>OY804583.1:9881128-10461679 GCA_963680875.1 Bathymodiolus brooksi | reverse complement strand
GTGCACATTTCAGTACGTACATATAAACTTATATTTGATATACGCATACAGAGTACGTAATAACGCATCATTTATTATAGTAAATCCGATTACTATGGATTCAAATATTTTTGTGGGTATCGATTTTCGTAAACTGAAAAAAAATGGCAAGTTGTGGATACTCAATTTCGTGGTTTGTGGAATTCTACCAGATCATCTTTTATAGAATAATAGAATAAACAGGTCGTTGGAAAATTGGTACCTATCGAAATTAAATGAAACCACAGTTAATAAGAGTCACGATGATTAAACAACCTTATTAAGAAAAAAACTGATGGGACGTGCTAATCTGGGTCACGGGTCACTGTAATCGGGCGGCTGTATCGAGAAACAGATACGGTGTTGACAAAACTGTTGATACTCATAAAATATTGATAAATGCTATAAAATTTTATGTTTGTCTTCAAGAAATATGATAGACAAAACCATGTGTGAAGTTTTATGACGAAATATCTCCGATTTCTATGTAAATTTACGAGTTGAAGTTGCGGCTGTATCGAGAAACAGATACGGTGTTGAAAAAACTGTTGATACTCATAAAATATTGATAAATGCTATAAAATTTTATGTTTGTCTTCAAGAAATATGATAGACAAAACCATGTGTGAAGTTTTATGACGAAATATCTCCGATTTCTATGTAAATTTACGAGTTGAAGTGGGGAAACACCCACAGGTAATTTTAGCGATGTATTTTTATCTTGGACAAGAATAATGAGCGTCCTGATTGGATGACCAATTTAAAACACACTGATACCGCATGGTAAAAAGATGCATGTAAAAGAAATCTATGTTATATTTATTCATTTGTTTGATTCTGGAATATTGTTGATCATTGATTTAAACAAGAAAAAAAGGGGGGGGGGGATTAAAAATTGAACAAATATCAGTGGTTTTGTAAATGAGATTTATTTTAAATAGAAAATCTGAATTTATTATTTATTAATTTATTATTAATGATACACTTTTATATCCCTTGGGAGGGGGAGGGGAGGGGGGCTATGATGAAAATTTGAAATAAAAACACAGGACCGGACTTAATAATAATCCAGGATTAGTTTTTTATTAAAAAAATCCAGGACCCCTGTGTCCATGAATTTTTTTTTTAAAGTTAATAATATAAAATATTGACATCCACACTTGCCTTTAGGACAGACATTTCTGTGTCCACACTTGTATCTTAATAGAATATCTTTTAAAGAACATCTGTACGGAAACGATATCTTCTCAAAACTCGAGAAAAAAAACTTCGTTTGTTGTTATTTTACATTCGCATTTTTTTTATAATGCTTAGTCGGTTTCGAATTACGAAGAATAAATGTTGAATTTTAGAGGACCACTTTGTGGTGCAAGGACAGTGCAGTTTTTTTTCAATTTAGAACTGATTAGTTTCATAATTAACTCGTAGTTTTTTCTGTCGTCTTACCGAACTATGACATGAGTAACGTCTTACCCGACTATGACACGAGCAACGTGGTGGGTGTTTCATGAAAAACAGAGAACACTTACCCAACCGGTGCATCTGGTCCAAGTTCCACATATTTGGCAGAGTCCGAGTTGCTGATTACTCTTTAGTTTCTGTTGTGTAAATTTCAAGTTTTTGAGAGTTGAATTTCGTCTTTGTCATTGTTATCTTGACCTTGTCCTTGTCTCTGGATTTTGAGATTGATTATCATTAGAATCGCGGTTTTTCATGACCTCTCTTGATTCGATATACATATATGTAACTACTTAAGTTTATCTAAGGACCGCAAAATGTCACTTTGACCTTGACATTTTACCATTGACATTGAAAATAAACATTCATACAATCTCAACGATTAATATTTACAAGTTTGATTGAAATCCATTGAAAAACACAAGCTTTGTTGTGTCAACAAGGCTGTAAAAGAAATTAAAAATATAACGGGGACCTTGGCATTTTGACCTATGACATTAAAAATACGATAAACTTCTTGCTCTCTAAATGGATAATGTTCTAACCAAGTTTGATCGAAACCAATTAAAAAAGCTATGTTGTGTCCGCTAGGCTATACCGGTATATGAAAAGACAAAATGTCAACATGCCCCTGACCTCTGAATTTAAAAATTAAAAGGCTACTTGCATTCTCAGTTGTTGATGTATTCTCCAAGTTTAATTGAAATCCATCGAATGAAATAAGTAATAAGGAATAAGTAATGAATAAGGAATATAACTTAATATGTATTCATGATCTTAACCTTTAACCTATGACATTGAAACTCGAATAGGGTTTGTTGCTATTATACTGAATATGTTTACTTAATTTGATTAAGATTGGTTGAGAAACATCCAGGATATCCACAATAATTAATGCTATAGATGGACACACAACAGGACTGGTATTGGTATGCAGGGAGTGAGGACAGTCCAGATACAATACACCCTGTGCAACCTCGCTGCTTGGGGATATCTAAGGTGCTGATAAATACATGCATGTTGGACACGTTATGATGACCGTATAAGGTCTATTTCTGTCATGTTTGGTTTCAATCCATGCAGTGATTCTTTTGTAACATATTTCAAAAGGATCCAATTTTAAACTCTATTCCAAGAGTTTAAAATATTTTTAAACTCTATTCCAGGGCCTTGGGGGCTCAATGAGTTAGGTAGTTGGATTATCTAACAACTCATACAAGCCTATCACCAATACGGCGTGAGTTCACTCCCGGCTTTGTAAATTACAAAAAGGGTGCACTCGACTCGCAGTCGCATGTGATAAAGTTTACCAGTTGCTTGCCCATGGTCGGTGGTTCTCTCCGGGTACTCCGGCTTCTTCCACCACTAAAACTGGTCGCCATGAAATAGCTGAAATACTGCTGAAAGTGGCGTTAAACACCAAAAATCAAAATCAATCAATCAAATAAATACGATGTAACTTTTGTGAAATCAGCATTGAATTTTACAGTACTAGCACAGAAGCTCCTTTTGGTCAATTGATCAAACAAAAGGTTTCGAAAAAAACTATTATTACTAATAACTATTTTTATTATTATGACAATGCACTTCGTGATCTGATAAATTCACCATGAAATGTATGCCCGCTTTATTTTGTACAGCAGCCACATAGACAGTATCCATGTTTGTGGAAACCCCATTATTTGTTTGCATGTGAAGCGACGGGGTTTTCATCATAATAAATGATCCTCAGTGTCTTAAGATATTTAATTTCTTTTGACGCCAGAAAGAATCCTTAACACTTCATTTTGCAGTGTAGTGATTAGAGACTTCACAATAAATGTAAGAAGGGTAGGGAGCAAAGTGTACGCAGGGTAGTAATAAAATAATGCTGTAAAACGTGTCAATCCTAGAGGATATTATAAACTCTAGATTGACCAACACTAGCTGAGCACACCCTCACAACACGACTCGTTCTGTATTATAAAATTACTCACTATCTCATTGTCATTCCATCAGACACCTTAACGCCACCAGAAAAAATGGTTAAGAAAACATCATTCACAATCAACACATACAAACATCTAAAGATACATATATATGGTCATTTCCCCCCATACAGTTATACAATGAAACATGCTACCTCAACATACAGTACAATCAACAACAATAGACACATTTAGAGCTCAGTTAACTGTTCTCTAGCCACTCCTGTGAACCATTGATTTCAGTGTACATAGTCTTACCCAAAGTTTGTAAGAAAAGCAATAATTAGAAAAAATTGTAAATAATTCACTGATGTAATGTATAAAAATGTTTTTAGAATATGTATTATCACGCATGAGAATCAGCAAGTAATCTTCAGTTTTGAAGGTTTGCTGAAAACTAAGGAAGAAGAACACTGAAGAAATCGTGATAATTGCAAATCTAAATTTGAACATTTTTCTGTCTTCCTATGATGCTGCGATCCAATCTACGATAATAAGAATGTTCTGACTGCCCGTGGATTTCCGTGTCTAGTTATACATGATTTGGACCGAATTAATCGTTCATGCATGAAGCGCAACGGAACCTGGAGCCAATGTTATAACCAAGATAGTTCACGTATCCTGGAGCCAATGTTATAACCAAGATAGTTCACAGATTCTGGAGCCTATGTTATAACCAAGATAGTTCACGGATCCTGGAGCCAATGTTATAACCAAGATAGTTCACGGATCTTGGGGCCAATGTTATAACCAAGATAGTTCACGGATCCTGGAGCCAATGGTATAACCAAAATAATTCACGGATCCTGGAGCCAATGTTATAACAAAGATAGTTCACGGATCCTGGAGTCAATGTTATAACCAAGATAGTTCACGGATCCTGGAACCAATTTAATAAACAAGATAGTTCACGGATCCTGGAGCCAATGTTATAACTAAGATAGTTCACAGATCCTGGAGCCAATGATATAACCAAGATAGTTCACGGATCCTGGAGCCAATGCTATAACTAAGATAGTTCACGTATCCTGGAGCCAATGTTATAACCAAGATAGTTCACAGATCCTGGAGCCAATGTTGTAACCAAGATAGTTCACGGATCCTGGAGCCAATGTTATAACCAATATAGTTCACGGATCCTGGAGCCAATGTTATAACCAAGATAGTTCACGGATCCTGAAGCCAATAGAATAACCAAAATAGTTCACGGATCCTGGAGCCAATGTTATAACCAAGATAATTCACGGATCCTGGAGTCAATGTTATAACCAAGATAGTTCACGGATCCTGGAACCAATTTAATAAACAAGATAGTTAACGGATCCTGGAGCCAATGTTATAACTAAGATAGTTCACAGATCCTGGAGCCAATGTTATAACAAAGATAATTCACGGATCCTGGAGCCAATGTTATAACCAAGATAGTTCACGGATCCTGGAGTCAATGTTATAACCAAGATAGTTCACGGATCCTGGAGCCAATGTTATAAACAAGATAGTTCACGGACCCTGGAGCCAATGTTATAACCAAGATAGTTCACGGATCCTGGAGCCAATGTTATAACCAAGATAGTTCACGGATCCTGGAGCCAATGGTATAACCAAAATAGTTCACGGATCCTGGAGCCAATGTTATAACCAAGATAGTTCACGGATCCTGGAGTCAATGTTATAACCAAGATAGTTCACGGATCCTGGAGCCAATGTTATAAACAAGATAGTTCACGGATCCTGGAGCCAATGTTATAACCAAGATATTTCATGGATCCTGGAGCCAATGTTATAACCAAGATAGTTCACGGACCCTGGAGCAAATGGTATAACCAAAATAGTTCACGGATCCTGGAGCCAATGTTATAACCAAGATAGTTCACGGATCCTGGAGTCAATGTTATAACCAAGATAGTTCACGGATCCTGGAACCAATTTAATAAACAAGATAGTTCACGGATCCTGGAGCCAATGTTATAACTAAGATAGTTCACAGATCCTGGAGCCAATGATATAACCAAGATAGTTCACGGATCCTGGAGCCAATGTTATAACCAAGATAGTTCACGTATCCTGGAGCCAATGTTATAACCAAGATAGTTCACAGATCCTGGAGCCAATGTTATAACCAAGATAGTTCACGGATCCTGGAGCCAATGTTATAACCAATATAGTTCACGGATCCTGAAGCCAATGTTATAACCAAAATAGTTCACGGATCCTGGAGCCAATGGAATAACCAAAATAGTTCACGGATCCTGGAGCCAATGTTATAACCAAGATAGTTCACGGATCCTGGAGTCAATGTGATAACCAAGATAGTTCACGGATCCTGGAACCAATTTAATAAACAAGATAGTTCACGGATCCTGGAGCCAATGTTATAACCAAGATAGTTCACAGATCCTGGAGCCAATGTTATAACCAAGATAGTTCACGGATCCTGGAGCCAATGTTATAACCAAGATAGTTCACGGATCCTGGAGCCAATGTTATAACCAAGATAATTCACGGATCCTGGAGTCAATGTTATAACCAAGATAGTTCACGGATCCTGGAACCAATTTAATAAACAAGATAGTTCACGGATCCTGGAGCCAATGTTATAACTAAGATAGTTCACAGATCCTGGAGCCAATGGTATAACCAAGATAGTTCACGGATCCTGGAGCCAATGTTATAACCAAGATAGTTCACGGATCCTGGAGTCAATGTTATAACCAAGATAGTTCACGGATCCTGGAGCCAATGTTATAAACAAGATAGTTCACGGATCCTGGAGCCAATGGTATAACCAAGATAGTTCACGGATGCTGGAGCCAATGCTATAATCAAGATAGTTCACGGATCCTGGAGCCAATGGTATAACCAAAATAGTTCACGGATCCTGGAGCCAATGTTATAACCAAGATAGTTCACGGATCCTGGAGTCAATGTTATAACCAAGATAGTTCACGGATCCTGGAGCCAATGTTATAAACAAGATAGTTCACGGATCCTGGAGCCAATGTTATAAACAAGATAGTTCACGGATCCTGGAGCCAGTGTTATAACCAAGATAGTTCACGGATCCTGGAGCCAATGTTATAACGAAGATAGTTCACGGATCCTGGAGCAAATGGTATAACCAAAATAGTTCACGGATCCTGGAGCCAATGTTATAACCAATATAGTTCACGGATCCTGGAGTCAGTGTTATAACCAAGATAGTTCACGGATCCTGGAACCAATTTAATAAACAAGATAGTTCACGGATCCTGGAGCCAATGTTATAACTAAGATAGTTCACAGATCCTGGAGCCAATGATATAACCAAGATAGTTCACGGATCCTGGAGCCAATGTTATAACCAAGATAGTTCACGTATCCTGGAGCCAATGTTATAACCAAGATAGTTCACAGATCCTGGAGCCAATGTTATAACCAAGATAGTTCACGGATCCTGGAGCCAATGTTATAACCAATATAGTTCACGGATCCTGAAGCCAATGTTATAACCAAAATAGTTCACGGATCCTGGAGCCAATGGAATAACCAAAATAGTTCAAGGATCCTGGAGCCAATGTTATAACCAAGATAGTTCACGGATCCTGGAGTCAATGTTATAACCAAGATAGTTCACGGATCCTGGAGCCAATGTTATACACAAGATAGTTCACGGATCCTGGAGCCAATGTTATAACCAAGATAGTTCACGGATCCTGGAGCCAATGTTATAACCAAGATAGTTCACGGATCATGGAGCAATGTTATAACGAAGATAGTTCAGTTTTATAAATAAAGCTCTGCAGAACGCTGTCAAAAGTTTAATGTATGATATAGGTCGGATTATCAGTAGGACCCCATTCGAACCATAGTGGACAATAATGAACCAAATAGGCTCTCATTTCTGATGTTCTTTATTTTTCTTCTTCAATAATGCAAATTAATGGGAAATAATCATACTTGCTGTCTTATAGTTTTTTGCTAGGAACAAAAATATGTAGAAGGGGCCTTCGTGGCCGTGATCGTATATATATATATATATATATATATATAAACGTCTAAAATGGTTTGTAAAACAACACCAAGTACACAAAACAAAGTGATAAAGAATTAAACACTTCGTAGAATGACAACATTTTCGTCCCACCGAGGGACTTTATCAATGTCTAATTAAATAAAATCTCGAAACAATATGGCGACTTTTCAAATTTCAAAAAAGTTTTTGACGGTCCATGTACGGCACAAAAGAACCAGAAGATGCACATATGAAACTACATGCATAAAAGAATGGAAATCCTACATATAAATTAATAAAAGTACAATAACAATAATATAAATATACAATAGGGCTACACATTTAAATAAATGTTAAATTAGAAATAAAAATAAATATAAAAATGAGACATTATTGGTAAATGTATCAAATAGCACTGTCAAAATATTGTTGAAAACGGTATGATACCCAAACTCATTCAAAAAAACGGACCGCCACAGTGTGGAATATATACTTTGGGCCAATAGAGCAAACTGTATGTCCTTATACGACTGGAGGAGATCAACACGAATAGGAGTCAAGAGAGGATATTACTTTTTCTCATTGATTCCATTCGGTGATAAGGTCTTAAGTTTTCTAATCCAGAAGCTTTCCCTTTCCTGTCTGCTTTTATCATCCCACTTGGGGTTATGGTCAATTATGGTGACCTTCAGTTTGCCGAAAGAATCATGGTGGCCCGTCGATCTGAGATGTCTGCTGAGTGGAAGGTCAGGTTTGCAATTTGCATCGCTTCTGTGGCCATTCAAGCGTTTACTAAGTTGTTGTTTAACTGTGTAGCCCTATTGTATATTTATATTATTGTTATTGTACTTTTATTAATTTATATGTAGGATTTCCATTCTTTTATGCATGTAGTTTCATATGTGCATCTTCTGGTTCTTTTGTGCCGTACATGGACCGTCAACAACTTTTTTGAAATTTGAAAAGTCGCCATATTGTTTCGAGATTTTATTTAATTAGACATTGATAAAGTCCCTCGGTGGGACGAAAATGTTGTCATTCTACGAAGTGTTTAATTCTTTATCACTTTGTTTTGTGTACTTGGTGTTGTTTTACAAACCATTTTAGACGTTTATAATTGTTTTACTTGTATAGTATCGTTATACCGTAACGATCCAACACCCGTAAGATTGATCGTTGACTGGTTTTTCAGACGTTGTATATATATATATATATATATATGGTATTTGGATTTACAACTACCCCTGTAATCAGTGTATATCACCACTGATGTTGTGTGTTCGAATCTCGATCAGGGCGAGATTGACAACATTATGTGATAAAGTTTGTCAGTGACTTGCGACAGATCGGTGGTTTTCTCCGGGTCCTCCAGTTTCCTCCTCCAATAAAACTGACCGCCATGATATAACTGAAATATTGTTGAAGTGGATCTTTGTGTTGTCTTCTATTACAGGAATCTCCTCCTCTGTTATTTCAGTTCTTAGTCATAAATCATTACATACAATTCATATTGTTACACTTGATTGATTTAACCTTAGTCCTATAATGTAACCATAAATCATTACATACAATTTATATTGTTACACTTGATTGATTTAACCTTAGTCCTATAATGTAACCATAAATCATTACATACAATTCATATTGTTACACTTGATTGATTTAACCTTAGTCCTATAATGTAACCATAAATCATTACATACAATTTATATTGTTACACTTGATTGATTTAACCTTAGTCCTATAATGTAACCATAAATCATTACATACAATTCATATTGTTACACTTGATTGATTTAACCTTAGTCCTATAATGTAACCATAAATCATTACATACAATTCATATTGTTACACTTGATTGATTTAACCTTAGTCCTATAATGTAACCATAAATCATTACATACAATTCATATTGTTACACTTGATTGATTTAACCTTAGTCCTATAATGTAACCATAAATCATTACATACAATTCATATTGTTACACTTGATTGATTTAACCTTAGTCCTATAATGTAACCATAAATCATTACATACAATTCATATTGTTACACTTGATTGATTTAACCTTAGTCCTATAATGTAACCATAAATCATTACATACAATTCATATTGTTACACTTGATTGATTTAACCTTAGTCCTATAATGTAACCATAAATCATTACATACAATTCATATTGTTACACTTGATTGATTTAACCTTAGTCCTATAATGTAACCATAAATCATTACATACAATTCATATTGTTACACTTGATTGATTTAACCTTAGTCCTATAATGTAACCATAAATCATTACATACAATTCATATTGTTACACTTGATTGATTTAACCTTAGTCCTATAATGTAACCATAAATCATTACATACAATTCATATTGTTACACTTGATTGATTTAACCTTAGTCCTATAATGTAACCATAAATCATTACATACAATTCATATTGTTACACTTGATTGATTTAACCTTAGTCCTATAATGTAACCATAAATCATTACATACAATTCATATTGTTACACTTGATTGATTTAACCGTAGTCCTATAATGTAACCATAAATCATTACATACAATTCATATTGTTACACTTGATTGATTTAACCTTTGTCCTATAATGTAACCATAAATCATTACATACAATTCATATTGTTACACTTGATTGATTTAACCTTAGTCCTATAATGTAACCATAAATCATTACATACAATTCATATTGTTACACTTGATTGATTTAACCTTAGTCCTATAATGTAACCATAAATCATTACATACAATTCATATTGTTACACTTGATTGATTTAACCTTAGTCCTATAATGTAACCATAAATCATTACATACAATTCATATTGTTACACTTGATTGATTTAACCTTAGTCCTATAATGTAACCATAAATCATTACATACAATTCATATTGTTACACTTGATTGATTTAACCTTAGTCCTATAATGTAACCATAAATCATTACATACAATTCATATTGTTACACTTGATTGATTTAACCTTAGTCCTATAATGTAACCATAAATCATTACATACAATTCATATTGTTACACTTGATTGATTTAACCTTAGTCCTATAATGTAACCATAAATCATTACATACAATTCATATTGTTACACTTGATTGATTTAACCTTAGTCCTATGATGTAACCATAAATCATTACATACAATTCATATTGTTACACTTGATTGATTTAACCTTAGTCCTATAATGTAACCATAAATCATTACATACAATTCATATTGTTACACTTGATTGATTTAACCTTAGTCCTATAATGTAACCATAAATCATTACATACAATTCATATTGTTACACTTGATTGATTTAACCTTAGTCCTATAATGTAACCATAAATCATTACATACAATTCATATTGTTACACTTGATTGATTTAACCTTAGTCCTATAATGTAACCATAAATCATTACATACAATTCATATTGTTACACTTGATTGATTTAACCTTAGTCCTATAATGTAACCATAAATCATTACATACAATTCATATTGTTACACTTGATTGATTTAACCTTAGTCCTATAATGTAACCATAAATCATTACATACAATTCATATTGTTACACTTGATTGATTTAACCTTAGTCCTATAATGTAACCATAAATCATTACATACAATTCATATTGTTACACTTGATTGATTTAACCTTAGTCCTATAATGTAACCATAAATCATTACATACAATTCATATTGTTACACTTGATTGATTTAACCTTAGTCCTATAATGTAACCATAAATCATTACATACAATTCATATTGTTACACTTGATTGATTTAACCTTAGTCCTATAATGTAACCATAAATCATTACATACAATTCATATTGTTACACTTGATTGATTTAACCTTAGTCCTATAATGTAACCATAAATCATTACATACAATTCATATTGTTACACTTGATTGATTTAACCTTAGTCCTATAATGTAACCATAAATCATTACATACAATTCATATTGTTACACTTGATTGATTTAACCTTAGTCCTATAATGTAACCATAAATCATTACATACAATTCATATTGTTACACTTGATTGATTTAACCTTAGTCCTATAATGTAACCATAAATCATTACATACAATTCATATTGTTACACTTGATTGATTTAACCTTAGTCCTATAATGTAACCATAAATCATTACATACAATTCATATTGTTACACTTGATTGATTTAACCTTAGTCCTATAATGTAACCATAAATCATTACATACAATTCATATTGTTACACTTGATTGATTTAACCTTAGTCCTATAATGTAACCATAAATCATTACATACAATTCATATTGTTACACTTGATTGATTTAACCTTAGTCCTATAATGTAACCATAAATCATTACATACAATTCATATTGTTACACTTGATTGATTTAACCTTAGTCCTATAATGTAACCATAAATCATTACATACAATTCATATTGTTACACTTGATTGATTTAACCTTTGTCCTATAATGTAACCATAAATCATTACATACAATTCATATTGTTACACTTGATTGATTTAACCTTAGTCCTATAATGTAACCATAAATCATTACATACAATTCATATTGTTACACTTGATTGATTTAACCTTAGTCCTATAATGTAACCATAAATCATTACATACAATTCATATTGTTACACTTGATTGATTTAACCTTAGTCCTATAATGTAACCATAAATCATTACATACAATTCATATTGTTACACTTGATTGATTTAACCTTAGTCCTATAATGTAACCATAAATCATTACATACAATTCATATTGTTACACTTGATTGATTTAACCTTAGTCCTATAATGTAACCATAAATCATTACATACAATTCATATTGTTACACTTGATTGATTTAACCTTAGTCCTATAATGTAACCATAAATCATTACATACAATTCATATTGTTACACTTGATTGATTTAACCTTAGTCCTATAATGTAACCATAAATCATTACATACAATTCATATTGTTACACTTGATTGATTTAACCTTAGTCCTATAATGTAACCATAAATCATTACATACAATTCATATTGTTACACTTGATTGATTTAACCTTAGTCCTATAATGTAACCATAAATCATTACATACAATTCATATTGTTACACTTGATTGATTTAACCGTAGTCCTATAATGTAACCATAAATCATTACATACAATTCATATTGTTACACTTGATTGATTTAACCGTAGTCCTATAATGTAACCATAAATCATTACATACAATTCATATTGTTACACTTGATTGATTTAACCGTAGTCCTATAATGTAACCATAAATCATTACATACAATTCATATTGTTACACTTGATTGATTTAACCGTAGTCCTATAATGTAACCATAAATCATTACATACAATTCATATTGTTACACTTGATTGATTTAACCGTAGTCCTATAATGTAACCATAAATCATTACATACAATTCATATTGTTACACTTGATTGATTTAACCTTAGTCCTATAATGTAACCATAAATCATTACATACAATTCATATTGTTACACTTGATTGATTTAACCTTAGTCCTATAATGTAACCATAAATCATTACATACAATTCATATTGTTACACTTGATTGATTTAACCTTAGTCCTATAATGTAACCATAAATCATTACATACAATTCATATTGTTACACTTGATTGATTTAACCTTAGTCCTATAATGTAACCATAAATCATTACATACAATTCATATTGTTACACTTGATTGATTTAACCTTAGTCCTATAATGTAACCATAAATCATTACATACAATTCATATTGTTACACTTGATTGATTTAACCTTAGTCCTATAATGTAACCATAAATCATTACATACAATTCATATTGTTACACTTGATTGATTTAACCTTAGTCCTATAATGTAACCATAAATCATTACATACAATTCATATTGTTACACTTGATTGATTTAACCTTAGTCCTATAATGTAACCATAAATCATTACATACAATTCATATTGTTACACTTGATTGATTTAACCTTAGTCCTATAATGTAACCATAAATCATTACATACAATTCATATTGTTACACTTGATTGATTTAACCTTAGTCCTATAATGTAACCATAAATCATTACATACAATTCATATTGTTACACTTGATTGATTTAACCTTAGTCCTATAATGTAACCATAAATCATTACATACAATTCATATTGTTACACTTGATTGATTTAACCTTAGTCCTATAATGTAACCATAAATCATTACATACAATTCATATTGTTACACTTGATTGATTTAACCTTAGTCCTATAATGTAACCATAAATCATTACATACAATTCATATTGTTACACTTGATTGATTTAACCTTAGTCCTATAATGTAACCATAAATCATTACATACAATTCATATTGTTACACTTGATTGATTTAACCTTAGTCCTATAATGTAACCATAAATCATTACATACAATTCATATTGTTACACTTGATTGATTTAACCTTAGTCCTATAATGTAACCATAAATCATTACATACAATTCATATTGTTACACTTGATTGATTTAACCTTAGTCCTATAATGTAACCATAAATCATTACATACAATTCATATTGTTACACTTGATTGATTTAACCTTAGTCCTATAATGTAACCATAAATCATTACATACAATTCATATTGTTACACTTGATTGATTTAACCTTAGTCCTATAATGTAACCATAAATCATTACATACAATTCATATTGTTACACTTGATTGATTTAACCTTAGTCCTATAATGTAACCATAAATCATTACATACAATTCATATTGTTACACTTGATTGATTTAACCTTAGTCCTATAATGTAACCATAAATCATTACATACAATTCATATTGTTACACTTGATTGATTTAACCTTAGTCCTATAATGTAACCATAAATCATTACATACAATTCATATTGTTACACTTGATTGATTTAACCTTAGTCCTATAATGTAACCATAAATCATTACATACAATTCATATTGTTACACTTGATTGATTTAACCTTAGTCCTATAATGTAACCATAAATCATTACATACAATTCATATTGTTACACTTGATTGATTTAACCTTAGTCCTATAATGTAACCATAAATCATTACATACAATTCATATTGTTACACTTGATTGATTTAACCTTAGTCCTATAATGTAACCATAAATCATTACATACAATTCATATTGTTACACTTGATTGATTTAACCTTAGTCCTATAATGTAACCATAAATCATTACATACAATTCATATTGTTACACTTGATTGATTTAACCTTAGTCCTATAATGTAACCATAAATCATTACATACAATTCATATTGTTACACTTGATTGATTTAACCTTAGTCCTATAATGTAACCATAAATCATTACATACAATTCATATTGTTACACTTGATTGATTTAACCTTAGTCCTATAATGTAACCATAAATCATTACATACAATTCATATTGTTACACTTGATTGATTTAACCTTAGTCCTATAATGTAACCATAAATCATTACATACAATTCATATTGTTACACTTGATTGATTTAACCTTAGTCCTATAATGTAACCATAAATCATTACATACAATTCATATTGTTACACTTGATTGATTTAACCTTAGTCCTATAATGTAACCATAAATCATTACATACAATTCATATTGTTACACTTGATTGATTTAACCTTAGTCCTATAATGTAACCATAAATCATTACATACAATTCATATTGTTACACTTGATTGATTTAACCTTAGTCCTATAATGTAACCATAAATCATTACATACAATTCATATTGTTACACTTGATTGATTTAACCTTAGTCCTATAATGTAACCATAAATCATTACATACAATTCATATTGTTACACTTGATTGATTTAACCTTAGTCCTATAATGTAACCATAAATCATTACATACAATTCATATTGTTACACTTGATTGATTTAACCTTAGTCCTATAATGTAACCATAAATCATTACATACAATTCATATTGTTACACTTGATTGATTTAACCTTAGTCCTATAATGTAACCATAAATCATTACATACAATTCATATTGTTACACTTGATTGATTTAACCTTAGTCCTATAATGTAACCATAAATCATTACATACAATTCATATTGTTACACTTGATTGATTTAACCTTAGTCCTATAATGTAACCATAAATCATTACATACAATTCATATTGTTACACTTGATTGATTTAACCTTAGTCCTATAATGTAACCATAAATCATTACATACAATTCATATTGTTACACTTGATTGATTTAACCTTAGTCCTATAATGTAACCATAAATCATTACATACAATTCATATTGTTACACTTGATTGATTTAACCTTAGTCCTATAATGTAACCATAAATCATTACATACAATTCATATTGTTACACTTGATTGATTTAACCTTAGTCCTATAATGTAACCATAAATCATTACATACAATTCATATTGTTACACTTGATTGATTTAACCGTAGTCCTATAATGTAACCATAAATCATTACATACAATTCATATTGTTACACTTGATTGATTTAACCTTAGTCCTATAATGTAACCATAAATCATTACATACAATTCATATTGTTACACTTGATTGATTTAACCTTAGTCCTATAATGTAACCATAAATCATTACATACAATTCATATTGTTACACTTGATTGATTTAACCTTAGTCCTATAATGTAACCATAAATCATTACATACAATTCATATTGTTACACTTGATTGATTTAACCTTAGTCCTATAATGTAACCATAAATCATTACATACAATTCATATTGTTACACTTGATTGATTTAACCTTAGTCCTATAATGTAACCATAAATCATTACATACAATTCATATTGTTACACTTGATTGATTTAACCTTAGTCCTATAATGTAACCATAAATCATTACATACAATTCATATTGTTACACTTGATTGATTTAACCTTAGTCCTATAATGTAACCATAAATCATTACATACAATTCATATTGTTACACTTGATTGATTTAACCTTAGTCCTATAATGTAACCATAAATCATTACATACAATTCATATTGTTACACTTGATTGATTTAACCTTAGTCCTATAATGTAACCATAAATCATTACATACAATTCATATTGTTACACTTGATTGATTTAACCTTAGTCCTATAATGTAACCATAAATCATTACATACAATTCATATTGTTACACTTGATTGATTTAACCTTAGTCCTATAATGTAACCATAAATCATTACATACAATTCATATTGTTACACTTGATTGATTTAATCTTAGTCCTATAATGTAACCATAAATCATTACATACAATTTATATTGTTACACTTGATTGATTTAACCTTAGTCCTATAATGTAACCATAAATCATTACATACAATTCATATTGTTACACTTAATTGATTTAACCTTAGTCCTATAATGTAACCATAAATCATTACATACAATTCATATTGTTACACTTGATTGATTTAACCTTAGTCCTATAATGTAACCATAAATCATTACATACAATTCATATTGTTACACTTGATTGATTTAACCTTAGTCCTATAATGTAACCATAAATCATTACATACAATTCATATTGTTACACTTGATTGATTTAACCTTAGTCCTATAATGTAACCATAAATCATTACATACAATTTATATTGTTACACTTGATTGATTTAACCTTAGTCCTATAATGTAACCATAAATCATTACATACAATTCATATTGTTACACTTGATTGATTTAACCTTAGTCCTATAATGTAACCATAAATCATTACATACAATTTATATTGTTACACTTGATTGATTTAACCTTAGTCCTATAATGTAACCATAAATCATTACATACAATTCATATTGTTACACTTGATTGATTTAACCTTAGTCCTATAATGTAACCATAAATCATTACATACAATTTATATTGTTACACTTGATTGATTTAACCTTAGTCCTATAATGTAACCATAAATCATTACATACAATTCATATTGTTACACTTGATTGATTTAATCTTAGTCCTATAATGTAACCATAAATCATTACATACAATTTATATTGTTACACTTGATTGATTTAACCTTAGTCCTATAATGTAACCATAAATCATTACATACAATTCATATTGTTACACTTGATTGATTTAACCTTAGTCCTATAATGTAACCATAAATCATTACATACAATTCATATTGTTACACTTGATTGATTTAACCTTAGTCCTATAATGTAACCATAAATCATTACATACAATTCATATTGTTACACTTGATTGATTTAACCTTAGTCCTATAATGTAACCATAAATCATTACATACAATTCATATTGTTACACTTGATTGATTTAACCTTAGTCCTATAATGTAACCATAAATCATTACATACAATTCATATTGTTACACTTGATTGATTTAACCTTAGTCCTATAATGTAACCATAAATCATTACATACAATTCATATTGTTACACTTGATTGATTTAACCTTAGTCCTATAATGTAACCATAAATCATTACATACAATTCATATTGTTACACTTGATTGATTTAACCTTAGTCCTATAATGTAACCATAAATCATTACATACAATTCATATTGTTACACTTGATTGATTTAACCTTAGCCCTATAATGTAACCATAAATCATTACATACAATTCATATTGTTACACTTGATTGATTTAACCTTAGTCCTATAATGTAACCATAAATCATTACATACAATTCATATTATTACACTTGATTGATTTAACCTTAGTCCTATAATGTAACCATAAATCATTACATACAATTTATATTGTTACACTTGATTGATTTAACCTTAGTCCTATAATGTAACCATAAATCATTACATACAATTCATATTGTTACACTTGATTGATTTAACCTTAGTCCTATCATGTAACCATAAATCATTACATACAATTCATATTGTTACACTTGATTGATTTAACGTTATTCCTATAATGTAACCATAAATCATTACATACAATTCATATTGTTACACTTGATTGATTTAACCTTGAAATTAGAAATAAGAATATAGATCTATAGATTATCTTCTTTTAGGAGAGTTTATGTCACTTTGTCCCAATTGATCCAAAGATATTTTCAAAACTCATGTTTTCAGTGTGAATAAAAGCCTAAAACTTTCTGTGAGCGACATAACTTTCTGTGAGTGACATAACTTTCTGTGAGCAACATAACTTTCTGTGAGCAACATAACTTTCTGTGAGCAACATAACTTTCTGTGAGCAACATAACTTTCTGTGAGCAACATAACTTTCTGTGAGCAACATAACTTTCTGTGAGCAACATAACTTTCTGTGAGTGACATAACTTTCTGTGAGCAACATAACTTTCTGTGAGCAACATAACTTTCTGTGAGCAACATAACTTTCTGTGAGTGACATAACTTTCTGTGAACAACATAACTTCCTGTGAGCGACATAACTTTCTGTGAGCAACATAACTTTCTGTGAGCAACATAACTTTCTGTGAGCAACATAACTTTCTGTGAGCAACATAACTTTCTGTGAGCAACATAACTTTCTGTGAGCAACATAACTTTCTGTGAGCAACATAACTTTCTGTGAGTGACATAACTTTCTGTGAGCAACATAGCTTTCTGTGAGCAACGTAACTTTATGTGAGCAACATAACTTTCTGTGAAAACATAACTTTCTGTGAGCAACATAACTTTCTGTGAGCAACATAACTTTCTGTGAGCAACATAGCTTTCTGTGAACAACATAACTTCCTGTGAGCGACATAACTTTCTGTGAGCAACATAACTTTCTGTGAGCAACATAACTTTCTGTGAGCAACATAACTTTCTGTGAACAACATAACTTTCTGTGAGCGACATAACTTTCTGTGAGCAACATAACTTTCTGTGAGCGACATAACTTTCTGTGAGCGACATAACTTTCTGTGAGCAACATAACTTTCTGTGAGCAACATAACTTTCTGTGAGCAACATAACTTTCTGTGAGCAACATAACTTTCTGTGAGCAACATAACTTTCTGTGAGCAACATAACTTTCTGTGAGCGACATAACTTTCTGTGAGCAACATAACTTTCTGTGAGCAACATAACTTTCTGTGAGCAACATAACTTTCTGTGAGCAACATAACTTTCTGTGAGCAACATAACTTTCTGTGAGCGACATAACTTTCTGTGAGCAACATAACTTTCTGTGAGCAACATAACTTTCTGTGAGCAACATAACTTTCTGTGAAAACATAACTTTCTGTGAGCAACATAACTTTCTGTGAGCAACATAACTTTCTGTGAACAACATTACTTTCTGTGAGCGACATAACTTTCTGTGAGCAACATAACTTTCTGTGAGCAACATAACTTTCTGTGAGCAACATAACTTTCTGTGAGCAACATAACTTTCTGTGAGCAACATAACTTTCTGTGAGCAACATAACTTTCTGTGAGCAACATAACTTTCTGTGAGCAACATAACTTTCTGTGAGCGACATAACTTTCTGTGAGCAACATAACTTTCTGTGAGCAACATAACTTTCTGTGAGCAACATAACTTTCTGTGAAAACATAACTTTCTGTGAGCAACATAACTTTCTGTGAGCAACATAACTTTCTGTGAACAACATTACTTTCTGTGAGCGACATAACTTTCTGTGAGCAACATAACTTTCTGTGAGCAACATAACTTTCTGTGAGCAACATAACTTTCTGTGAACAACATAACTTTCTGTGAGCGACATAACTTTCTGTGAGCAACATAACTTTCTGTGAGCAACATAACTTTCTGTGAGCGACATAACTTTCTGTGAGCAACATAACTTTCTGTGAGCAACATAACTTTCTGTGAACAACATAACTTTCTGTGAGCAACATAACTTTCTGTGAGCGACATAACTTTCTGTGATCAACATAACTTTCTGTGAGCAACATAGCTTTCTGTGAGCGACATAACTTTCTGTGAGCGACATAACTTTCTGTGAGCGACATAACTTTCTGTGAGCGACATAACTTTCTGTGAGCGACATAACTTTCTGTGAGCAACATAACTTTCTGTGAGCAACATAACTTTCTGTGAGCGACATAACTTTCTGTGAGCGACATATCTTTCTGTGAGCAACATAACTTTCTGTGAGCAACATAACTTTCTGTGAGCAACATAACTTTCTGTGAGCGACATAACTTTCTGTGAGCGACATAACTTCACACCATCAATTTGTGCAATTAATATTCTAATATTGCTTATGTCATCCGATCAAAATTGGTGTTATGTAAAATGCTACATTAAAACAATATTCACTAATATAACATGCTTGAATTTAATACATGCGACCAAAGATCACACATAAGTATCATTTAGTTTCTAGCATCACATTTCAGGAAACGTTCATGGCAGCTAACCCTTTTATATACCTATTTCACTTTCATAAGTTTTTCTTTCCCTTATTTCTTTACTAGCAGTCTTTGACGATCTTGTCTGCTTTAAATGAAAATGTCTTCTCTTAGCTTCTTTGGTATTTGTCTTATCTTTACTTCTTTTTCTTTTCTCTTTGATTCTTGAGGTTCTTTTCATTGTTTCTTGTCCAGGACTGGGCAGGAGACAGTCCCATGGATTCATGCATCTACAACGATTTCTTAAATGAATAAAATAAAAAAGTGATTTCAAAAATGCATAAATTAAATTACAAAATTTTAGGTTTCTTGAACAGATTTAAAGGGTCATCGTCCTTAGTGAAGGGTGTGAACATTTTGTTGTTGCTGCTTTTAGCATTTTGTTGGGTGTTTTTATTATTTTTTTCAATCTTAGATGGGTTTGAACAGAATGCAACCCCCTAATTAGTGAGTCTTTTAAGAAGTTTTTCCATGTTTGAATTTGATATAGGAGGCATATAATTTACATGGAAGTTGTTGGAAAAAAATCAGATTTATGTGTATTATCCTTAGAAACTAATGTAAAATACAATATACATGTATTAGCCTTAGAAACTAATGTAAAATACAATATGCATGTATTAGCCTTAGAAACTAATGTAGAATACAATATGCATGTATTAGCCTTAGAAACTAATGTAAAATACAATATGCATGTATTAGCCTTAGAAACTAATGTAAAATACAATATGCATGTATTAGCCTTAGAAACTAATGTAAAATACAATATGCATGTATTAGCCTTAGAAACTAATGTAAAATACAATATGCATGTATTAGCCTTAGAAACTAATGTAAAATACAATATGCATGTATTAGCCTTAGAAACTAATGTAAAATACAATATGCATGTATTAGCCTTAGAAACTAATGTAAAATACAATATGCATGTATTAGCCTTAGAAACTAATGTAAAATACAATATGCATGTATTAGCCTTAGAAACTAATGTAAAATACAATATGCATGTATTAGCCTTAGAAACTAATGTAAAATACAATATGCATGTATTAGCCTTAGAAACTAATGTAAAATACAATATGCATGTATTAGCCTTAGAAACTAATGTAAAAAACAATATGCATGTATTAGCCTTAGAAACTAATGTAAAAAACAATATGCATGTATTAGCCTTAGAAACTAATGTAAAATACAATATGCATGTATTAGCCTTAGAAACTAATGTAAAATACAATATGCAAGTATTAGCCTTAGAAACTAATGTAAAATACAATATACATGTATTAGCCTTAGAAACTAATGTAAAATACAATATACATGTATTAGCCTTAGAAACTAATGTAAAATACAATATACATGTATTAGCCTTAGAAACTAATGTAAAATACAATATACATGTATTAGCCTTAGAAACTAATGTAAAAAACAATATACATGTGTTAGCCTTAGAAACTAATGTAAAATACAATATACATGTGTTAGCCTTAGAAACTAATGTAAAATACAATATGCATGTGTTAGCCTTAGAAACTAATGTAAAATACAATATGCATGTATTAGCCTTAGAAACTAATGTAAAATACAATATGCATGTATTAGCCTTAGAAACTAATGTAAAATACAATATGCATGTATTAGCCTTAGAAACTAATGTAAAAAACAATATGCATGTATTAGCCTTAGAAACTAATGTAAAAAACAATATGCATGTATTAGCCTTAGAAACTAATGTAAAATACAATATGCATGTATTAGCCTTAGAAACTAATGTAAAATACAATATGCATGTATTAGCCTTAGAAACTAATGTAAAATACAATATGCATGTATTAGCCTTAGAAACTAATGTAAAATACAATATGCATGTATTAGCCTTAGAAACTAATGTAAAATACAATATGCATGTATTAGCCTTAGAAACTAATGTAAAATACAATATGCATGTATTAGCCTTAGAAACTAATGTAAAATACAATATGTATGTATTAGCCTTAGAAACTAATGTAAAATACAATATGCATGTATTAGCCTTAGAAACTAATGTAAAATACAATATGCATGTATTAGTCTTAGAAACTAATGTAAAATACAATATGCATGTATTAGCCTTAGAAACTAATGTAAAATACAATATGCATGTATTAGCCTTAGAAACTAATGTAAAATACAATATGCATGTAATAGCCTTAGAAACTAATGTAAAATACAATATGCATGTATTAGCCTTAGAAACTAATGTTAAAAACAATATGCATGTATTAGCCTTAGAAACTAATGTAAAAAACAATATGCATGTATTAGCCTTAGAAACTAATGTAAAAAACAATATGCATGTATTAGCCTTAGAAACTAATGTAAAAAACAATATGCATGTATTAGCCTTAGAAACTAATGTAAAATACAATATGCATGTATTAGCCTTAGAAACTAATGTAAAATACAATATGCATGTATTAACCTTAGAAACTAATGTAAAATACAATATGCATGTATTAGCCTTAGAAACTAATGTAAAATACAATATGCATGTATTAGCCTTAGAAACTAATGTAAAATACAATATGCATGTATTAGCCTTAGAAACTAATGTAAAATACAATATGCATGTATTAGCCTTAGAAACTAATGTAAAATACAATATGCATGTATTAGCCTTAGAAACTAATGTAAAATACAATATACATGTATTAGCCTTAGAAACTAATGTAAAATACAATATACATGTATTAGCCTTAGAAACTAATGTAAAATACAATATACATGTATTAGCCTTAGAAACTAATGTAAAATACAATATACATGTATTAGCCTTAGAAACTAATGTAAAATACAATATACATGTATTAGCCTTAGAAACTAATGCAAAATACAATATACATGCACTGTTTTATCCTCCATCTATATAAAACATGTTGATTCATGTCTCATAATTTTTTCCACACGTTTTCAATGTCAAAATAACAGTTATCTCCCCTTGACCATACAGGTAATTTATTTTCTTATTGATGAATCTTTTGAGTTTTTTTCAATGAATAAAAATTTGACTAAAAAGTGTATATTGTTATACCTCACTAACATAGGCATATCCTTCATTCTTCTGTAAAATGGTTGAATCTACTCTAGATCATGAGTAGTGTTTAGCTTCTGTAAAATGGTTGAATCTACTCTAGATCATGAGTAGTGTTTAGCTTCTGTAAAATGGTTGAATCTACTCTAGATCGTGAGTAGTGTTTAGCTTCTGTAAAATGGTTGAATCTACTCTAGATCATGAGTAGTGTTTAGCTTCTGTAAAATGGTTGAATCTACTCTATATCATGAGTAATGTTTAGCTTCTGTAAAATGATTGAATCTACTCTAGATCATGAGTAGTGTTTAGCTTCTGTAAAATGATTGAATCTACTCTAGATCATGAGTAGTGTTTAGCTTCTGTAAAATGGTTGAATCTACTCTAGATCATGAGTAATGTTTAGCTTCTGTAAAATGGTTGAATCTACTCTAGATCATGAGTAATGATTAGCTTCTGTAAAATGATTGAATCTACTCTAGATCATGAGTAGTGTTTAGCTTCTGTAAAATGATTGAATCTACTCTAGATCATGAGTAGTGTTTAGCTTCTGTAAAATGGTTGAATCTACTCTAGATCATGAGTAATGTTTAGCTTCTGTAAGATGGTTGAATCTACTCTAGATCATGAGTAGTGTTTAGCTTCTGTAAAATGGTTGAATCTACTCTAGATCATGAGTAGTGTTTAGCTTCTGTAAAATGGTTGAATCTACTCTAGATCATGAGTAATGTTTAGCTTCTGTAAAATGATTGAATCTACTCTAGATCATGAGTAGTGTTTAGCTTCTGTAAAATGATTGAATCTACTCTAGATCATGAGTAATGTTTAGCTTCTGTGAAATGGTTGAATCTACTCTAGATCATGAGTAATGTTTAGCTTCTGTAAAATGGTTGAATCTACTCTAGATCATGAGTAGTGTTTAGCTTCTGTAAAATGGTTGAATCTACTCTAGATCGTGAGTAGTGTTTAGCTTCTGTAAAATAGTTGAATCTACTCTAGATCATGAGTAGTGTTTAGCTTCTGTAAAATGATTGAATCTACTCTAGATCGTGAGTAGTGTTTAGCTTCTTTAAAATGGTTGAATCTACTCTAGATCATGAGTAATGTTTAGCTTCTGTAAAATGGTTAAATCTACTCTAGATCGTGAGTAATGTTTAGCTTCTGTAAAATGGTTGAATTTACTCTAGATCATGAGTAGTGTTTAGCTTCTGTAAAATGGTTGAATCTACTCTAGATCATGAGTAGTGTTTAGCTTCTGTAAAATGATTGAATCTACTATAGATCATGAGTAATGTTTAGCTTCTGTAAAATGGTTGAATCTACTCTAGATCATGAGTAGTGTTTAGCTTCTGTAAAATAATTGAATCTACTCTAGATCATGAGTAGTGTTTAGCTTCTGTAAAATGGTTGAATCTACTCTGGATCATGAGTAGTGTTTAGCCTCTGTAAAATGGTTGAATCTACTCTAGATCATGAGTAGTGTTTAGCTTCTGTAAAATGGTTGAATCTACTCTAGATCATGAGTAGTGTTTAGCTTCTGTAAAATGGTTGAATCTACTCTAGATCATGAGTAGTGTTTAGCTTCTGTAAAATGATTGAATCTACTCTAGATCATGAGTAGTGTTTAGCATCTGTAAAATGGTTGAATCTACTCTAGATCATGAGTAGTGTTTAGCTTCTGTAAAATGGTTGAATCTACTCTAGATCATGAGTAGTGTTTAGCTTCTGTAAAATGGTTGAATCTACTCTAGATCATGAGTAGTGTTTAGCTTCTGTAAAATGGTTGAATCTACTCTAGATCTTGAGTAGTGTTTAGCTTCTGTAAAATGGTTGAATCTACTCTAGATCATGAGTAGTGTTTAGCTTCTGTAAAATGGTTGAATCTACTCTAGATCATGAGTAGTGTTTAGCTTCTGTAAAATGGTTGAATCTACTCTAGATCATGAGTAGTGTTTAGCTTCTGTAAAATGGTTGAATCTACTCTAGATCATGAGTAGTGTTTAGCTTCTGTAAAATGGTTGAATCTACTCTAGATCATGAGTAATGTTTAGCTTTAGGTGCATTTGCAGCAATCATGTTATTCAGATTTTCATTTGCTAGCGAACTTGATAGCGTTGCAAGCTTCCTTGGATTATTAGACTCTTTCCCCAAGAATATTTTTTCTAATGCTCTAAGTAAAGAACTGGATGCTAAGTCTTTTCCATGTGGAAGATTATTGTGCTTATAGTTTTTTCTGTCTTTAAGAAATCCACACCAAGATATATTGCAATGGTTGTGTTCCTCATACGTATGTTCCACTATTTCCCTCAGCCAATTTTCTGTTCCCTCTGGATTGCCTTTGTTTTGATCGATCATGAATGAAAAGTTCTTAAGGATTGAATTAATTACCATTTCAGAGAGCTTTTTATGTTGGCTTCTAATTACGTATAATTTATTTATGACATTCTTTTTGACATGATTTCTGTCGCTTGTTTTGATCATCTGGGAATCAGGATATATCCTTTTCAGCTTTACAAATCCTGTTGTGTCATCATCACCTGCGATTTCAGCAATATCGATTCCTTTGTTCTTAACATCATTGACCATCTGAACTAGCATATCTGGCTCCATAGCCTTTGCTGAGCCCGTCCAATTTTTCTTACAATTGTGTTTTTTAGGCTGAATTCCCCTTTTTGCTGCAAAATCACAAATTCTGCATTGCTGACACCTTATTGCATGATGGACAACTCCTCCAGTTTTCTTCCCTATCAATGTTGATACTCCTGAAATATTCATTTTAGTTTAAGCTAGCTTAAATAAAAGTGTGTCTTTAAAGGACATGAATGCCCCAGACTGCCACATTGTAAGAAATATGCATTAATTGGATGAGGCCAAAAACAAATATTCTAGTTAAATTTAACCATTGAGTCAATTGAAAAAAACATCATGCCATTGCATCAATAGTTCAGTACTGTACATATATAACAAGTGTTTCGTTGATTTGTTATGCAGATAAGCATACCAATCTCGAATTATATTTGTAGTATATGTCATAACTGTTTTCTTGTGTACAAATTTAAATTGTACCTGAATAAGCTTAGCTATTTTTATCGTAATTTGTTGAGTATTTTGATGCCCTGAACAGATTTTCCTTATTGTTATTCAAGATAGTGAAAGTTAGACTGACCTGACAGGTTAAATTGTCTCTTCATGACAGTGAAAGCTAGACTGACCTGACAGGTTAAATTGTCTCTTCGTGACAGTGAAAGTTAGACTGACCTGACAGGTTAAATTGTCTCTTCGTGACAGTGAAAGTTAGACTGACCTGACAGGTTAAATTGCCTCTTCATGACAGTGAAAGTTAGACTGACCTGACAGGTTAAATTGTCTCTTCGTGACATTGAAAGTTAGACTGACCTGACAGGTTAAATTGTCTCTTCGTGACATTGAAAGTTAGACTGACCTGACAGGTTAAATTGTCTCTTCGTGACAGTGAAAGTTAGACTGACCTGACAGGTTAAATTGTCTCTTCGTGACATTGAAAGTTAGACTGACCTGACAGGTTAAATTGTCTCTTCATGACAGTGAAAGTTAGACTGACCTGACAGGTTAAATTGCCTCTTCATGACATTGACACAAGATTACTGAGACTACACAGGTGCTAATACAAAAAGGTTTATGGACCTCATGCCTAAAAAAGTTGTCACTAAACTTGCATAATATTCTAGATCGGCTCCGTCCACATGTGTGCTTGATTTGTTGAAAACTTTGTTTTTAGTTTTAACTAGCTTAAGTGGGTATCCAAATTAACTTAAATGAGGGGGCCAAAGACTAAATCATAAAGTTTTCTCCAAAAGACCACGTTGAACCCATCACTGATATTAATATGTTTAAAGAACTCTTATTAAGTTCTAACTTCTGTGCATTTTACATTCTTTCTGGTGCAAAACAAACACTATTGACTATCCATTTAAAACTTGTGGTGTGTATATTGTTCAATGAATGCATTTAATTTTGTTTACATTATACATGCATGCATTGTGTAGTTTATTAAAGTGAATCACAAATTTGGGAAAAAAAGGGGGAGGGGGAGTGCCACAAGTATATACAGTTTTAATTCCCACCAAGTCCATCCTTTTTATCCAATGGAAATAAATTAGCTGAACAAATCGTGATTGACTCATTATTCATTAAATATATATTATTTATCAAATAGTTCATGGCACTAAGGGCCATATGGCAATTTATGGACCGGGATGTCATACACAAAATATTATATGGACCGAAGCGAAGCCGAGGTCCATATACTATTTTGTGGGTGACATACCAGTCCATAAACTGCCATTTGGCACGAAGTGCCACGAACTATTTGTTATTTTATACTCAATGCCTGCAAATCTGTCAGACGACATGTTTTTGTTATTGTATATCTAGACAAAGAACGAGTTCGGACAAAATCCGGAAGAAAACATTATATTAATCGGGCCTGGTCAATATACTAAAATATTGACCGGTTGCGCTAGCAAAGACAAATAGTGAAAATAAAAACGTAAAGTATAATATATATAAATATAGATTTAAAAAAAAAAAAATTTGCATGGAGGGTATGACCCCAAGAGAATTTCTTTTTTTCAAATAGGATGGGTAAATACCCGAAAAAAAAAGCAAAAAAAAGTCTTGTCCCAATTCCTTTTTTTCTTTTTTTCTTTTTTTCATACAATATTCTGATATCAGGTACCAATGTCAGAAAGAGGTCAGGCAGCCATCACGACAGGAAGAAGCAGGAATCAATGATCTTTCCCATCCAATTTAAAACGCTGTTTCATTGTATAATTTATGGGTTTCCATAATCCACTGGAATTTGTTGCAGTCCTATATAATGCTCTTGTTAATTTTCATTGCCATACCATAACATCTCCTTGCTTTTTATTTCTACATCAGGATTCAAGATGAATTACTGCAATTTTGCAGAAGTTATTCTTGCAAGAGCAACAAAAGAGAAAGCTCTAATTGATTTAATTCATCAAGTGATAATGACAGGATAAAGGCACAATATAACAACTCATTGTCACTCTATATACGTTATACCAATTATACTATATTTATGACAATTATACTACATTTATGACAATTATACTACATTTATGACAATTATACTACATTTATGACAATTATACTACATTTATGACAATTATACTACATTTATGACAATTATACTACATTTATGACAAATTAACTACATTTATGACAATTATACTACATGTATGACAATTATACTACATTTATGACAATTATACTACATTTATGACAATTATACTACATTTATGACAATTATACTACATTTATGACAAATTAATTACATTTATGACAATTATACTACATGTATGACAATTATACTACATTTATGACAATTATACTACATTTATGACAATTATACTACATTTATGACAATTATACTACATTTATGACAATTATACTACATTTATGACAATTCAACTACATTTATGACAATTATACTACATGTATGACAATTATACTACATTTATGACAATTATACTACATTTATGACAATTATACTACATGCATGACAATTATACTACATTTATGACAATTATACTACATTTATGACAATTATACTACATTTATGACAATTATACTACATTTATGACAATTATACTACATTTATGACAATTATACTACATTTATGACAATTATACTACATTTATGACAATTATGCTACATTTATGACAATTATACTACATTTATGACAATTATACTACATTTATGACAATTATGCTACATTTATGACAATTATACTACATTTATGACAATTATACTACATTTATGACAATTATACTACATTTATGACAATTATACTACATTTATGACAATTGTACTACATTTATGACAATTATACTACATTTATGACAATTATACTACATTTATGACAATTATACTACATTTATGACAATTATACTACATTTATGACAATTATGCTACATTTATGACAATTATACTACATTTATGACAATTATACTACATTTATGACAATTATACTACATTTATGACAATTATACTACATTTATGACAAATTAACTACATTTATGACAATTATACTACATGTATGACAATTATACTACATTTATGACAATTATACTACATTTATGACAATTATACTACATTTATGACAATTATACTACATTTATGACAAATTAATTACATTTATGACAATTATACTACATGTATGACAATTATACTACATTTATGACAATTATACTACATTTATGACAATTATACTACATTTATGACAATTATACTACATTTATGACAATTATACTACATTTATGACAATTATACTACATTTATGACAATTATACTACATGTATGACAATTATACTACATTTATGACAATTATACTACATTTATGACAATTATACTACATGCATGACAATTATACTACATTTATGACAATTATACTACATTTATGACAATTATACTACATTTATGACAATTATACTACATTTATGACAATTATACTACATTTATGACAATTATACTACATTTATGACAATTATGCTACATTTATGACAATTATACTACATTTATGACAATTATACTACATTTATGACAATTATGCTACATTTATGACAATTATACTACATTTATGACAATTATACTACATTTATGACAATTATACTACATTTATGACAATTATACTACATTTATGACAATTGTACTACATTTATGACAATTATACTACATTTATGACAATTATACTACATTTATGACAATTATACTACATTTATGACAATTATACTACATTTATGACAATTATGCTACATTTATGACAATTATACTACATTTATGACAATTATACTACATTTATGACAATTATACTACATTTATGACAATTGTACTACATTTATGACAATTATACTACATTTATGACAATTATGCTACATTTATGACAATTATACTGCATTTATGACAATTATGCTACATTTATGACAATTATACTACATTTATGACAATTATGCTACATTTATGACAATTATACTGCATTTATGACAATTATACTACATTTATGACAATTATACTACATTTATGACAATATTTCCTAAGATGCATATAAATTCTTACATATATTTTTGTCAGAAAGTGTCACATGTACAGAACTATGTTTATATGAACACATATTATACAACAAACAATAAGAATGGTGAAAGAAATCAAGATTCGTCAATCATTTTTTCTCTACAAAGTTGGTTACAATTGACCAATAGTCAAAAACATGGACATCAGCTTGAAAACTGTAACCAGTGTAATACTCATGATTTAGAATACTCAATTCTACACAAATCAGTCCCCTTAGAGGCAATCAATTCTAATAAAATGTCTCCGGATTTCACAACAAACATTAGTCAACAAACAATATCTAGAAATCCTAGTAATAAAGGTATCAAAGTGACAAGAGTAATGGTTAACATTCTTAACCCAGTCTTTGAAAAAAGAATTTAGCCATACTTTTCAAAAAGCAATGATAGTGGCCCATAATCTCTCGCCACAAGAATCTTCAAAAGAAAAAGGTAAAAATGTTGAAAAATCAGTTCGTCAAACAAAACAAATTATTACCAAGTCAATGGAAGAAAATAACACAGATGCTACTATATTATTATCATGGGCAAATCATACAGTAAGCATGACAGAGACTTAGGACTTTGTTACTTATCCAAGTCAGAAGCAGAACAATCTATGCTAAAAAGAAATGAACAGGAGTTAGAAGGGAAAATAAAACAAAAGAAACACCATGGGAAATACACTAATTACTGTTTTAACAAAGATACCTTTTTGGAAGAAATAAAAAAAAACCTAAAAATGCAATAGTAAACTGGACAAAATTAGCTTCAAGATATAATCTAAAATCATTAAAATCCAACGATGCACCTGGAAATGGTGGGCAAGTACTCATGCATTTTGCCAAAGACAACGGCATAGATATCGATCAATTAAATACACATATGAAAGTAAGTGGTAGAGACATAGTGCACAGGGTAAGAAGATCAAAGAAAAGAGCACTGAAATCAAGAGTCTCAATTCCAATCCCAAGATTTGGCAAGGTTCTCAAACAAGTTGTTAAAAAAAGTGGAATTGACATAGCTCCAAAATCATTTGAAAAAAATGTAATTGGTAGCGATGAAAAACTCACTTCAACACAAACAACAGTGTATGGGAACAAAATACCCCTAAAAGACGTAATACAATCGAAAACAAAACGTCTACATGCTGCAGGCATCTTTAATATCTGTTCAGATGATCACTACACGTCTCTATCATTAGATGAAATAAAAACACGATTTTAGAGAATGGGAGAAAAAGTACAAAAAGAGGACACTGATGAAATATTAAGAAATAAATTGAAATCTCTGGAAAGAACAAGAAATATTAAAGTATGGCATGATCATTCGGATGTACTAAATCACACCTATGTCAGTTTTATGGTGTCATACATTTACGATCAGACAAACGTTTTGACCGATGAGGAGTATAAATCAAAATACTAACAACAAAAATTAGTCGACGTGCAAGCAATAGTAGAGAGACCTCAACTATATATATTAGGACAATCAGGTACATTTCAAACTTGTAGGACATTCATTATCGAACTTTCGAATATTTATTACATTTTCAATACAAGTTTAGTGACCGTCACAGTCATGATCGTATGTTAGTTGGATTTACAACTAACCGTGCATTCAGTGTTTATCACCATTAAAGTTGTGAGTTCGAACCCCGTTCATGGGGAGATTTACTTGATACAACATTATGTGATAAAAGTTTTATCAGTGACTTGCGATAGATCGATGGTTTTCTCCGGGTACCACCATTTCCTCCACCAATAAAACTGATCTCCATGATAAAACTGAAATATTGTTGCAAGTGGCGTTAAGCACTATAAACCTAAACTTTAATACAAGTTATTTATAGAAGACTGAAAAACTTGTGGAAATAGACTGATTGACGATCATTTCTCACATGTTCTCTTGATACAAACAACGCTCATTTAATGTACTTGAATCAGGGAAAAAGGGGAGTGTGGCTTTGGAAAAAAAGTAATAAAAAGCACTTCTTTTACCTTGGATATTTTAGTTCAAGGTAGGTCACAATGACCTCATTTTATTTACATCATACATTTTACTACATAATATATTGATCGATGTAGAAAATATAAACATTTTGTCTTAGGTTTTATCCAACAAGGATCAACATTTTCAGTAGCAAAGTCTCAAAATATTAATAGTACTGAACATAGAAAACTTGATTTACAGCACAATAAATAAGACCTACGTAAAACGTTGGGACGTGTAGTCAAATAGGACAGACACAAAGTCATGACAATAGCTCACCTTAACCTTTTGGTCAGGTGAGCTAAAAAAATAAAGGTGCATTATAATTTTCAGAAATGTTTTCCAAAATTTAACACGTGCTTCAGACCTGGCACTAAGTAAAGAACACACAATAAAACTAATAGACTTCTAGTTGATCCTATTCACACACAAAAACAAGATTGTAAGTGCATTATACCACTAAATATATGTATAATCAAACTTGTCTCAACGATCACCTCATGTAAAAGGACAGCTGATCAAACATCTCGACCAGTGTTATTTTACTCTTTGTCCATAATGTTGCGTGCTTAACAGAGAAGCAACAAATACCAATTTTATCGCCTTTGGTTTGATGCAATTGGGGCTTAAATCCATGATCTATCACACTCCAGGTGAGCACGCTAACCATTACACCACAGAAGCGTTAAACTACTTAAGTGTAAATCGCACGTAAAACACTGCTGCAGTATAAAGCAACTATTATGTTTTCCAATTAACGACCTCCTGGTAGCAAGTGCAACATTTTCTAATGTGGTAAGTTTCAATTTGTTCCAATGGTGACCGTTGAATATTAAGCTTAACTGTACACTTATTGCATACAATATCAATAAGTATTACATTTTACATCTATAGCTAGTACAGACATGGACCAGATAATGTATATAAACGAAAGGATAAAAGATATTGAAGATATACAGAATGGAATCACAGTTGAACATGTTGTTCTATATGATAAGATAAGGATCTTTAGTTGTGATTGACCAGCTAGGCAATTTGAGTGTGGTCAACAACGAGGAGGACATTATAGTTGTATTGTGGAGTGGAAACAAGGAACCATACCAATTTTTTATGTACTTGGAAAATACTGCCAATGTCTCTTGATGATCGTCAAAATTTGGGTATTCTTTGGAAGAAAAGTCTCTCAGGAGACTTATATCCTTTTAGAAATTAAAAAAAAAGAACTTGATGAGGAACTTGAAGCAAGATCAATTGAAATCACAGACGAAACAAAGCCAAACTTGTAGAGCATCTAAATGATATTTTACATAGTATTTGTAGACCACCAGCATTCATGTTAAAGTCACCCACAAAATCATCCAAAGAGTTGTACATAGATGATTACGAAATACTGGGTTGAGAACCTCTCCATGATATAACAAATATAATACAATACTTGATCGAGGAACTTCCTTATCATATAGAAAATTTAGAAGCTAGGCAGGATTTAGAAAAAAATGCCTCAAACACTATTGGGGAAAATCAAATGAAGGGATCAGATGCCCGGCTTTATGCTGTAAAATTAGCAATGTTTATTATCATGAAACATGACGAGGGGAACATTTCAGAGAGCATTTTAGAACTGAGCAATGCCTTAATTGGCATCATAGGCATAGCTTACAGCCCTGATTCAAAACGATACTCTCGACAAATTTTGAGGTTGTTCAATGCATGTTTCAAGTTTGGTGTCATAGCCAAAACAGTATTTGGATCTCCAAAGAAAATGACCATGAGGAAATATTTTGGAAGCCATTTCCACAGCATCGTTTCCTAGCTTCCTGTAATTTATCGAATATTTGACACCAAGACAATCCTAACTGAGCAAGAAGAGAGAGGATTCGGAGATATCAGGTAAATTGCAGAGCGAACAACAAACAGAAAATCCAGACAAATTATTGTAAACTGCATAATTAGATTCAATGTTATACTGTTTTTCTGTCGACTATTGAGGCAGTACTTACTAATCTTACCATTCCTGTTGTACATATGTTCTGTCGACTAATTAGGCAGTACTTACTAATCATACCATTCCTGTTGTACATATGTTCTGTCTACTAATGAAACAGTACTTACTAGTCTTACCATTCCTGTTGTACATATGTTCTGTCTACTAATGAAACAGTACTTACTAGTCTTACCATTCCTGTTGTACATATGTTCTGTCGACTAATGAGGCAGTACTTACTAATCTTACCATTCCTGTTGTACATATGTTCTGTCGACTAATTAGGCAGTACTTACTAATCATACCATTCCTGTTGTACATATGTTCTGTCTACTAATGAAACAGTACTTACTAGTCTTACCATTCCTGTTGTACATATGTTCTGTCTGCTAATGAAACAGTACTTACTAGTCTTACCATTCCTGTTGTACATATGTTCTGTCGACTAATGAGGCAGTACTTACTAGTCTTACCATTCCTGTTGTGCATATGTTCTGTCTACTAATGAGGCAGTACTTACTAGTCTTACCATTCCTGTTGTACATATGTTCTGTCTACTAATGAGGCAGTACTTACTAGTCTTACTAGTCTTGCCATTCCTGTTGTACATATGTTCTGTCTACTAATGAAACAGTACTCTCTCGTATTACCATTCCTGTTGTACTGATGCTCTGTTCACTAATGGAGCAGTACTCACTAGTATTACCATTCCTGTTGTACTGATGTTCTGCCGTCCACTAATGAAGCAGTACTCACTAGTATTACCATTCATGCTGTACTGATGTTCTTTCCACTAATGGAGCAGTACTTAACAGTATTACCATTCCTGTCATACAGATGTTCTGTCCACTAAAGGAGCAGTACTTACTAGTATTACCATTCCTGTCATACAGATGTTCTGTCCACTAATGAAGCAGTACTCACTATTATTACCATTCCTGTTGTACTGATGTTCTGTCCACTAATGGAGCAGTACTGACTAGTTTTACCATTCCTCTTGTACTGATGTTCTGTCCACTAACGGAGCAGTACTTACTGGTATTACCATTCCTGTCATACAGATGTTCTGTCCACTAATGAAGCAGTACTCGCTAGTATTACCATTCCTGTTGTGCTGATGTTCTGTCAACAAATGGAGCAGTACTTACTAGTATTACCATTCCTTTCATACAGATGTGGTGTCCACTAATGAAACAGTACTTACTAGTATTACCATTCCTGTTGTACTGATGTGCTGTCCTCTAATAGAGCAGTACTCACTAGTATTACCATTCCTGCCATTCAGATGTTCTGTCCACTCATGGAGCAGTACTCACTAGTATTACCATTCCTGTTGTACTGATGTTCTGTCCACTAATGGAGCAGTACTTACTAGTATTACCATTACTCTTGTACTGATGTTCTGTCCACTAATGAAGCAGTACTTACTAGTATTACCATTCCTGTTATACTGATGTTCTGTCCACTAATAAAGCAGTACTCACTAGTATTGCCATTCCTGTCATACTGATGTTCTGTCCACTAATGGAGCAGTACTTACTAGTATTACCATTCCTGTTGTACTGATATTATGTCCACTAATGAAGCAGTACTTACTAGTATTACCATTACTGTTGTACTGATGTTCTGTCCACCAATGAAGCAGTACTTACTAATATTACCATTCCTGTTGTAATGATGTTCTGTCCACTAGTGAAGCAGTACTCACTAGTATTACCATTCCTGTTGTATTGATATTCTGTCCACTAATGGAGCAGTACTTACTAGTATTACCATTCCTGTTTTACAGATGTTCTGTGCACTGATGGAGCAGTACTGACTAGTATTACCATTCCTGTTGTACTGATGCTCTGTTCACTAATGAAGCAGTACCCACTAGTATTACCATTCATGTTGTACTGATGTTCTGTCCACTAATGAAGGAGAACTTACTAGTATTACCATTACTGTCATACAGATGTTCTGTCCACTAATGGAGCAGTACTGACTAGAATTACCAATCCTGTTGTACTGATGTTCTGTCCAATAATGGAGGAGTACTCACTAGTATTACCATTCTTGTTGTACTGATGTTCTGTCCACTAATGAAGCAGTATTCACTAGTATTACAATTCCTGTTGTACTGATGTTCTGTCCACTAATGGAGCAGTACTCACTATTATTACCATTCCTGTTATACTTATGTTCTGTCCACCAATGAGGCAGTACTTACTAGTATTACCATTCCTGTTGTACAGATGTTCTGTCTACTAATGAAGCTGTACTCTCTCGTATTACCATTCCTGTTGTATTGATGTTCTGTCCACTAATGGAGCAGTACTTACTAGTATTACCATTCCTGTTGTACTGATGTTCTGTCCACTAATGAAACAGTACTCACTAGTATTACCATTCCTGTTGTACTGATGTTCTGTCCACTAATGAAGGAGTACTCACTAGTATTACCATTCCTGTCATACAGATGTTCTGTGCACTGATGGAGCAGTACTGACTAGTATTACCATTCCTGTTGTACTGATGCCCCGTTCACTAATGAAGCAGTACTCACTAGTATTACCATTCATGTTGTACTGATGTTCTGTCCACTAATGAAGGAGTACTCACTAGTATTACCATTCCTGTCATACAGATGTTCTGTGCACTGATGGAGCAATACTGATTAGAATTACCAATCCTGTTGTACTGATGTTCTGTCCTCTAATGGAGCAATACTCACTAGTATTACCATTCCTGTTGTACTGATGTTCTGTCCACTAATGAAGCAGTATTCACTAGTATTACAATTCCTGTTGTACTGATGTTCTGTCCACTGATGGAGCAGTACTCACTATTATTACCATTCCTGTTATACTTATGTTCTGTCCACCAATGAGGCAGTACTTACTAGTATTACCATTCCTGTTGTACAGATGTTCTGTCTACTAATGAAGCTGTACTCTCTCGTATTACCATTCCTGTTGTATTGATGTTCTGTCCACTAATGGAGCAGTACTTACTAGTATTACCATTCCTGTTATACTGATGTTCTGTCCACTGATGGAGCAGTACTCACTATTATTACCATTCCTGTTATACTTATGTTCTGTCCACCAATGAGGCAGTACTTACTAGTATTACCATTCCTGTTGTACAGATGTTCTGTCTACTAATAAAGCTGTACTCTCTCGTATTACCATTCCTGTTGTATTGATGTTCTGTCCACTAATGGAGCAGTACTTACTAGTATTACCATTCCTGTTGTACTGATGTTCTGTCCACTAATGAAGGAGTACTCACTAGTATTACCATTCCTGTCATACAGATGTTCTGTCCACTAATGAAGGAGTACTCACTAGTATTACCATTCCTGTCATACAGATGTTCTGTGCACTGATGGAGCAGTACTGACTAGTATTACCATTCCTGTTGTACTGATGCCCCGTTCACTAATGAAGCAGTACTCACTAGTATTACCATTCATGTTGTACTGATGTTCTGTCCACTAATGAAGGAGTACTCACTAGTATTACCATTCCTGTCATACAGATGTTCTGTGCACTGATGGAGCAATACTGACTAGAATTACCAATCCTGTTGTACTGATGTTCTGTCCTCTAATGGAGCAATACTCACTAGTATTACCATTCCTGTTGTACTGATGTTCTGTCCACTAATGAAGCAGTATTCACTAGTATTACAATTCCTGTTGTACTGATGTTCTGTCCACTGATGGAGCAGTACTCACTATTATTACCATTCCTGTTATACTGATGTTCTGTCCACCAATGAGGCAGTACTTACTAGTATTACCATTCCTGTTGTACAGATGTTCTGCCTACTAATGAAGCAGTACTCTCTCGCATTACCATTCCGGTTGTACTGATGTTCTGTCCATTAATGGAGCAGTACCTACTAGTATTACCATTCCTGTTGTACAGATGTTCTGTTCACTAATGGAGCAGTACTCACTAGTATTACCATTCCTGTTGTACTGATGTTCTGCCGTCCACTAATGAAGCAGTACTCACTAGTATTACCATTCATGTTGTACTGATGTTCTTTCCACTAATGGAGCAGTACTTACCAGTATTAACATTCCTGTCACATAGATGTTCTGTCCATTAATGGAGCAGTACTTACTAGTATTACCATTCCTGTCATACAGATGTTCTGTCCACTAATGAAGCAGTACTCACTAGTATTACCATTCCTGTTGTACTGATGTTCTGTCCACTAATGGAGCAGTACTGACTTGTTTTACCATTCCTCTTGTACTGATGTGCTGTCCACTAACGGAGCAATACTCACCGATATTACCATTCCTGTCATACAAATGTTCTGTCCACTAATGAAGCAGTACTCACTAGTATGACCATTCCTGTTGTACTGATGTTCTGTCCACTAATGGACCAGTACCTACTAGTATTACCATTCCTGTCATACAGATGTGGTGTCCACTAATGAAGCAGTACTCACTAGTATTACCATTCCTGTTGTACTGATGTTCTGTCCACTAATGGAGCAGTACTTACTGGTATTACCATTCCTTTCATACATATGTTCTGTCCACTAATGAAGCAGTACTCACTAGTATTACCATTCCTGTTGTACTGATGTGCTGTCCTCTAATAGAGCAGTACTCACTAGTATTACCATTCCTGTCATACAGATGTTCTGTCCACTCATGGAGCAGTACTTAAATGAATTACCATTACTGTTGTACTGATGTTCTTTCCACAAAGAAGCGGTACTTACTAGTATTACCATTCCTGTTGTACTGATGTTCTGTCCACTAATGAAGCAGTACTCACTAGTATTACCATTAATGTTGTACTGATGTTCTGTCCACTAATGAGGCAGTATTCACTAGTATTACAATTCCTGTTGTACTGATGTTCTGTCCACTAATGGAGCAGTGCTCACTATTATTACCATTCCTGTTATTCTGATGTTCTGTCCACCAATGAGGCAGTACTTACTAGTATTACCATTCCTTTTGTGCAGATGTTCTGCCGTCCACTAATGAAGCAGTACTCTCTCGTATTACCATTCGGTTGTACTGATGTTCTGTCCACTAATGGAGCAGTACTTACTAGTATTACCATTCCTGTTGTACAGCTGATCTGTTCACTAATTGAGCAGTACTCACTAGTCTTACCATTCCTGTTGTACTGATGTTCTGCCGTCCACTAATGAAGCAGTACTCACTAGTATTACCATTCATGTTGTACTGATGTTCTGTCCACTAATGGAGCAGTACTTACCAGTATTACCATTCCTGTCATACAGATATTCTGTCTACTAATGAAGCAGTACTCACTATTATTACCATTCCTGTTGTACTAATGTTCTGTCCACTAATTATATAATGGTGCAGTACTGACTAGTTTTACCATTCCTTTTGTACTGATGTGCTGTCCACTAACGGAGCAGTACTCACTGATATTACCATCCCTGTCATACAAATGTTCTGTCCACTAATGAAGCAGTACTCGCTAGTATTATCATTCCTGTTGTGCAGATATTCTGTCTACTAATGAAGCAGTACTCTCTCCTATTACATTTCCTGTTGTACTGATGTTCTGTCAACTAATGGAGCAGTACTTACTAGTATTACCATTCCTGTCAAACATATGTTCTGTCCACTAATGAAGCAGTCCTCACTAGTATTAACATTCCTTTTGTACTGATGTGCTGTCCTCTAATAGAGCAGTACTCACTAGTATTACCATTCCTGTCATACAGATGTTCTGTCCACTCATGGAGAAGTACTTACTAGAATTACCATTACTGTTGTACTGATGTTCTGTCCACTAATGAAGTAGTACTCACTAGTATTACCATTCCTGTCATACAGATGTTCTGTGCACTGATGGAGCAGTACTGACTAGTATTACCATTCCTGTTGTACTGATGCTCTGATCACTAATGAAGCAGTACTCACTAGTATTACCATTCCTGTTATACTGATGCTCTGTTCACTAATGAAGCAGTACTCACTAGTATTACCATTCATGTTGTACTGATGTTCTGTTCACTAATGAAGTAGTACTTACTAGTATTACCATTACTGTCATACAGATGTTCTGTCCACTAATATAGCAGTACCGACTAGAATTACCAATCCTGTTGTACAGATGTTCTGTCCACTAATGGAGCGGTACTCACTAGTATTATTATTGCTGTTGTACTGATGTTCTGTTCACTAATGAAGCAGTATTCACTAGTATTACAATTCCTGTTGTACTGATGTTCTGTCCACTAATGGAGCAGTACTCACTATTATTACCATTTCTGTTATACTGATGTTCTGTCCACCAATGAGGCAGTACTTACTAGTATTACCATTCCTGTTGTACAGATGTTCTGTCTACTAATGAAGCAGTACTCTCTCGTATTGCCATTCCGGTTGTACTGATGTTCTGTCCACTAATGGAGCAGTACTTACTAGTATTACCATTCCTGATGTACAGATGTTCTGTTCACTAATGGATCAGTACTCAATAGTATTACCATTCCTGTTGTACTGATGTTCTGTCGTCCACTAATGAAGCAGTACTCACTAGTATTACCATTCATGTTGTACTGATGTTCTTTCCACTAATGGAGCAGTACTTACCAGTATTACCATTCCTGTCACACAGATGTTCTGTCCACTAATGGAGCTGTACTTACTAGTATTACCATTCCTGTCATACAGATGTTCTGTCTACTAATGAAGCAGTACTCACTATTATTACCATTCCTGTTGTACTGATGTTCTGTCCACTAATTATATAATGGTGCAGTACTGACTAGTTTTACCATTCCTTTTGTACTGATGTGCTGTCCACTAACGGAGCAGTACTCACTGATATTACCATCCCTGTCATACAAATGTTCTGTCCACTAATGAAGCAGTACTCGCTAGTATTATCTTTCCTGTTGTGCAGATGTTCTGTCTACTAATGAAGCAGTACTCTCTCGTATTACATTTCCTGTTGTACTGATGTTCTGTCAACTAATGGAGCAGTACTTACTAGTATTACCATTCCTGTTATACATATGTTCTGTCCACTAATGAAGCAGTCCTCACTAGTATTACCATTCCTTTTGTACTGATGTGCTGTCCTCTAATAGAGCAGTACTCACTAGTATTACCATTCCTGTCATACAGATGTTCTGTCCACTCATGGAGAAGTACTTACTAGAATTACCATTACTGTTGGACTGATGTTCTGTCCACTAATGAAGTAGTACTCACTAGTATTACCATTACTGTCATACAGATGTTCTGTGCACTGATGGAGCAGTACTGACTAGTATTACCATTCCTGTTGTACTGATGCTCTGATCACTAATGAAGCAGTACTCACTAGTATTACCATTCCTGTTATACTGATGCTCTGTTCACTAATGAAGCAGTACTCACTAGTATTACCATTCATGTTGTACTGATGTTCTGTTCACTAATGAAGTAGTACTTACTAGTATTACCATTACTGTCATACAGATGTTCTGTCCACTAATGGAGCAGTACCGACTAGAATTACCAATCCTGTTGTACAGATGTTCTGTCCACTAATGGAGCGGTACTCACTAGTATTATTATTCCTGCTGTACTGATGTTCTGTTCACTAATGAAGCAGTATTCACTAGTATTACAATTCCTGTTGTACTGATGTTCTGTCCACTAATGGAGCAGTACTCACTATTATTACCATTTCTGTTATACTGATGTTCTGTCCACCAATGAGGCAGTACTTACTAGTATTACCATTCCTGTTGTACAGATGTTCTGTCTACTAATGAAGCAGTACTCTCTCGTATTACCATTCCGGTTGTACTGATGTTCTGTCCACTAATGGAGCAGTACTTACTAGTATTACCATTCCTGGTGTACAGATGTTCTATTCACTAATGGATCAGTACTCAATAGTATTACCATTCCTGTTGTACTGATGTTCTGTCGTCCACTAATGAAGCAGTACTCACTAGTATTACCATTCATGTTGTACTGATGTTCTTTCCACTAATGGAGCAGTACTTAGCAGTATTACCATTCCTGTCACACAGATGTTCTGTCCACTAATGGAGCAGTACTTACTAGTATTACCATTCCTGTCATACAGATGTTCTGTCTACTAATGAAGCAGTACTCACTATTATTACCATTCCTGTTGCACTGATGTTCTCTCCACTAATGGAGCAGTACTGCCTAGTTTTACCATTCCTCTTGTACTGATGTGCTGTCAACTAACGGAGCAGTACTCACTAATATTACCATTCCTGTCATACAAATGTTCTGTCCACTAATGAAGCAGTACTCACTAGTATTACCATTCCTGTTGTATTGATGTTCTGTCCACTAATGGAGTAGTACTTACTAGTATTACCATTCCTGTCATAGAGATGTGGTGTCCACTAATGAAGCAGTACTCACTAGTATTACCATTCCTGTTGTACTGATGTTCTATCCACTAATGGAGCAGTACTTACTAGTATTGCCATTCCTGTCATACATATGTTCTGTCCACTAATGAAGCAGTATTCACTAGTATTACCATTCCTGTCATCCAGATGTTCTGTCCACTCATGGAGCAGTACTTACTAGAATTACCATTACTGTTGTACTGATGTTCTGTCCACAAAGAAGCAGTACTTACTAGTACTACCATTCCTGTTGTACTGATGTTCTGTCCACTAATGAAGCAGTACTCACTAGTATTGCCATTCCTGTCATACTGATGTTCTGTCCACTAATGGAGCAGTACTCACTAGTATTACCATACCTGTTGTACTGATGTTCTGTCCACTAATGAGGCAGTATTCATTATTTTGCAATTCCTGTTGTACTGATGTTCTGTCCACTAATGGAGCAGTACTCACTATTATTACCATTCCTGTTGTGCAGATGTTCCGTCTACTAATGAGGCAGTACTCTCTCGTATTACAATTCGGTTGTACTGATGTTCTGTCCACTAATGGAGCAGTACTTACTAGTATTACCATTCCTGTTGTACAGCTGTTCTGTTCACTAATGGAGAAGTACTCACTAGTATTGCCATTCCTGTCATACTGATGTTCTGTCCACTAATGGAGCAGTACTCACTAGTATTACCATACCTGTTGTACTGATGTTCTGTCCACTAATGAGGCAGTATTCATTATTTTACAATTCCTGTTGTACTGATCATCTTTCCACTAATGGAGCAGTACTTACCAGTATTACCATTCCTGTCACACATATGTTCTGTCCACTAATGGAGCAGTACTTACTAGTATTACCATTCCTGTCATACAGATGCTATGTCCACTAATGAAGCAGTACTCACTAGTATTACCATTCCTGTCATACAGATGTTCTGTCCACTCATGGAGCAGTACTTACTAGAATTACCATTACTGTTGTACTGATGTTCTGTCCACTAATGAAGCAGAACCTACTAGTATTACCATTCCTGGTGTACTGATGTTCTGTTCACTAATGAAGCAGTACTTACTAGTATTACCATTACTGTCATACAGATGTTCTGTCCACTAATTGAGCAGTACTGACGAGAATTACCATTCCTGTTGTACTGATGCTCTGTTCACTAATGAAGCAGTACACACTAGTATTACCATTCCTGTCATACAGATGTTCTGTCCTCTAATGAACAGTACTCACTAGGATTACCATTCCGGTTGTACCGATGTTCTGTCCACTAATGAAGCAGTACTCACTAGTATTACCATTCCTGTCATACAGATGTTCTGATCACTAATGAAGCAGTACTCACTAGTATTACCATTCCTGTTGTACTGATGTTCATTCCACTAATGGAGCAGTACTGACTAGAAATACCATTCCGGTTGCACTGATGTTCTGTCCACTAACGGAGCAATACTCACTAGTATTATCATACCTGTTGTACCGATGTTCTGTCCACCAATGGAGCAGTACACACTAGTATTACCATTCCTGTTGTTCTGATGTTCTGTCCACTAACGGAGCAGTACTTACTAGTATTACCATTCCTGTTGTACTGATGTTCTGTCCACTAATGTAGCAGTATTCACTAGTATTACCATTCCTGTCATACAGATGTTCTGTCCATTAATGTAGCAGTACTCACTAGTATTACCATTCCTGTCATACAGATGTTCTGTCCACTAATGTAGCAGTACTGACTAGTATTACCATTCCTGTCATACAGATGTTCTGTCCACTAATGGAGCAGTACTCATTAGTATTACCATTCCTGTCAATCAGATGTTCTGTCCACTAATGTAGCAGTACTGACTAGTATTACCATTCCTGTCATACAGATGTTCTGTCCTCCAATGAAGCAGTGCTCACTGGTATTACCATTTCTGTCATACAGATGTTTTGTCCACTAATGACGCAGTACTCACTAGTATTACCATTCCTGTTGTACTGATGTTCTATCCACTAATGAAGCAGTACTCACTAGTCTTACCATTCCTGTTGTACCGATGTTCTGTCCACTAATGAAGCAGTATTCACTAGTATTACCATTCCTGTCATACTGATGTTCTCTCAACTAATGGAGCAGTACTCACTAGTATTACCATTCCTGTTGTACCGATGTTCTGTCCACTAATGAAGCAGTACTCACTAGTATTACCATTCCAGTTGCACTGATGTTCTTTCCACTAACGGAGCAATACTCACTAGTTTTATCATACCTGTTGTACTGATGTTCTGTCCACTAATGATGCAGTACTTACTAGTATTACCATTACTGTTGTACTGATGTTCTGTCCACCAATGAAGCAGTACTTACTAATATTACCATTCCTGTTGTAATGATGTTCTGTCCACTAGTGAAGCAGTACTCACTAGTATTACCATTCCTGTCATACTGATGTTCTCTCAACTAATGGAGCAGTACTCACCAGTATTATCACTGATGTTGTACTGATGTTCTGTCCACTAACGGAGAAGTACTTAGTAGTATTACCATTCCTGTTGTGCTGATGTTCTGAATTCTAATGAAGCAGTACTCACTAGTATTAACATTCCGGTTGTACTGATGTTCTGTCCACTAACGAAGCAATACTCACTAGTATTATCATTCCTGTTGTACTGATGTTCTGTCCACTAATGGAGCAGTACTCACTAGTATTACCATTCCTGTTGTACTGATGTTCTGTCCACTAACGGAGCAGTACTTACTAGTATTACCATTCCTGTTGTACTGATGTTCTGACCACTAATGAAGCAGTACTGACTAGTATTACCATTCCAGTTGCACTGATGTTCTTTCCACTAACGGAGCAATACTCACTAGTTTTATCATACCTGTTGTACTGATGTTCTGTCCACTAATGGAGCAGTACTTACTAGTATTACCATTCCTGTCATACATATGTTCTGTACACTAATGAAGCAGTACTCACTAGTATTACCATTCCTGTTGTACTGATGTGCTGTCTTCTAATAGAGCAGTACTCACTAGTATTACCATTCCTGTCATACAGATGTTCTGTCCACTCATGGAGCAGTACTACTAGAATTACCATTACTGTTGTACTGATGTTCTGTCCACTAATGAAGCAGTACTTACTGGTATTACTATTCCTGTTGTACTGATGTTCTGTCCACTAATGAAGCAGTACTCACTAGTATTGCCATTCCTGTCATACTGATATTCTGTCCAATAATGGAGCAGTACTTACTAGTGTTACCATTACTGTTGTACTCATATTCTGTCCACAAATGAAGCTGTACTTACTGGTATTACCATTCCTGTTGTACTGATGTTCTGAACACTAGTGAAGCAGTACTCACTAGTATTACCTTTCCTGTTGTACTGATATTCTGTCCACTAATGAAGCAGTACTGACTAGTATTACCATTCCTGTTGTACTGATGCTCTGTTCACTAATGAAGCAGTACTCACTGGTATTACCATTCCTGTTGTACTGATGTTCTGTTCACTAATGAAGCAGTACTTACTAGTATTACCATTACTGTCATACAGATGTTCTGTCCACTAATTGAGCAATACTGACTAGAATTACCATTCCTGTTGTACTGATGCTCTGTTCACTAATGAAGCAGTACTCACTAGTATTACCATTCCTGTTGTACTGATGTTATGTCCACTAATAAAGCAATACTCACCAGTATTACCATTCCTGTCATACAGATGTTCTGTCCTCTAATGAACCAGTACTCACTAGTATTACCATTCTGGTTGTACCGAAGTTCTGTCCATTAATGAAGCAGTACTCACTAGTATTACCATTCCTGTCATACAGATGTTCTGACCACTAATGAAGCAGTACTCACTAGTATTACCATTCCTGTTGTACTGATGATTATTCCACTAATGGAGCAGTACTGACTAGAATTACCATTCCTGTTGTACTGATGCTCTGTTCACGAATGAAGCAGTACTCACTAGTATTGCCATTCCTGTCATACTAATGTTCTGTCCACTAATGGAGCAGTACTCACTAGTATTACCATTCCTGTTGTACTGATGTTCTGTCCTCTAATAGAGCAGTACTAACTAGTATTACCATTCCTGTTGTACGTACTGATGTTCTGTCCACTAATGAAGCAGTATTTACTAGTATTACCATTCCTGTTGTACTGATGTTCTGTCCACTAATGAAGCAGTACTCACTAGTATTGCCATTCCTGTCATACTGATGTTCTCTCCACTAATGGAGCAGTACTTACTAGTATTACCATTACTGTTGTACTGATGTTCTTTCCACTAATGAAGCAGTACTTACTAGTATTACCATTCCTATTGTACTGATGTTCTGTCCACTAGTGAAGCAGTACTCACTAGTATTACCATTCCTATGGTACTGATGTTCTGTCCACTAATGGAGTACTACTTACTAGTATTACCATTCCTGTTTTACTGATGTTCTTTCCACTAATGAAGCAGTACTTACTAGTATTACCATTCCTGTTGTACTGATGTTCTGTCCACTCATGGAGCAGTACTCACTAGTATTACCATTCCTATTGTACTGATGTTCTGTCCACTAATGGAGCACTACTTACTAGTATTACCATTCCTGTTGTACTGATGTTCTGTCCACTAATGCAGCAGTACTCACTAGTTTTACCATCCCTGTTTTACTGATGTTCTGTCCACTAATGAAGCAGTACTATCTAGTATTCCATTCCTGTCATACAGATGTTCTGTGCAATGATGGAGCAGTACTGACTAGTATTACCATTCATGTTGTACTGATGCTCTGTTCACTAATGAAGCAGTACTCACTAGTATTACCATTCCTTTTGTACTGATGTTCTGTCCACTAATGAAGCAGTACTAACTAGTATTACCATTCCTGTTGTACTGATGTTATGACCGCTAATGAAGCATTACTCACCAGTATTACCATTCCTGTCATACAGATGTTCTGTCCACTAATGTAGCAGTACTCACTAGTATTACCATTCATGTTGTACCGATGTTCTCTCCTCTAATGGAGCAGTACTTACTAGTATTACCATTACTGTTGTACTGATGTTCTTTCCACTAATGAAGCAGTACTTACTAGTATTACCATTCCTATTGTACTGATGTTCTGTCCACTAATGAAGCAGTACTCACTAGTATTACCATTCCTATGGTACTGATGTTCTGTCAACTAATGGAGTACTACATACTAGTATTACCATTCCTGTTTTACTGATGTTCTTTCCACTAATGGAGCAGTACTGACTAGAATTACCATTCCTGTTGTACTGATGCTCTGTTCACTAATGAAGCAGTACTCACTAGTATTGCCATTCATGTCATACTAATGTTCTCTCCACTAATGGAGCAGTACTCACTAGTATTACCATTCCTGTTGTACTGATGTTCTGTCCTCTAATAGAGCAGTACTAACTAGTATTACCATTCCTGTTGTACGTACTGATGTTCTGTCCACTAATGAAGCAGTATTTACTAGTATTACCATTCCTGTTGTACTGATGTTCTGTCCACTAATGAAGCAATACTCACAAGTATTGCCATTCCTGTCATACTGATGTTCTCTCCACTAATGGAGCAGTACTTACTAGTATTACCATTACTTTGTACTGATGTTCTTTCCACTAATGAAGCAGTACTTACTAGTATTACCATTCCTATTGTACTGATGTTCTGTCCACTAGTGAAGCAGTACTCACTAGTATTACCATTCCTATGGTACTGATGTTCTGTCCACTAATGGAGTACTACTTACTAGTATTACCATTCCTGTTTTACTGATGTTCTTTCCACTAATGAAGCAGTACTTACTAGTATTACCATTCATGTTGTACTGATGTTCTGTCCACTCATGGAGCAGTACTCACTAGTATTACCATTCCTATTGTACTGATGTTTTGTCCACTAATGGAGCACTACTTACTAGTATTACCATTCCTGTTTTAATGATGTTCTGTCCACTAATGAAGCAGTACTCTCTAGTATTACCATTCCTGTCATACAGATGTTCTGTGCAATGATGGAGCAGTACTGACTAGTATTACCATTCATGTTGTACTGATGCTCTGGTCACTAATGAAGCAGTACTCACTAGTATTACCATTCCTGTTCTACTGATGTTATGACCTCTAATGAAGCATTACTCACCAGTATTACCATTCCTGTCATACAGATGTTCTGTCCACTAATGTAGCAGTACTCACTAGTATTACCATTCCTGTTGTACTGATGTTCTGTCCACTAATGGAGCAGTACTCACTAGTATTATAATTCCTGTTGTACGTACTAATGTTCAGTCCAATACCGGAGCAATACTGACTGGTATTACCATTCCTGTCATACAGATGTTCTGTCCTCTAATGAAGCAGTACTTACTAGTATTACAATTCCTGTTGTACTAATGTTCTGTCCACTAATGGAGCATTTCTTTCTAGTATTTCCATTTCTGTCATACAGATGTTCTGTCCACTAATGAAGCAGTATTCACTAGTATTACCATTTCGGTTGTACTGATGTTCTGTCCACTAATGGAGCAGTACTTACTAGTATTACCATTCCTGTTGTAGAGATGTTGAGTTCACTAATGGAGCAGTACTCACTAGTATTACCATTCCTGTTGTACGGAAGTTCTGTCCTCTAATGAACCAGTACTCACTAGTATTACCATTCTGGTTGTACCGATGTTCTGTCAATTAATGAAGCAGTACTCACTAGTATTACCATTCCTGTCATACAGATGTTCTGACCACTAATGAAGCAGTACTCACTAGTATTGCCATTCCTGTCAAACTAATGTTCTGTCCACTAATGGAGCAGTACTCACTAGTATTACCATTCCTGTTGTACTGATGTTCTGTCCTCTAATAGAGCAGTACTCACTAGTATTACCATTCCTGTTGTACGTACTGATGTTCTGTCCACTAATGAAGCAGTATTTACTAGTATTACCATTCCTGTTGTACTGATGTTCTGTCCACTATTGAAGCAGTACTTACTAGTATTACCATTCTTATTGTACTGATGTTCTGTCCACTAGTGAAGCAGGACCCACTAGTATTACCATTCCTATTGTACTGATGTTCTGTCCACTAATGGAGCACTACTTACTAGTATTACCATTCCTGTTTTACTGATGTTCTTTCCACTAATGAAGCAGTACTTACTAGTAATACCATTCCTATTGTAATGATGTTCTGTCCACTAGTGAAGCAGTAATCACTAGTATTACCATTCCTATTGTACTGATGTTCTGTCCACTAATGGAGCACTACTGACTAGTATTACCATTCCTGTTGTACTGATGTTCTGTCCACTAATGAAACAGTACTCACTAGTTTTACCATTCCTGTTTTACTGATGTTCTGTCCACTAATGAAGCAGTACTCACTAGTATTACCATTCCTGTCATACAGATGTTCTGTGCACTTATGGAGCAGTACTGACTAGTATTACCATTCATGTTGTACTGATGCTCTGTTCACTAATGAAGCAGTACTCACTAGTATTACCATTCCTGTTGTACTGATGTTCTGTCCACTAATGAAGCAGTACTAACTAGTATTACCATTCCTGTTGTACTGATGTTATGACCGCTAATGAAGCATTACTCACCAGTATTACCATTCCTGTCATACAGATGTTCTGTCCACTAATGTAGCAGTACTCACTAGTATTACCATTCCTTTTGTACTGATGTTCTGTCCACTAATGGAGCAGTACTCACTAGTATTACAATTCCTGTTGTACGTACTGATGTTCAGTCCACTACCGGAGCAGTACTGACTGGTATTACCATTCCTGTCATACAGATGTTCTGTCCTCTAATGAAGCAGTACTTACTAGTATTACAATTCCTGTTGTACTGATGTTCTGTCCACTAATGGAGCATTTCTTTCTAGTATTTCCATTTCTGTCATAGAGATGTTATGTCCACTAATGAAGCAGTATTCACTAGTATTACCATTTCGATTGTACTGATGTTCGGTCCACTAATGGAGCAGTACTTACTAGTATTACCATTCCTGTTGTACAGATGTTGTGTTCACTAATGGAGCAGTACTCACTAGTATTACCATTCCTGTTGTACTGAAGTTCTGAAATCCAGTAATGAAGCAGTACTCACTAGTATTACCATTCATGTTGTACTGATGTTCTTTCCACTAATGGAGCAGTACTTACCAGTATTACCATTCCTGTCATACAGATGTTCTGTCCACTAATGAAGCAGTACTTACTAGTATTACCATTCCTGTCATACAGATGTTCTGTCCACTAATGAAGCAGTAGTCACTAGTATTACCATTCCTGTTGTACAGATGTTATGTCCACTAATGGAGCAGTACTTACTAGTATTACCATTCCTGTCATACAGATGATCTGTCCACTAATGAAGCAGTACTCACTAGTATTACCATTCCTGTTGTACAGATGTTCTGTCCACTAATGGAGCAGTACTTACTAGTATTACCATTCCTGTCATACGAATGTTCTGTCCACTAATGGAGCAGTACTCACTAGTATTACCATTCCTGTTGTACTGATGTTCTGTCCACTAATGGAGCAGTACTTACTAGTATTACCATTCCTGACATACAGATGTTCTGTCCACTAATGAAGCAGTACTCACTAGTATTACCATTCCTATTTTACTGATGTTCTTTCCACTAGTGAAGCAGTACTCACTAGTATTTTCATTCCTGTTGTACTGATGTTCTGTGCACTGATGAAGCAGTACTCACTAGTATTACCATTCCTGTTGTACTGATGTTCTGTCCACTATTGAAGCAGTACTAACTAGTATTGCCATTCCTGTTGTACTGATGTTCTGTCCGCTAATGAAGCATTACTGACCAGTATTACCATTCCTGTCATACAGATGTTCTGTCCACTAATGTAGCAGTACTCACTAGTATTACCATTCCTGTTGTACATACTGATGTTCAGTCCACTAATGGAGCAGTACTGACTAGTATTACCATTCCTGTCATACAGATGTTCTGTCCTTTAATGAAGCAGTACTTACTAGTATTACCTTTCCTGTCATACAGATGTTCTGTCCACAAATGAAGCCGTACTCACTAGTATTACAATGCCTGTTGTACTGATGTTCTGTCCCCTAATGGAGCAGTACTGTCTAGTTTTACCATTCCTCTTATACTGATGTTCTGTCCCCTAACGGAGCAGTACTTACTAGTATTACCATTCCTGTCATACAGATGTTCTGTCCACTAATGAATCAGTACTCACTAGTATTACCATTCCTGTTGTACTGATGTTCTGTCCACTAACTGAGCAGTACTTACTAGTATTACCATTCCTATTGTACTGATGTTCTGTCCACTAGTGAAGCAGTACTCACTAGTATTAAAATTCCTGCTGTACTGATGTTCTGTCCACTAATGGAGCACTACTTACTAGTATTACCATTCTTGTTGTACATATGTTCTGTCCACCAATGAAGCAGTACTCACTAGTATTACCATTCCTGTTGTACTGATGTTCTGTCCACTAATGAAGCAGTACTCACTAGTATTACCATTCCTGTCATACGGATGTTTTGTGCACTGATGGAGCAGTACTGACTAGTATTACCATTCATGTTGTACTGATGCTCTGTTCACTAATGAAGCAGTACTCACTAGTATTACCATTCCTGTTATATTGATGTTCTGTCCGCTAATGAAGCATTGCTCACTAGTATTACAATTCCTGTCTTACAGATGTTCTGTCCTCTAATGAAGCAGTACTTACTAGTATTACCATTCCTGTTGTACTGATGTTCTGTCCACTAATGAAGCAGTACTCACTAGTATTGCCATTCCTGTCATACTGATGTTCTCTCCACTAATGGAGCAGTACTTACTAGTATTACCATTACTGTTGTACTGATGTTCTTTCCACTAATGAAGCAGTACTTACTAGTATTACCATTCCTATTGTACTGATGTTCTGTCCACTAGTGAAGCAGTACTCACTAGTATTACCATTCCTATGGTACTGATGTTCTGTCCACTAATGGAGTACTACTTACTAGTATTACCATTCCTGTTTTACTGATGTTCTTTCCACTAATGAAGCAGTACTTACTAGTATTACCATTCCTGTTGTACTGATGTTCTGTCCACTCATGGAGCAGTACTCACTAGTATTACCATTCCTATTGTACTGATGTTCTGTCCACTAATGGAGCACTACTTACTAGTATTACCATTCCTGTTGTACTGATGTTCTGTCCACTAATGCAGCAGTACTCACTAGTTTTACCATCCCTGTTTTACTGATGTTCTGTCCACTAATGAAGCAGTACTATCTAGTATTCCATTCCTGTCATACAGATGTTCTGTGCAATGATGGAGCAGTACTGACTAGTATTACCATTCATGTTGTACTGATGCTCTGTTCACTAATGAAGCAGTACTCACTAGTATTACCATTCCTTTTGTACTGATGTTCTGTCCACTAATGAAGCAGTACTAACTAGTATTACCATTCCTGTTGTACTGATGTTATGACCGCTAATGAAGCATTACTCACCAGTATTACCATTCCTGTCATACAGATGTTCTGTCCACTAATGTAGCAGTACTCACTAGTATTACCATTCATGTTGTACCGATGTTCTCTCCTCTAATGGAGCAGTACTTACTAGTATTACCATTACTGTTGTACTGATGTTCTTTCCACTAATGAAGCAGTACTTACTAGTATTACCATTCCTATTGTACTGATGTTCTGTCCACTAATGAAGCAGTACTCACTAGTATTACCATTCCTATGGTACTGATGTTCTGTCAACTAATGGAGTACTACATACTAGTATTACCATTCCTGTTTTACTGATGTTCTTTCCACTAATGGAGCAGTACTGACTAGAATTACCATTCCTGTTGTACTGATGCTCTGTTCACTAATGAAGCAGTACTCACTAGTATTGCCATTCATGTCATACTAATGTTCTCTCCACTAATGGAGCAGTACTCACTAGTATTACCATTCCTGTTGTACTGATGTTCTGTCCTCTAATAGAGCAGTACTAACTAGTATTACCATTCCTGTTGTACGTACTGATGTTCTGTCCACTAATGAAGCAGTATTTACTAGTATTACCATTCCTGTTGTACTGATGTTCTGTCCACTAATGAAGCAATACTCACAAGTATTGCCATTCCTGTCATACTGATGTTCTCTCCACTAATGGAGCAGTACTTACTAGTATTACCATTACTTTGTACTGATGTTCTTTCCACTAATGAAGCAGTACTTACTAGTATTACCATTCCTATTGTACTGATGTTCTGTCCACTAGTGAAGCAGTACTCACTAGTATTACCATTCCTATGGTACTGATGTTCTGTCCACTAATGGAGTACTACTTACTAGTATTACCATTCCTGTTTTACTGATGTTCTTTCCACTAATGAAGCAGTACTTACTAGTATTACCATTCATGTTGTACTGATGTTCTGTCCACTCATGGAGCAGTACTCACTAGTATTACCATTCCTATTGTACTGATGTTTTGTCCACTAATGGAGCACTACTTACTAGTATTACCATTCCTGTTTTAATGATGTTCTGTCCACTAATGAAGCAGTACTCTCTAGTATTACCATTCCTGTCATACAGATGTTCTGTGCAATGATGGAGCAGTACTGACTAGTATTACCATTCATGTTGTACTGATGCTCTGGTCACTAATGAAGCAGTACTCACTAGTATTACCATTCCTGTTCTACTGATGTTATGACCTCTAATGAAGCATTACTCACCAGTATTACCATTCCTGTCATACAGATGTTCTGTCCACTAATGTAGCAGTACTCACTAGTATTACCATTCCTGTTGTACTGATGTTCTGTCCACTAATGGAGCAGTACTCACTAGTATTATAATTCCTGTTGTACGTACTAATGTTCAGTCCAATACCGGAGCAATACTGACTGGTATTACCATTCCTGTCATACAGATGTTCTGTCCTCTAATGAAGCAGTACTTACTAGTATTACAATTCCTGTTGTACTAATGTTCTGTCCACTAATGGAGCATTTCTTTCTAGTATTTCCATTTCTGTCATACAGATGTTCTGTCCACTAATGAAGCAGTATTCACTAGTATTACCATTTCGGTTGTACTGATGTTCTGTCCACTAATGGAGCAGTACTTACTAGTATTACCATTCCTGTTGTAGAGATGTTGAGTTCACTAATGGAGCAGTACTCACTAGTATTACCATTCCTGTTGTACGGAAGTTCTGTCCTCTAATGAACCAGTACTCACTAGTATTACCATTCTGGTTGTACCGATGTTCTGTCAATTAATGAAGCAGTACTCACTAGTATTACCATTCCTGTCATACAGATGTTCTGACCACTAATGAAGCAGTACTCACTAGTATTGCCATTCCTGTCAAACTAATGTTCTGTCCACTAATGGAGCAGTACTCACTAGTATTACCATTCCTGTTGTACTGATGTTCTGTCCTCTAATAGAGCAGTACTCACTAGTATTACCATTCCTGTTGTACGTACTGATGTTCTGTCCACTAATGAAGCAGTATTTACTAGTATTACCATTCCTGTTGTACTGATGTTCTGTCCACTATTGAAGCAGTACTTACTAGTATTACCATTCTTATTGTACTGATGTTCTGTCCACTAGTGAAGCAGGACCCACTAGTATTACCATTCCTATTGTACTGATGTTCTGTCCACTAATGGAGCACTACTTACTAGTATTACCATTCCTGTTTTACTGATGTTCTTTCCACTAATGAAGCAGTACTTACTAGTAATACCATTCCTATTGTAATGATGTTCTGTCCACTAGTGAAGCAGTAATCACTAGTATTACCATTCCTATTGTACTGATGTTCTGTCCACTAATGGAGCACTACTGACTAGTATTACCATTCCTGTTGTACTGATGTTCTGTCCACTAATGAAACAGTACTCACTAGTTTTACCATTCCTGTTTTACTGATGTTCTGTCCACTAATGAAGCAGTACTCACTAGTATTACCATTCCTGTCATACAGATGTTCTGTGCACTTATGGAGCAGTACTGACTAGTATTACCATTCATGTTGTACTGATGCTCTGTTCACTAATGAAGCAGTACTCACTAGTATTACCATTCCTGTTGTACTGATGTTCTGTCCACTAATGAAGCAGTACTAACTAGTATTACCATTCCTGTTGTACTGATGTTATGACCGCTAATGAAGCATTACTCACCAGTATTACCATTCCTGTCATACAGATGTTCTGTCCACTAATGTAGCAGTACTCACTAGTATTACCATTCCTTTTGTACTGATGTTCTGTCCACTAATGGAGCAGTACTCACTAGTATTACAATTCCTGTTGTACGTACTGATGTTCAGTCCACTACCGGAGCAGTACTGACTGGTATTACCATTCCTGTCATACAGATGTTCTGTCCTCTAATGAAGCAGTACTTACTAGTATTACAATTCCTGTTGTACTGATGTTCTGTCCACTAATGGAGCATTTCTTTCTAGTATTTCCATTTCTGTCATAGAGATGTTATGTCCACTAATGAAGCAGTATTCACTAGTATTACCATTTCGATTGTACTGATGTTCGGTCCACTAATGGAGCAGTACTTACTAGTATTACCATTCCTGTTGTACAGATGTTGTGTTCACTAATGGAGCAGTACTCACTAGTATTACCATTCCTGTTGTACTGAAGTTCTGAAATCCAGTAATGAAGCAGTACTCACTAGTATTACCATTCATGTTGTACTGATGTTCTTTCCACTAATGGAGCAGTACTTACCAGTATTACCATTCCTGTCATACAGATGTTCTGTCCACTAATGAAGCAGTACTTACTAGTATTACCATTCCTGTCATACAGATGTTCTGTCCACTAATGAAGCAGTAGTCACTAGTATTACCATTCCTGTTGTACAGATGTTATGTCCACTAATGGAGCAGTACTTACTAGTATTACCATTCCTGTCATACAGATGATCTGTCCACTAATGAAGCAGTACTCACTAGTATTACCATTCCTGTTGTACAGATGTTCTGTCCACTAATGGAGCAGTACTTACTAGTATTACCATTCCTGTCATACGAATGTTCTGTCCACTAATGGAGCAGTACTCACTAGTATTACCATTCCTGTTGTACTGATGTTCTGTCCACTAATGGAGCAGTACTTACTAGTATTACCATTCCTGACATACAGATGTTCTGTCCACTAATGAAGCAGTACTCACTAGTATTACCATTCCTATTTTACTGATGTTCTTTCCACTAGTGAAGCAGTACTCACTAGTATTTTCATTCCTGTTGTACTGATGTTCTGTGCACTGATGAAGCAGTACTCACTAGTATTACCATTCCTGTTGTACTGATGTTCTGTCCACTATTGAAGCAGTACTAACTAGTATTGCCATTCCTGTTGTACTGATGTTCTGTCCGCTAATGAAGCATTACTGACCAGTATTACCATTCCTGTCATACAGATGTTCTGTCCACTAATGTAGCAGTACTCACTAGTATTACCATTCCTGTTGTACATACTGATGTTCAGTCCACTAATGGAGCAGTACTGACTAGTATTACCATTCCTGTCATACAGATGTTCTGTCTTTTAATGAAGCAGTACTTACTAGTATTACCTTTCCTGTCATACAGATGTTCTGTCCACAAATGAAGCCGTACTCACTAGTATTACAATGCCTGTTGTACTGATGTTCTGTCCCCTAATGGAGCAGTACTGTCTAGTTTTACCATTCCTCTTATACTGATGTTCTGTCCCCTAACGGAGCAGTACTTACTAGTATTACCATTCCTGTCATACAGATGTTCTGTCCACTAATGAATCAGTACTCACTAGTATTACCATTCCTGTTGTACTGATGTTCTGTCCACTAACTGAGCAGTACTTACTAGTATTACCATTCCTATTGTACTGATGTTCTGTCCACTAGTGAAGCAGTACTCACTAGTATTAAAATTCCTGCTGTACTGATGTTCTGTCCACTAATGGAGCACTACTTACTAGTATTACCATTCTTGTTGTACATATGTTCTGTCCACCAATGAAGCAGTACTCACTAGTATTACCATTCCTGTTGTACTGATGTTCTGTCCACTAATGAAGCAGTACTCACTAGTATTACCATTCCTGTCATACGGATGTTTTGTGCACTGATGGAGCAGTACTGACTAGTATTACCATTCATGTTGTACTGATGCTCTGTTCACTAATGAAGCAGTACTCACTAGTATTACCATTCCTGTTATATTGATGTTCTGTCCGCTAATGAAGCATTGCTCACTAGTATTACAATTCCTGTCTTACAGATGTTCTGTCCTCTAATGAAGCAGTACTTACTAGTATTACAATTCCTGTTGTACTGATATTCCGTCCACTAATGGAGCAGTTTTTCTAGTATTTCCATTCCTGTCATACAGATGTGCTGTACACTAATGAAGCAGTATTCAATAGTATTACCATTTCGGTTGTACTGATGTTCTGTGCACTAATGGAGCAGTACTCACTAGTGTTACCATTCCTGTTGTACTGATGTTCTGCGTCCACTAATGAAGCAGTACTCACTAGTATTACCATTCATGTTGTACTGATGTTCTGTCCACTAATGAAGCAGTACTCACTAGTATTACCATTCCTTATGTACTGATGTTCTGTCCACTAATGGAGCAGTACTGACTAGTTTTACCATTCCTGTTGTACTGATGTTCTGTCCACTAACGTAGCAGTACTTACTAGTATTACCATTCATGTTGTACTGATGTTCTGTCCACAAATGAAGCAGTATTCACTAGTATTACCATTCCTGTTGCACTGATGTTCTGTCCACTAATGAAGCAGTACTCACTAGTATTACCATTCCTGTCATACAGATGTTCTGTGCACTGAGGGAGCAGTACTGACTAGTATTACCAATTATGTTGTACTGATGCTCTGTTCACTAATAAAGCAGTACTCACTAGTATTACCAATACTGTCATACAGATGTTCTGTCCACGAATGGAGCAGTACTGACTAGAATTACCATTCCTGTTGTACTGATATTCTGTTCACTAATGAAACAGTACTCAATAGTATTACCATTCCCGTTGTATTGATGTTCTGTCCACTAATAAAGCAGTACACACTAGTATTACCATTCGGTTGTACCGATGTTTTGTCCACTAATGAAGCAGTACACACTAGTATTACCATTTCTGTCATACAGATGTTGTGACCACTAATGAAGCAGTACTCACTAGTATTACCATTCCTGTTGTACTGATGTTCTGTCCACTAATGAAGCAGTACTCCCTAGCTTTACCATTCCTGTCATACTGATGTTCTGTCCACTAATGTAGCAGTACTCACTAGTATTACCATTCCTGTCATACGGATGTTCTGTCCACTAATGGAGCAGTACTCACTAGTATTACCATTCCTGTTGTACCGATGTTCTGTCCACTAATGAAGCAGTATTCACTAGTATTACCATTCCTGTTGTACTGATGTTCTGAACACTAATGAAGCAGTACTCCCTAGTATTACCATTCCGGTTGTACTGATGTTCTGTCCACAAACGGGGCAATACTCACTAGTATTATCATACCTGTTGTACTGATGTTCTGTCCACAAATGGAGCAGTACTCACTAGTATTACCATTCCTGTTGTACTGATGTTCTGTCCACTAACGGAGCAATACTTACTAGTATTACCATTCCTGTTGTACTGATGTTCTGACCACTAATAAAGCAGTACTGACTAGTATTACCATTCCTGTAGTTCTAATGTTCTGTCCACTAACGGAGCAGTTCTCACTAGTATTACCATTCCTGTTGTACTGATGTTCTGACCACTAATGAAGGAGTATTCACTAGTATTACAATTCCTGTCATACTGATGTTCTGTCCACTAATGGAGCAGTACTTACTAGTATTACCATTCCTGTTGTACCGATGTTCTGCCCACTAATGAAGCAGTACTCACTAGTATTACCATTCCTGTTGTACTGATGTTCTGAACACTAATGAAGCAGTATTCCCTAGTATTACCATTCCGGTTGTACTGATGTTTTGTCCACTAACGGAGCAATACTTACTAGTATTGCCATTCCTGTTTTACTGATGTTCTGACCACTAATAAAGCAGTACTCACTAGTATTACCATTCCTGTTTTTCTAATGTTCTGTCCACTAACGGAGCAGTTCTCACTAGTATTACCATTCCTGTTGTACTGATGTTTTGTCCACTAATGTAGCAGTACTAACTAGTATTACCATTCCTGTTGTACTGATGTTCTGTCCACTAATGTAGCAGTATTCACTAGTATTACCATTCCTGTCATACAGATGTTCTGTCCATTAATGTAGCAGTACTCAATAGTATTACCATTCCTGTCATACAGATGTTCTGTCCACTATTGTAGCAGTACTGACTATTATTACCATTCCTGTCATACAGATGTTCTGTCCTCTAATGAAGCAGTGATCACTGGTATTACCATTCATTTTGTACTGATGTTCTGTCCACTAATGGAGCAGTATTTACTAGTATTAACATTACTCGTGTACTGATGTTCTTTCCACTGTTGAAGCAGTACTCACTAGTATTACCATTCCTATTATACTGATGTTCTGTCCACTAGTGAAGCAGTACTCACTAGTATTACCATTCCTGTTGTACTGATGTTCTGTCCACTAATGGATCAGTACTTACTAGTATTACCATTCATGTTGTACTGATGTTCTATCCACTAATGAAGCAGTATTCACTAGTATTACCATTTCTGTTGTACTGATGTTCTGTCCACTAATGAAGCAGTACTCACTAATATTACCATTCCTGTCATACAGATGTTCTGTGCACTGATGGAGCAGTACTGACCAGTATTACCATTCATGTTGTACTGATGTTCTATCCACTAATGAAGCAGTATTCACTAGTATTACCATTTCTGTTGTACTGATGTTCTGTCCACTAATGAAGCAGTACTCACTAATATTACCATTCCTGTCATACAGATGTTCTGTCCACTAATGGAGCAGTACTGACTAGAATTACCATTCCCGTTGTACTGATGTTCTGTTCACTAATGAAGCAGTACTCACTAGTATTACCAGTCCTGTTGTACTGATGTTCTGTCCACTAATGAAGCAGTACTCACTAGTATTACTATTCCTGTCATACAGATGTTCTGTCCTCTAATGAAGCAGTACTCATTAGTATTACCATTCCCGTTGTACCGATGTTCTGTCCACTAATGAAGCAGTACAGACTAGTATTACCATTTCTGTCATACAGATGTTCTGACCACTAATGAAGCAGTACTCACTAGTATTACCATTCCTGTTGTACTGATGTGCTGTCCACTAATGGAGCAGTACTAACTAGTATTACCATTCATGTTGTGCCGATGTTCTCTCCACTAATGAAGCAGTACTCACTAGTATTACCATACCTGTTGTACTGATGTTCTGTCCACTAACGGATCAATACTCAGTAGTATTATCATACCTGTTGTACTGATGTTCTGTCCACTAATGGAGCAGTACTCACTAGTATTACCATTCCTGTTGTACTGATGTTCTGTCCACTTACGGAGCAGTACTTACTAGTATTACCATTCCTGTTGTACTGATGTTCTGACCACTAATGAAGCAGTACTCACTAGTATTACCATTCCGGTTGCACTGATGTTCTGTCCACTAACGGAGCAATACTCACTAGTATTATCATACTTGTTGTACCGATGTTCTGTCCACCAATGGAGCAGTACTCACTAGTATTACCATTCCTGTTGTTCTGATGTTCTGTCCACTAACGGAGCAGTACTTACTAGTATTACCATTCCTGTTGTACTGATGTTCTGTCCACTAATGTAGCAGTATTCACTAGTATTACCATTCCTGTCATACAGATGTTCTGTCCATTAATGTAGCAGTACTCACTAGTATTACCATTCCTGTCATACAGATGTTCTGTCCACTAATGTAGCAGTACTGACTAGTATTACCATTCCTGTCATACAGATGTTCTGTCCACTAATGGAGCAGTACTCACTAGTATTATCATTCCTGTCATACAGTTTTTTCTGTCCACTAATGGAGCAGTACTCACTAGTATTACCATTCCTGTTGTACCGATGTTGTGTCCACTAATGAAGCAGTACTCACTAGTATTTCCATTCCTGTCATACAGATGTTCTGTCCACTAATGTAGCAGTACTCATTAGTATTACCATTCCTGTCATACAGATGTTCTGTCCACTAATGTGGCAGTACTGACTAGTATTACCATTCCTGTCATACAGATGTTCTGTCCTCTAATGAAGCAGTGCTCACTGGTATTACCATTTCTGTCATACAGATGTTCTGACCACTAATGACGCAGTACTCACTAGTATTACCATTCCTGTTGTACTGATGTTCTATCCACTAATGAAGCAGTACTCACTAGTCTTACCATTCCTGTTGTACCGATGTTCTGTCCACTAATGAAGCAGTACTCACTAGTATTACCATTCCTGTCATACTGATGTTCTCTCCACTAATGGAGCAGTACTCACTAGTATTACCATTCCTGTTGTACCGATGTTCTGTCCACTAATGAAGCAGTACTCACTAGTATTATCACTGATGTTGTACTGATGTTCTGTCCACTAACGGAGAAGTACTTAGTAGTATTACCATTCCTGTTGTGCTGATGTTCTGACCTCTAATGAAGCAGTACTCACTAGTATTATCATTCCGGTTGTACTGATGTTCAGTCCACTAACGGAGCAATACTCACTAGTATTATCATTCCTTTTGTACTGATGTTCTGTCCACTAATGGAGCAGTACTCACTAGTATTACCATTCCTGTTGTACTGATGTTCTGTCCACTAACGGAGCAGTACTTACTAGTATTACCATTCCTGTTGTACTGATGTTCTGACCACTAATGAAGCAGTACTCACTAGTATTACCATTCCAGTTCCACTGATGTTCTTTCCACTAACAGAGCAATACTCACTAGTATTATCATACCTGTTGTACTGATGTTCTGTCCACCAATGGAGCAGTACTCACTAGTATTACCATTCCTGTTGTACTGCTGTTCTGTCCACTAACGGAGCAGTACTTACTAGTATTACCATTCCTGTTGTACTGATGTTATGTCCACTAATGTAGCAGTATTCACTAGTAATACCATTCCTGTCATACAGATGTTCTGTCCATTAATGTAGCAGTACTCACTAGTATTACCATTCCTGTCATACAGATGTTCTGTCCACTAATGGGGCAGTACTCACTAGTATTATCATTCCTGTCATACAGATTTTCTGTCCACTAATGGAGCAGTACTCACTAGTATTACCATTCCTGTTGTACCGATGTTGTGTCCACTAATGTAGCAATACTCATTAGTATTACCATTCCTGTCATACAGATGTTCTGTCCACTAATGTAGCAGTACTGACTAGTATTACCATTCCTGTCATACAAATGTTCTGTTCTCTAATGAAGCAGTGCTCACTGGTATTACCATTTCTGTCATACAGATGTTCTGACCACTAATGACGCAGTACTCACTAGTATTACCATTCCTGTTGTACTGATGTTCTATCCACTAATGAAGCAGTACTCACTAGTATTACCATTCCTGTTGTACCGATGTTCTGTCCACTAATGAAGCAGTACTCACTAGTATTACCATTCCTGTCATACTGATGTTCTCTCCACTAATGGAGCAGTACTCACTAGTATTACCCTTCCTGTTGTACCGATGTTCTGTCCACTAATGAAGCAGTACTCACTGGTATTATCACTGATGTTGTACTGATGTTCTGTCCACTAACGAAGAAGTACTTAGTAGTATTACCATTCCTGTTGTGCTGATCTTCTGACCTCTAATGAAGCAGTACTCACTAGTATTATCATTCCGGTTGTACTGATGTTCTGTCCACTAACGGAGCAATACTCACTAGTATTATCATTCCTGTTGTACTGATGTTCTGTCCACTAATGGAGCAGTACTCACTAGTATTACCATTCCTGTTGTACTGATGTTCTGACCACTAATGAAGCAGTATTCACTAGTATTACCTTTCCCGTTGTACTGATGTTCTGTCCACTAACGGAGCAGTACTCACTAGTATTACCATTCCTGTCATACAGGTGTTCTGTCCACTAATGAAGCAGTACTCACTAGTATTACCATTCCTGTCATACAGATGTTCTGTCCACTAATGTAGCAGTACTCACTAGTATTACCATTCCGGTCATACATATGTTCTGTCCTCTAATGAATCATTTTCACTAGTATTACCATTCCTGTTGTACTGATGTTCTGTCCACTCATGGAGCAGTACTCACTAGTATTACCATTCCTGTTGTACTGATGTTCTGTCCACTAATGAAGCAGTACTCATTAGTATTACCATTCCTGTCATACAGATGTTCTGTCCTCTAATGAAGCAGTACTCACTAGTATTACCATTCCTGTTGTACTGATGTTCTGTCCACTAATGGAGCAGTACTCACTAGTATTACAATTCCTGTCATGCTGATGTTCTGTCCATTAATGAAGCAGTATTCACTAGTATTACCATTTCTGTTGTACTGATGTTCTGTCCTCAAACGGAGCAGTACTGACTAGTATTACCATTCCTGTTGTACTGATGTTCTGTCCTCTAATGAAACAGTACTTACTAGTATTACCATTCCTTTTTTACTGATGTTCTGTCCACTAATGGAGCAGTACTCACTAGTATTACCATTCGTCATACAGATGTTCTGTCCACTAATGGAGCAGTACTCACTAGTATTACCATTCCTGTTGTACCGATGTTCTGTCCACTAATGAAGCAGTACTCACTAGTATTACCATTCCTGTTGTACTGATGTTCTGAACACTAAAGAAGCAGTACTCACTAGTATTACCATTCCGGTTGTACTGATGTTCTGTCCACTAACGGAGCAATACTCACTAGTATTATCATACCTGTTGTACTGATGTTCTGTCCACTAACGGAGCAGTACTTCCTAGTATTACCATTCCTGTTGTACTGATGTTCTGACCACTAATGAAGCAGTACTCACTAGTATTACCATTCCTGTTGTACTGATGTTCTGTCCACTAACGGAGCAGTACTTACTAGTATTACCATTCCTGTTGTACTGATGTTCTGTCCACTAATGTAGCAGTATTCACTAGTATTACCATTCCTGTCATACAGGTGTTTAACGACACTTTCAACAATGTGTCAGGTATAACGTATAACATGGTGACCAGTTTTATTGGTGTTTAACTCCACTTTCAACAATGTTAGTTATAGCGTAGAACATGGTGACCAGTTTTATTGGTGTTTAATACCACTTTCAACAATGTGTCAGGTATAACGTAGAACACGGTGACCAGTTTTATTGGTGTTTAATGCCACTTTCAACAATGTGTCAGGTATAACGTAGAACATGGTGACCAGTTTTATTGGTGTTTAATGACACTTTCAACAATGTGTCAGGTATAACGTAGAACATGTTGACCAGTTTTATTGGTGTTTAATGCCACTTTCAACAATGTTAGTTATAGTGTAGAACATGGTGACCAGTTTTATTGGTGTTTAACGACAGTCAACAATGTGTCAGGTATAGCGTATAACATGCTGGCCAGTTTTATTGGTGTTTAACGACACTTTCAACAATATATCAGGTATAACGTATAACATGGTGACCAGTTTTATTGGTGTTTAGCGACACTTTCAACAATGTGTCAGGTACAACGTATGACATGCTGGCCAGTTTTATTGGTGTTTAACGACACTTTCAACAATGTGTCAGGTATAACGTATAACATGGTGACCAGTTTTATTGGTGTTTAACTCCACTTTCAACAATGTTAGTTATAGCGTAGAACATGGTGACCAGTTTTATTGGTGTTTAATGCCACTTTCAACAATGTGTCAGGTATAACGTAGAACATGGTGACCAGTTTTATTGGTGTTTAATGCCACTTTCAACAATGTGTCAGGTATAACGTAGAACATGGTTACCAGTTTTATTGGTGTTTAATGACACTTTCAACAATGTGTCAGGTATAACGTAGAACATGTTGACCAGTTTTATTGGTGTTTAATGCCACTTTCAACAATGTTAGTTATAGTGTAGAACATGGTGACCAGTTTTATTGGTGTTTAACGACACTGTCAACAATGTGTCAGGTATAGCGTATAACATGCTGGCCAGTTTTATTGGTGTTTAACGACACTTTCAACAATATATCAGGTATAACGTATAACATGGTGACCAGTTTTATTGGTGTTTAACGACACTTTCAACAATGTGTCAGGTATAACGTAGAACATGGTGACCAGTTTTATTGGTGTTTAACGACACTTTCAACAATGTGTCAGGTATAACGTAGAACATGGTGACCAGTTTTATTGGTGTTTATCGACACTTTCAACAATGTGTCAGGTATAACGTAGAACATGGTGACTAGTTTTATTGGTGTTTAGCGACACTTTCAACAATGTGTCAGGTACAACGTATGACATGCTGGCCAGTTTTATTGGTGTTTAACGACACTTTCAACAATGTGTCAGGTATAACGTATAACATGGTGACCAGTCTTATTGTTGTTTAATGCCACTTTCAACAATGTGTCAGGTATAACGTAGAACATGGTGACCAGTTTTATTGGTGTTTAATGCCACTTTCAACAATGTGTCAGGTATAACGTAGAACATGGTTACCAGTTTTATTGGTGTTTAATGACACTTTCAACAATGTTAGTTATAGTGTAGAACATGGTGACCAGTTTTATTGGTGTTTAACGACACTGTCAACAATGTGTCAGGTATAGCGTATAACATGCTGACCAGTTTTATTGGTGTTTAACGACACTTTCAACAATATATCAGGTATAACGTATAACATGGTGACCAGTTTTATTGGTGTTTAACGACACTTTCAACAATGTGTCAGGTATAACGTAGAACATGGTGACCAGTTTTATTGGTGTTTAACGACACTTTCAACAATGTGTCAGGTATAACGTAGAACATGGTGACCAGTTTTATTGGTGTTTATCGACACTTTCAACAATGTGTCAGGTATAACGTAGAACATGGTGACCAGTTTTATTGGTGTTTAACGACACTTTCAACAATGTGTCAGGTATAACGTATGACATGCTGGCCAGTTTTATTGGTGTTTAACGACACTTTCAACAATGTGTCAGGTATAACGTATAACATGGTAACCAGTTTTATTGGTGTTTAATGCCACTTTCAACAATGTTAGTTATAGCGTAGAACATGGTGACCAGTTTTATTGGTGTTTAATGCCACTTTCAACAATGTGTCAGGTATAACGTAGAACATGGTGACCAGTTTTATTGGTGTTTAATGACACTTTCAACAATGTGTCAGGTATAACGTAGAACATGGTGACCAGTTTTATTGGTGTTTAACGCCACTTTCAACAATGTTAGTTATAGTGTAGAACATGGTGACCAGTTTTATTGGTGTTTATCGACACTTTCAACAATGTGTCAGGTATAACGTAGAACATGGTGACCAGTTTTATTGGTGTTTAATGCCACTTTCAACAATGTGTCAGGTATATCGTATGACATGCTGGCCAGTTTTATTGGTGTTTAACGACACTTTCAACAATGTGACAGGTATAACGTATGACATGCTGACCAGTTTTATTGGTGTTTAATGCCACTTTCAACAATGTGTCAGGTATAACGTGGAACATGGTGACCAGTTTTATTGGTGTTTAACGCCACTTTCAACAATGTTAGTTATAGTCTAGAACATGGTGACCAGTTTTATTGGTGTTTAACGACAGTCAACAATGTGTCAGGTATAGCGTATAACATGCTGGCCAGTTTTATTGGTGTTTAACGACACTTTCAACAATATATCAGGTATAACGTATAACATGGTGACCAGTTTTATTGGTGTTTAACGACACTTTCAACAATGTGTCAGGTATAACGTAGAACATGGTGACCAGTTTTATTGGTGTTTAACGACACTTTCAACAATGTGTCAGGTATAACGTAGAACATGGTGACCAGTTTTATTGGTGTTTATCGATACTTTCAACAATGTGTCAGGTATAACGTAGAACATGGTGACCAGTTTTATTGGTGTTTAACGACACTTTCAACAATGTGTCAGGTATAACGTATGACATGCTGGCCAGTTTTATTGGTGTTTAACGACACTTTCAACAATGTGTCAGGTATAACGTATAACATGGTAACCAGTTTTATTGGTGTTTAATGCCACTTTCAACAATGTTAGTTATAGCGTAGAACATGGTGACCAGTTTTATTGGTGTTTAATGCCACTTTCAACAATGTGTCAGGTATAACGCAGAACATGGTGACCAGTTTTATTGGTGTTTAATGACACTTTCAACAATGTGTCAGGTATAACGTAGAACATGGTGACCAGTTTTATTGGTGTTTAACGCCACTTTCAACAATGTTAGTTATAGTGTAGAACATGGTGACCAGTTTTATTGGTGTTTATCGACACTTTCAACAATGTGTCAGGTATAACGTAGAACATGGTGACCAGTTTTATTGGTGTTTAATGCCACTTTCAACAATGTGTCAGGTATATCGTATGACATGCTGGCCAGTTTTATTGGTGTTTAACGACACTTTCAACAATGTGAAAGGTATAACGTATGACATGCTGACCAGTTTTATTGGTGTTTAATGCCACTTTCAACAATGTGTCAGGTATAACGTGGAACATGGTGACCAGTTTTATTGGTGTTTAACGCCACTTTCAACAATGTTAGTTATAGTCTAGAACATGGTGACCAGTTTTATTGGTGTTTAACGACAGTCAACAATGTGTCAGGTATAGCGTATAACATGCTGGCCAGTTTTATTGGTGTTTAACGACACTTTCAACAATATATAAGGTATAACGTATAACATGGTGACCAGTTTTATTGGTGTTTAACGACACTTTCAACAATGTGTCAGGTATAACGTAGAACATGGTGACCAGTTTTATTGGTGTTTAACGACACTTTCAACAATGTGTCAGGTATAACGTAGAACATGGTGACCAGTTTTATTGGTGTTTATCAACACTTTCAACAATGTGTCAGGTATAACGTAGAACATGGTGACCAGTTTTATTGGTGTTTAACGACACTTTCAACAATATGTCAGGTATAACGTATGACATGCTGGCCAGTTTTATTGGTGTTTAACGACACTTTCAACAATGTGTCAGGTATAGCGTATAACATGCTGACCAGTTTTATTGGTGTTTAACGACACTTTCAACAATATATCAGGTATAATGTATAACATGGTGACCAGTTTTATTGGTGTTTAACGACACTTTCAAAAATGTGTCAGGTATAACGTAGAACATGGTGACCAGTTTTATTGGTGTTTAATGCAACTTTCAACAATGTGTCAGGTATAACGTAGAACATGGTGACCAGTTTTATTGGTGTTTAATGACACTTTCAACAATGTGTCAGGTATAACGTAGAACATGGTGACCAGTTTTATTGGTGTTTATCGACACTTTCAACAATGTGTCAGGTATAACGTAGAACATGGTGACCAGTTTTATTGGTGTTTAGCGACACTTTCAACAATGTGTCAGGTACAACGTATGACATGCTGGCCAGTTTTATTGGTGTTTAACGACACTTTCAACAATGTGTCAGGTATAACGTATAACATGGTGACCAGTTTTATTGTTGTTTAATGCCACTTTCAACAATGTGTCAGGTATAACGTAGAACATGGTGACCAGTTTTATTGGTGTTTAATGCCACTTTCAACAATGTGTCAGGTATAACGTAGAACATGGTTACCAGTTTTATTGGTGTTTAATGACACTTTCAACAATGTTAGTTATAGTGTAGAACATGGTGACCAGTTTTATTGGTGTTTAACGACACTGTCAACAATGTGTCAGGTATAGCGTATAACATGCTGGCCAGTTTTATTGGTGTTTAACGACACTTTCAACAATATATCAGGTATAACGTATAACATGGTGACCAGTTTTATTGGTGTTTAACGACACTTTCAACAATGTGTCAGGTATAACGTAGAACATGGTGACCAGTTTTATTGGTGTTTAACGACACTTTCAACAATGTGTCAGGTATAACGTAGAACATGGTGACCAGTTTTATTGGTGTTTAACGACACTTTCAACAATGTGTCAGGTATAACGTATGACATGCTGGCCAGTTTTATTGGTGTTTAACGACACTTTCAACAATGTGTCAGGTATAACGTATAACATGGTAACCAGTTTTATTGGTGTTTAATGCCACTTTCAACAATGTTAGTTATAGCGTAGAACATGGTGACCAGTTTTATTGGTGTTTAATGCCACTTTCAACAATGTGTCAGGTATAACGTAGAACATGGTGACCAGTTTTATTGGTGTTTAATGCCACTTTCAACAATGTGTCAGGTATAACGTAGAACATGGTGACCAGTTTTATTGGTGTTTAATGACACTTTCAACAATGTGTCAGGTATAACGTAGAACATGGTGACCAGTTTTATTGGTGTTTAACGCCACTTTCAACAATGTTAGTTATAGTGTAGAACATGGTGACCAGTTTTATTGGTGTTTATCGACACTTTCAACAATGTGTCAGGTATAACGTAGAACATGGTGACCAGTTTTATTGGTGTTTAATGCCACTTTCAACAATGTGTCAGGTATAACGTATGACATGCTGGCCAGTTTTATTGGTGTTTAACGACACTTTCAACAATGTGACAGGTATAACGTATGACATGCTGACCAGTTTTATTGGTGTTTAATGCCACTTTCAACAATGTGTCAGGTATAACGTGGAACATGGTGACCAGTTTTATTGGTGTTTAATGCCACTTTCAACAATGTTAGTTATAGTCTAGAACATGGTGACCAGTTTTATTGGTGTTTAACGACAGTCAACAATGTGTCAGGTATAGCGTATAACATGCTGGCCAGTTTTATTGGTGTTTAACGACACTTTCAACAATATATAAGGTATAACGTATAACATGGTGACCAGTTTTATTGGTGTTTAACGACACTTTCAACAATGTGTCAGGTATAACGTAGAACATGGTGACCAGTTTTATTGGTGTTTAACGACACTTTCAACAATGTGTCAGGTATAACGTAGAACATGGTGACCAGTTTTATTGGTGTTTATCAACACTTTCAACAATGTGTCAGGTATAACGTAGAACATGGTGACCAGTTTTATTGGTGTTTAACGACACTTTCAACAATGTGTCAGGTATAACGTATGACATGCTGGCCAGTTTTATTGGTGTTTAACGACACTTTCAACAATGTGTCAGGTATAGCGTATAACATGCTGACCAGTTTTATTGGTGTTTAACGACACTTTCAACAATATATCAGGTATAACGTATAACATGGTGACCAGTTTTATTGGTGTTTAACGACACTTTCAAAAATGTGTCAGGTATAACGTAGAACATGGTGACCAGTTTTATTGGTGTTTAACGATACTTTCAACAATGTGTCAGGTATAACGTAGAACATGGTGACCAGTTTTATTGGTGTTTAACGACACTTTCAACAATATATCAGGTATAACGTATAACATGGTGACCAGTTTTATTGGTGTTTAACGACACTTTCAATAATGTGTCAGGTATAACGTAGAAGATGGTGACCAGTTTTATTGGTGTTTATCGACACTTTCAACAATGTGTCAGGTATAACGTAGAACATGGTGACCAGTTTTATTGGTGTTTAATGCCACTTTCAACAATGTGTCAGGTATAACGTTTGACATGTTGGCCAGTTTTATTGGTGTTTAACGACACTTTCAACAATGTGTCGGGTATAACGTATAACATGGTAACCAGTTTTATTGGTGTTTAACGCCACTTTCAACAATGTTAGTTATAGCGTAGAACATGGTGACCAGTTTTATTGGTGTTTAATGCCACTTTCAACAATGTGTCAGGTATAACGTAGAACATGGTGACCAGTTTTATTGGTGTTTAATGCCACTTTCAACAATGTGTCAGGTATAACGTAGAACATGGTGACCAGTTTTATTGGTGTTTAATGCCACTTTCAACAATGTGTCAGGTATAACGTTTGACATGTTGGCCAGTTTTATTGGTGTTTAACGACACTTTCAACAATGTGTCGGGTATAACGTATAACATGGTAACCAGTTTTATTGGTGTTTAACGCCACTTTCAACAATGTTAGTTATAGCGTAGAACATGGTGACCAGTTTTATTGGTGTTTAATGCCACTTTCAACAATGTGTCAGGTATAACGTAGAACATGGTGACCAGTTTTATTGGTGTTTAACGCCACTTTCAACAATGTTAGTTATAGTGTAGAACATGGTGACCCGTTTTATTGGTGTTTATCGACACTTTCAACAATGTGTCAGGTATAACGTAGAACATGGTGACCAGTTTTATTGGTGTTTAACGACACTTTCAACAATGTGTCAGGTATAACGTAGAACATGGTGACCAGTTTTATTGGTGTTTAACGCCACTTTCAACAATGTTAGTTATAGTCTAGAACATGGTGACCAGTTTTATTGGTGTTTAACGACAGTCAACAATGTGTCAGGTATAGCGTATAACATGCTGGCCAGTTTTATTGGTGTTTAACGACACTTTCAACAATATATAAGGTATAACGTATAACATGGTGACCAGTTTTATTGGTGTTTAACGACACTTTCAACAATGTGTCAGGTATAACGTAGAACATGGTGACCAGTTTTATTGGTGTTTAACGACACTTTCAACAATGTGTCAGGTATAACGTAGAACATGGTGACCAGTTTTATTGGTGTTTATCAACACTTTCAACAATGTGTCAGGTATAACGTAGAACATGGTGACCAGTTTTATTGGTGTTTAACGACACTTTCAACAATGTGTCAGGTATAACGTATGACATGCTGGCCTGTTTTATTGGTGTTTAACGACACTTTCAACAATGTGTCAGGTATAGCGTATAACATGCTGACCAGTTTTATTGGTGTTTAACGACACTTTCAACAATATATCAGGTATAACGTATAACATGGTGACCAGTTTTATTGGTGTTTAACGACACTTTCAACAATGTGTCAGGTATAACGTAGAACATGGTGACCAGTTTTATTGGTGTTTAACGACACTTTCAACAATATATCAGGTATAGCGTATAACATGGTGACCAGTTTTATTGGTGTTTAACGACACTTTCAATAATGTGTCAGGTATAACGTAGAAGATGGTGACCAGTTTTATTGGTGTTTATCGACACTTTCAACAATGTGTCAGGTATAACGTAGAACATGGTGACCAGTTTTATTGGTGTTTAATGCCACTTTCAACAATGTGTCAGGTATAACGTTTGACATGTTGGCCAGTTTTATTGGTGTTTAACGACACTTTCAACAATGTGTCGGGTATAACGTATAACATGGTAACCAGTTTTATTGGTGTTTAACGCCACTTTCAACAATGTTAGTTATAGCGTAGAACATGGTGACCAGTTTTATTGGTGTTTAATGCCACTTTCAACAATGTGTCAGGTATAACGTAGAACATGGTGACCAGTTTTATTGGTGTTTAATGCCACTTTCAACAATGTGTCAGGTATAACGTAGAACATGGTGACCAGTTTTATTGGTGTTTAACGCCACTTTCAACAATGTTAGTTATAGTGTAGAACATGGTGACCAGTTTTATTGGTGTTTATCGACACTTTCAACAATGTGTCAGGTATAACGTAGAACATGGTGACCAGTTTTATTGGTGTTTAACGACACTTTCAACAATGTGTCAGGTATAACGTAGAACACGGTGACCAGTTTTATTGGTGTTTAACACCACTTTCAACAATGTTAGTTATAGTGTAGAACATGGTGACCAGTTTTATTGGTGTTTAACGACACTTTCAACAATGTTTCAGGTATAACGTAGAACATGGTGACCAGTTTTATTGGTATTAACACCACTGTCAACAATATTTCAGCCATGATGTATAATATGGCATTCAGTTTTATTGGTGTTTAACGACACTTTCAACATTGTGTCAGGTATAACGTAGAACATGGTGACCAGTTTTATTGGTGTTTAACGACACTTTCAACAATGTGTCAGGTATAACGTATGACATGCTGGCCAGTTTTATTGGTGTTTAACGACACTTTCAACAATGTGTCAGGTATAACGTATAACATGGTAACCAGTTTTATTGGTGTTTAATGCCACTTTCAACAATGTTAGTTATAGCGTAGAACATGGTGACCAGTTTTATTGGTGTTTAATGCCACTTTCAACAATGTGTCAGGTATAACGTAGAACATGGTGACCAGTTTTATTGGTGTTTAATGCCACTTTCAACAATATGTCAGGTATAACGTAGAACATGGTGACCAGTTTTATTGGTGTTTAATGACACTTTCAACAATGTGTCAGGTATAACGTAGAACATGGTGACCAGTTTTATTGGTGTTTAACGCCACTTTCAACAATGTTAGTTATAGCGTAGAACATGGTGACCAGTTTTATTGGTGTTTAATGCCACTTTCAACAATGTGTCAGGTATAACGTAGAACATGGTGACCAGTTTTATTGGTGTTTAATGACACTTTCAACAATGTGTCAGGTATAACGTAGAACATGGTGACCAGTTTTATTGGTGTTTAACGCCACTTTCAACAATGTTAGTTATAGTGTAGAACATGGTGACCAGTTTTATTGGTGTTTATCGACACTTTCAACAATGTGTCAGGTATAACGTAGAACATGGTGACCAGTTTTATTGGTGTTTAATGCCACTTTCAACAATGTGTCAGGTATAACGTATGACATGCTGGCCAGTTTTATTGGTGTTTAACGACACTTTCAACAATGTGACAGGTATAACGTATGACATGCTGACCAGTTTTATTGGTGTTTAACGACACTTTCAACAATGTGTCAGGTATAACGTAGAACATGGTGACCAGTTTTATTGGTGTTTAACGACACTTTCAACAATGTGTCAGGTATAACGTAGAACATGGTGACCAGTTTTATTGGTGTTTATCGACACTTTCAACAATGTGTCAGGTATAACGTAGAACATGGTGACCAGTTTTATTGGTGTTTAACGACACTTTCAACAATGTGTCAGGTATAACGTATGACATGCTGGCCAGTTTTATTGGTGTTTAACGACACTTTCAACAATGTGTCAGGTATAACGTATAACATGGTAACCAGTTTTATTGGTGTTTAATGCCACTTTCAACAATGTTAGTTATAGCGTAGAACATGGTGACCAGTTTTATTGGTGTTTAATGCCACTTTCAACAATGTGTCAGGTATAACGTAGAACATGGTGACCAGTTTTATTGGTGTTTAATGCCACTTTCAACAATGTGTCAGGTATAACGTAGAACATGGTGACCAGTTTTATTGGTGTTTAATGACACTTTCAACAATGTGTCAGGTATAACGTAGAACATGGTGACCAGTTTTATTGGTGTTTAACGCCACTTTCAACAATGTTAGTTATAGTGTAGAACATGGTGACCAGTTTTATTGGTGTTTATCGACACTTTCAACAATGTGTCAGGTATAACGTAGAACATGGTGACCAGTTTTATTGGTGTTTAATGCCACTTTCAACAATGTGTCAGGTATAACGTATGACATGCTGGCCAGTTTTATTGGTGTTTAACGACACTTTCAACAATGTGACAGGTATAACGTATGACATGCTGACCAGTTTTATTGGTGTTTAATGCCACTTTCAACAATGTGTCAGGTATAACGTGGAACATGGTGACCAGTTTTATTGGTGTTTAATGCCACTTTCAACAATGTTAGTTATAGTCTAGAACATGGTGACCAGTTTTATTGGTGTTTAACGACAGTCAACAATGTGTCAGGTATAGCGTATAACATGCTGGCCAGTTTTATTGGTGTTTAACGACACTTTCAACAATATATAAGGTATAACGTATAACATGGTGACCAGTTTTATTGGTGTTTAACGACACTTTCAACAATGTGTCAGGTATAACGTAGAACATGGTGACCAGTTTTATTGGTGTTTAACGACACTTTCAACAATGTGTCAGGTATAACGTAGAACATGGTGACCAGTTTTATTGGTGTTTATCAACACTTTCAACAATGTGTCAGGTATAACGTAGAACATGGTGACCAGTTTTATTGGTGTTTAACGACACTTTCAACAATGTGTCAGGTATAACGTATGACATGCTGGCCAGTTTTATTGGTGTTTAACGACACTTTCAACAATGTGTCAGGTATAGCGTATAACATGCTGATCAGTTTTATTGGTGTTTAACGACACTTTCAACAATATATCAGGTATAACGTATAACATGGTGACCAGTTTTATTGGTGTTTAACGACACTTTCAAAAATGTGTCAGGTATAACGTAGAACATGGTGACCAGTTTTATTGGTGTTTAACGATACTTTCAACAATGTGTCAGGTATAACGTAGAACATGGTGACCAGTTTTATTGGTGTTTAACGACACTTTCAACAATATATCAGGTATAACGTATAACATGGTGACCAGTTTTATTGGTGTTTAACGACACTTTCAATAATGTGTCAGGTATAACGTAGAAGATGGTGACCAGTTTTATTGGTGTTTATCGACACTTTCAACAATGTGTCAGGTATAACGTAGAACATGGTGACCAGTTTTATTGGTGTTTAATGCCACTTTCAACAATGTGTCAGGTATAACGTTTGACATGTTGGCCAGTTTTATTGGTGTTTAACGACACTTTCAACAATGTGTCGGGTATAACGTATAACATGGTAACCAGTTTTATTGGTGTTTAACGCCACTTTCAACAATGTTAGTTATAGCGTAGAACATGGTGACCAGTTTTATTGGTGTTTAATGCCACTTTCAACAATGTGTCAGGTATAACGTAGAACATGGTGACCAGTTTTATTGGTGTTTAATGCCACTTTCAACAATGTGTCAGGTATAACGTAGAACATGGTGACCAGTTTTATTGGTGTTTAATGCCACTTTCAACAATGTGTCAGGTATAACGTTTGACATGTTGGCCAGTTTTATTGGTGTTTAACGACACTTTCAACAATGTGTCGGGTATAACGTATAACATGGTAACCAGTTTTATTGGTGTTTAACGCCACTTTCAACAATGTTAGTTATAGCGTAGAACATGGTGACCAGTTTTATTGGTGTTTAATGCCACTTTCAACAATGTGTCAGGTATAACGTAGAACATGGTGACCAGTTTTATTGGTGTTTAACGCCACTTTCAACAATGTTAGTTATAGTGTAGAACATGGTGACCCGTTTTATTGGTGTTTATCGACACTTTCAACAATGTGTCAGGTATAACGTAGAACATGGTGACCAGTTTTATTGGTGTTTAACGACACTTTCAACAATGTGTCAGGTATAACGTAGAACATGGTGACCAGTTTTATTGGTGTTTAACGCCACTTTCAACAATGTTAGTTATAGTCTAGAACATGGTGACCAGTTTTATTGGTGTTTAACGACAGTCAACAATGTGTCAGGTATAGCGTATAACATGCTGGCCAGTTTTATTGGTGTTTAACGACACTTTCAACAATATATAAGGTATAACGTATAACATGGTGACCAGTTTTATTGGTGTTTAACGACACTTTCAACAATGTGTCAGGTATAACGTAGAACATGGTGACCAGTTTTATTGGTGTTTAACGACACTTTCAACAATGTGTCAGGTATAACGTAGAACATGGTGACCAGTTTTATTGGTGTTTATCAACACTTTCAACAATGTGTCAGGTATAACGTAGAACATGGTGACCAGTTTTATTGGTGTTTAACGACACTTTCAACAATGTGTCAGGTATAACGTATGACATGCTGGCCTGTTTTATTGGTGTTTAACGACACTTTCAACAATGTGTCAGGTATAGCGTATAACATGCTGACCAGTTTTATTGGTGTTTAACGACACTTTCAACAATATATCAGGTATAACGTATAACATGGTGACCAGTTTTATTGGTGTTTAACGACACTTTCAACAATGTGTCAGGTATAACGTAGAACATGGTGACCAGTTTTATTGGTGTTTAACGACACTTTCAACAATATATCAGGTATAGCGTATAACATGGTGACCAGTTTTATTGGTGTTTAACGACACTTTCAATAATGTGTCAGGTATAACGTAGAAGATGGTGACCAGTTTTATTGGTGTTTATCGACACTTTCAACAATGTGTCAGGTATAACGTAGAACATGGTGACCAGTTTTATTGGTGTTTAATGCCACTTTCAACAATGTGTCAGGTATAACGTTTGACATGTTGGCCAGTTTTATTGGTGTTTAACGACACTTTCAACAATGTGTCGGGTATAACGTATAACATGGTAACCAGTTTTATTGGTGTTTAACGCCACTTTCAACAATGTTAGTTATAGCGTAGAACATGGTGACCAGTTTTATTGGTGTTTAATGCCACTTTCAACAATGTGTCAGGTATAACGTAGAACATGGTGACCAGTTTTATTGGTGTTTAATGCCACTTTCAACAATGTGTCAGGTATAACGTAGAACATGGTGACCAGTTTTATTGGTGTTTAACGCCACTTTCAACAATGTTAGTTATAGTGTAGAACATGGTGACCAGTTTTATTGGTGTTTATCGACACTTTCAACAATGTGTCAGGTATAACGTAGAACATGGTGACCAGTTTTATTGGTGTTTAACGACACTTTCAACAATGTGTCAGGTATAACGTAGAACACGGTGACCAGTTTTATTGGTGTTTAACACCACTTTCAACAATGTTAGTTATAGTGTAGAACATGGTGACCAGTTTTATTGGTGTTTAACGACACTTTCAACAATGTTTCAGGTATAACGTAGAACATGGTGACCAGTTTTATTGGTATTAACACCACTGTCAACAATATTTCAGCCATGATGTATAATATGGCATTCAGTTTTATTGGTGTTTAACGACACTTTCAACATTGTGTCAGGTATAACGTAGAACATGGTGACCAGTTTTATTGGTGTTTAACGACACTTTCAACAATGTGTCAGGTATAACGTATGACATGCTGGCCAGTTTTATTGGTGTTTAACGACACTTTCAACAATGTGTCAGGTATAACGTATAACATGGTAACCAGTTTTATTGGTGTTTAATGCCACTTTCAACAATGTTAGTTATAGCGTAGAACATGGTGACCAGTTTTATTGGTGTTTAATGCCACTTTCAACAATGTGTCAGGTATAACGTAGAACATGGTGACCAGTTTTATTGGTGTTTAATGCCACTTTCAACAATATGTCAGGTATAACGTAGAACATGGTGACCAGTTTTATTGGTGTTTAATGACACTTTCAACAATGTGTCAGGTATAACGTAGAACATGGTGACCAGTTTTATTGGTGTTTAACGCCACTTTCAACAATGTTAGTTATAGCGTAGAACATGGTGACCAGTTTTATTGGTGTTTAATGCCACTTTCAACAATGTGTCAGGTATAACGTAGAACATGGTGACCAGTTTTATTGGTGTTTAATGACACTTTCAACAATGTGTCAGGTATAACGTAGAACATGGTGACCAGTTTTATTGGTGTTTAACGCCACTTTCAACAATGTTAGTTATAGTGTAGAACATGGTGACCAGTTTTATTGGTGTTTATCGACACTTTCAACAATGTGTCAGGTATAACGTAGAACATGGTGACCAGTTTTATTGGTGTTTAATGCCACTTTCAACAATGTGTCAGGTATAACGTATGACATGCTGGCCAGTTTTATTGGTGTTTAACGACACTTTCAACAATGTGACAGGTATAACGTATGACATGCTGACCAGTTTTATTGGTGTTTAATGCCACTTTCAACAATGTGTCAGGTATAACGTGGAACATGGTGACCAGTTTTATTGGTGTTTAATGCCACTTTCAACAATGTTAGTTATAGTCTAGAACATGGTGACCAGTTTTATTGGTGTTTAACGACAGTCAACAATGTGTCAGGTATAGCGTATAACATGCTGGCCAGTTTTATTGGTGTTTAACGACACTTTCAACAATATATAAGGTATAACGTATAACATGGTGACCAGTTTTATTGGTGTTTAACGACACTTTCAACAATGTGTCAGGTATAACGTAGAACATGGTGACCAGTTTTATTGGTGTTTAACGACACTTTCAACAATGTGTCAGGTATAACGTAGAACATGGTGACCAGTTTTATTGGTGTTTATCAACACTTTCAACAATGTGTCAGGTATAACGTAGAACATGGTGACCAGTTTTATTGGTGTTTAACGACACTTTCAACAATGTGTCAGGTATAACGTATGACATGCTGGCCAGTTTTATTGGTGTTTAACGACACTTTCAACAATGTGTCAGGTATAGCGTATAACATGCTGACCAGTTTTATTGGTGTTTAACGACACTTTCAACAATATATCAGGTATAACGTATAACATGGTGACCAGTTTTATTGGTGTTTAACGACACTTTCAAAAATGTGTCAGGTATAACGTAGAACATGGTGACCAGTTTTATTGGTGTTTAACGATACTTTCAACAATGTGTCAGGTATAACGTAGAACATGGTGACCAGTTTTATTGGTGTTTAACGACACTTTCAACAATATATCAGGTATAACGTATAACATGGTGACCAGTTTTATTGGTGTTTAACGACACTTTCAATAATGTGTCAGGTATAACGTAGAAGATGGTGACCAGTTTTATTGGTGTTTATCGACACTTTCAACAATGTGTCAGGTATAACGTAGAACATGGTGACCAGTTTTATTGGTGTTTAATGCCACTTTCAACAATGTGTCAGGTATAACGTTTGACATGTTGGCCAGTTTTATTGGTGTTTAACGACACTTTCAACAATGTGTCGGGTATAACGTATAACATGGTAACCAGTTTTATTGGTGTTTAACGCCACTTTCAACAATGTTAGTTATAGCGTAGAACATGGTGACCAGTTTTATTGGTGTTTAATGCCACTTTCAACAATGTGTCAGGTATAACGTAGAACATGGTGACCAGTTTTATTGGTGTTTAATGCCACTTTCAACAATGTGTCAGGTATAACGTAGAACATGGTGACCAGTTTTATTGGTGTTTAATGCCACTTTCAACAATGTGTCAGGTATAACGTTTGACATGTTGGCCAGTTTTATTGGTGTTTAACGACACTTTCAACAATGTGTCGGGTATAACGTATAACATGGTAACCAGTTTTATTGGTGTTTAACGCCACTTTCAACAATGTTAGTTATAGCGTAGAACATGGTGACCAGTTTTATTGGTGTTTAATGCCACTTTCAACAATGTGTCAGGTATAACGTAGAACATGGTGACCAGTTTTATTGGTGTTTAACGCCACTTTCAACAATGTTAGTTATAGTGTAGAACATGGTGACCCGTTTTATTGGTGTTTATCGACACTTTCAACAATGTGTCAGGTATAACGTAGAACATGGTGACCAGTTTTATTGGTGTTTAACGACACTTTCAACAATGTGTCAGGTATAACGTAGAACATGGTGACCAGTTTTATTGGTGTTTAACGCCACTTTCAACAATGTTAGTTATAGTCTAGAACATGGTGACCAGTTTTATTGGTGATTAACGACAGTCAACAATGTGTCAGGTATAGCGTATAACATGCTGGCCAGTTTTATTGGTGTTTAACGACACTTTCAACAATATATAAGGTATAACGTATAACATGGTGACCAGTTTTATTGGTGTTTAACGACACTTTCAACAATGTGTCAGGTATAACGTAGAACATGGTGACCAGTTTTATTGGTGTTTAACGACACTTTCAACAATGTGTCAGGTATAACGTAGAACATGGTGACCAGTTTTATTGGTGTTTATCAACACTTTCAACAATGTGTCAGGTATAACGTAGAACATGGTGACCAGTTTTATTGGTGTTTAACGACACTTTCAACAATGTGTCAGGTATAACGTATGACATGCTGGCCTGTTTTATTGGTGTTTAACGACACTTTCAACAATGTGTCAGGTATAGCGTATAACATGCTGACCAGTTTTATTGGTGTTTAACGACACTTTCAACAATATATCAGGTATAACGTATAACATGGTGACCAGTTTTATTGGTGTTTAACGACACTTTCAACAATGTGTCAGGTATAACGTAGAACATGGTGACCAGTTTTATTGGTGTTTAACGACACTTTCAACAATATATCAGGTATAGCGTATAACATGGTGACCAGTTTTATTGGTGTTTAACGACACTTTCAATAATGTGTCAGGTATAACGTAGAAGATGGTGACCAGTTTTATTGGTGTTTATCGACACTTTCAACAATGTGTCAGGTATAACGTAGAACATGGTGACCAGTTTTATTGGTGTTTAATGCCACTTTCAACAATGTGTCAGGTATAACGTTTGACATGTTGGCCAGTTTTATTGGTGTTTAACGACACTTTCAACAATGTGTCGGGTATAACGTATAACATGGTAACCAGTTTTATTGGTGTTTAACGCCACTTTCAACAATGTTAGTTATAGCGTAGAACATGGTGACCAGTTTTATTGGTGTTTAATGCCACTTTCAACAATGTGTCAGGTATAACGTAGAACATGGTGACCAGTTTTATTGGTGTTTAATGCCACTTTCAACAATGTGTCAGGTATAACGTAGAACATGGTGACCAGTTTTATTGGTGTTTAACGCCACTTTCAACAATGTTAGTTATAGTGTAGAACATGGTGACCAGTTTTATTGGTGTTTATCGACACTTTCAACAATGTGTCAGGTATAACGTAGAACATGGTGACCAGTTTTATTGGTGTTTAACGACACTTTCAACAATGTGTCAGGTATAACGTAGAACACGGTGACCAGTTTTATTGGTGTTTAACACCACTTTCAACAATGTTAGTTATAGTGTAGAACATGGTGACCAGTTTTATTGGTGTTTAACGACACTTTCAACAATGTTTCAGGTATAACGTAGAACATGGTGACCAGTTTTATTGGTATTAACACCACTGTCAACAATATTTCAGCCATGATGTATAATATGGCATTCAGTTTTATTGGTGTTTAACGACACTTTCAACATTGTGTCAGGTATAACGTAGAACATGGTGACCAGTTTTATTGGTGTTTAACGACACTTTCAACAATGTGTCAGGTATAACGTATGACATGCTGGCCAGTTTTATTGGTGTTTAACGACACTTTCAACAATGTGTCAGGTATAACGTATAACATGGTAACCAGTTTTATTGGTGTTTAATGCCACTTTCAACAATGTTAGTTATAGCGTAGAACATGGTGACCAGTTTTATTGGTGTTTAATGCCACTTTCAACAATGTGTCAGGTATAACGTAGAACATGGTGACCAGTTTTATTGGTGTTTAATGCCACTTTCAACAATATGTCAGGTATAACGTAGAACATGGTGACCAGTTTTATTGGTGTTTAATGACACTTTCAACAATGTGTCAGGTATAACGTAGAACATGGTGACCAGTTTTATTGGTGTTTAACGCCACTTTCAACAATGTTAGTTATAGTGTAGAACATGGTGACCAGTTTTATTGGTGTTTATCGACACTTTCAACAATGTGTCAGGTATAACGTAGAACATGGTGACCAGTTTTATTGGTGTTTAATGCCACTTTCAACAATGTGTCAGGTATAACGTATGACATGCTGGCCAGTTTTATTGGTGTTTAACGACACTTTCAACAATGTGACAGGTATAACGTATGACATGCTGACCAGTTTTATTGGTGTTTAATGCCACTTTCAACAATGTGTCAGGTATAACGTGGAACATGGTGACCAGTTTTATTGGTGTTTAACGCCACTTTCAACAATGTTAGTTATAGTCTAGAACATGGTGACCAGTTTTATTGGTGTTTAACGACAGTCAACAATGTGTCAGGTATAGCGTATAACATGCTGGCCAGTTTTATTGGTGTTTAACGACACTTTCAACAATATATAAGGTATAACGTATAACATGGTGACCAGTTTTATTGGTGTTTAACGACACTTTCAACAATGTGTCAGGTATAACGTAGAACATGGTGACCAGTTTTATTGGTGTTTAACGACACTTTCAACAATGTGTCAGGTATAACGTAGAACATGGTGACCAGTTTTATTGGTGTTTATCAACACTTTCAACAATGTGTCAGGTATAACGTAGAACATGGTGACCAGTTTTATTGGTGTTTAACGACACTTTCAACAATGTGTCAGGTATAACGTATGACATGCTGGCCAGTTTTATTGGTGTTTAACGACACTTTCAACAATGTGTCAGGTATAGCGTATAACATGCTGACCAGTTTTATTGGTGTTTAACGACACTTTCAACAATATATCAGGTATAACGTATAACATGGTGACCAGTTTTATTGGTGTTTAACGACACTTTCAAAAATGTGTCAGGTATAACGTAGAACATGGTGACCAGTTTTATTGGTGTTTAACGACACTTTCAACAATGTGTCAGGTATAACGTAGAACATGGTGACCAGTTTTATTGGTGTTTAACGACACTTTCAACAATATATCAGGTATAACGTATAACATGGTGACCAGTTTTATTGGTGTTTAACGACACTTTCAATAATGTGTCAGGTATAACGTAGAAGATGGTGACCAGTTTTATTGGTGTTTATCGACACTTTCAACAATGTGTCAGGTATAACGTAGAACATGGTGACCAGTTTTATTGGTGTTTAATGCCACTTTCAACAATGTGTCAGGTATAACGTTTGACATGTTGGCCAGTTTTATTGGTGTTTAACGACACTTTCAACAATGTGTCGGGTATAACGTATAACATGGTAACCAGTTTTATTGGTGTTTAATGCCACTTTCAACAATGTTAGTTATAGCGTAGAACATGGTGACCAGTTTTATTGGTGTTTAATGCCACTTTCAACAATGTGTCAGGTATAACGTAGAACATGGTGACCAGTTTTATTGGTGTTTAATGCCACTTTCAACAATGTGTCAGGTATAACGTAGAACATGGTGACCAGTTTTATTGGTGTTTAACGCCACTTTCAACAATGTTAGTTATAGTGTAGAACATGGTGACCAGTTTTATTGGTGTTTATCGACACTTTCAACAATGTGTCAGGTATAACGTAGAACATGGTGACCAGTTTTATTGGTGTTTAACGACACTTTCAACAATGTGTCAGGTATAACGTAGAACATGGTGACCAGTTTTATTGGTGTTTAACGCCACTTTCAACAATGTTAGTTATAGTCTAGAACATGGTGACCAGTTTTATTGGTGTTTAACGACAGTCAACAATGTGTCAGGTATAGCGTATAACATGCTGGCCAGTTTTATTGGTGTTTAACGACACTTTCAACAATATATAAGGTATAACGTATAACATGGTGACCAGTTTTATTGGTGTTTAACGACACTTTCAACAATGTGTCAGGTATAACGTAGAACATGGTGACCAGTTTTATTGGTGTTTAACGCCACTTTCAACAATGTTAGTTATAGTGTAGAACATGGTGACCAGTTTTATTGGTGTTTATCGACACTTTCAACAATGTGTCAGGTATAACGTAGAACATGGTGACCAGTTTTATTGGTGTTTAACGACACTTTCAACAATGTGTCAGGTATAACGTAGAACACGGTGACCAGTTTTATTGGTGTTTAACACCACTTTCAACAATGTTAGTTATAGTGTAGAACATGGTGACCAGTTTTATTGGTGTTTAACGACACTTTCAACAATGTTTCAGGTATAACGTAGAACATGGTGACCAGTTTTATTGGTATTAACACCACTGTCAACAATATTTCAGCCATGATGTATAATATGGCATTCAGTTTTATTGGTGTTTAACGACACTTTCAACATTGTGTCAGGTATAACGTAGAACATGGTGACCAGTTTTATTGGTGTTTAACGACACTTTCAACAATGTGTCAGGTATAACGTATGACATGCTGGCCAGTTTTATTGGTGTTTAACGACACTTTCAACAATGTGTCAGGTATAACGTATAACATGGTAACCAGTTTTATTGGTGTTTAATGCCACTTTCAACAATGTTAGTTATAGCGTAGAACATGGTGACCAGTTTTATTGGTGTTTAATGCCACTTTCAACAATGTGTCAGGTATAACGTAGAACATGGTGACCAGTTTTATTGGTGTTTAATGCCACTTTCAACAATATGTCAGGTATAACGTAGAACATGGTGACCAGTTTTATTGGTGTTTAATGACACTTTCAACAATGTGTCAGGTATAACGTAGAACATGGTGACCAGTTTTATTGGTGTTTAACGCCACTTTCAACAATGTTAGTTATAGTGTAGAACATGGTGACCAGTTTTATTGGTGTTTATCGACACTTTCAACAATGTGTCAGGTATAACGTAGAACATGGTGACCAGTTTTATTGGTGTTTAATGCCACTTTCAACAATGTGTCAGGTATAACGTATGACATGCTGGCCAGTTTTATTGGTGTTTAACGACACTTTCAACAATGTGACAGGTATAACGTATGACATGCTGACCAGTTTTATTGGTGTTTAATGCCACTTTCAACAATGTGTCAGGTATAACGTGGAACATGGTGACCAGTTTTATTGGTGTTTAACGCCACTTTCAACAATGTTAGTTATAGTCTAGAACATGGTGACCAGTTTTATTGGTGTTTAACGACAGTCAACAATGTGTCAGGTATAGCGTATAACATGCTGGCCAGTTTTATTGGTGTTTAACGACACTTTCAACAATATATAAGGTATAACGTATAACATGGTGACCAGTTTTATTGGTGTTTAACGACACTTTCAACAATGTGTCAGGTATAACGTAGAACATGGTGACCAGTTTTATTGGTGTTTAACGACACTTTCAACAATGTGTCAGGTATAACGTAGAACATGGTGACCAGTTTTATTGGTGTTTATCAACACTTTCAACAATGTGTCAGGTATAACGTAGAACATGGTGACCAGTTTTATTGGTGTTTAACGACACTTTCAACAATGTGTCAGGTATAACGTATGACATGCTGGCCAGTTTTATTGGTGTTTAACGACACTTTCAACAATGTGTCAGGTATAGCGTATAACATGCTGACCAGTTTTATTGGTGTTTAACGACACTTTCAACAATATATCAGGTATAACGTATAACATGGTGACCAGTTTTATTGGTGTTTAACGACACTTTCAACAATGTGTCAGGTATAACGTAGAACATGGTGACCAGTTTTATTGGTGTTTAACGACACTTTCAACAATATATCAGGTATAACGTATAACATGGTGACCAGTTTTATTGGTGTTTAACGACACTTTCAATAATGTGTCAGGTATAACGTAGAAGATGGTGACCAGTTTTATTGGTGTTTATCGACACTTTCAACAATGTGTCAGGTATAACGTAGAACATGGTGACCAGTTTTATTGGTGTTTAATGCCACTTTCAACAATGTGTCAGGTATAACGTTTGACATGTTGGCCAGTTTTATTGGTGTTTAACGACACTTTCAACAATGTGTCGGGTATAACGTATAACATGGTAACCAGTTTTATTGGTGTTTAATGCCACTTTCAACAATGTTAGTTATAGCGTAGAACATGGTGACCAGTTTTATTGGTGTTTAATGCCACTTTCAACAATGTGTCAGGTATAACGTAGAACATGGTGACCAGTTTTATTGGTGTTTAATGCCACTTTCAACAATGTGTCAGGTATAACGTAGAACATGGTGACCAGTTTTATTGGTGTTTAACGCCACTTTCAACAATGTTAGTTATAGTGTAGAACATGGTGACCAGTTTTATTGGTGTTTATCGACACTTTCAACAATGTGTCAGGTATAACGTAGAACATGGTGACCAGTTTTATTGGTGTTTAACGACACTTTCAACAATGTGTCAGGTATAACGTAGAACATGGTGACCAGTTTTATTGGTGTTTAACGCCACTTTCAACAATGTTAGTTATAGTGTAGAACATGGTGACCAGTTTTATTGGTGTTTATCGACACTTTCAACAATGTGTCAGGTATAACGTAGAACATGGTGACCAGTTTTATTGGTGTTTAACGACACTTTCAACAATGTGTCAGGTATAACGTAGAACATGGTGACCAGTTTTATTGGTGTTTAACGCCACTTTCAACAATGTTAGTTATAGTCTAGAACATGGTGACCAGTTTTATTGGTGTTTAACGACAGTCAACAATGTGTCAGGTATAGCGTATAACATGCTGGCCAGTTTTATTGGTGTTTAACGACACTTTCAACAATATATAAGGTATAACGTATAACATGGTGACCAGTTTTATTGGTGTTTAACGACACTTTCAACAATGTGTCAGGTATAACGTAGAACATGGTGACCAGTTTTATTGGTGTTTAACGACACTTTCAACAATGTGTCAGGTATAACGTAGAACATGGTGACCAGTTTTATTGGTGTTTATCAACACTTTCAACAATGTGTCAGGTATAACGTAGAACATGGTGACCAGTTTTATTGGTGTTTAACGACACTTTCAACAATGTGTCAGGTATAACGTATGACATGCTGGCCAGTTTTATTGGTGTTTAACGACACTTTCAACAATGTGTCAGGTATAGCGTATAACATGCTGACCAGTTTTATTGGTGTTTAACGACACTTTCAACAATATATCAGGTATAACGTATAACATGGTGACCAGTTTTATTGGTGTTTAACGACACTTTCAACAATGTGTCAGGTATAACGTAGAACATGGTGACCAGTTTTATTGGTGTTTAACGACACTTTCAACAATATATCAGGTATAACGTATAACATGGTGACCAGTTTTATTGGTGTTTAACGACACTTTCAATAATGTGTCAGGTATAACGTAGAAGATGGTGACCAGTTTTATTGGTGTTTATCGACACTTTCAACAATGTGTCAGGTATAACGTAGAACATGGTGACCAGTTTTATTGGTGTTTAATGCCACTTTCAACAATGTGTCAGGTATAACGTTTGACATGTTGGCCAGTTTTATTGGTGTTTAACGACACTTTCAACAATGTGTCGGGTATAACGTATAACATGGTAACCAGTTTTATTGGTGTTTAACGCCACTTTCAACAATGTTAGTTATAGCGTAGAACATGGTGACCAGTTTTATTGGTGTTTAATGCCACTTTCAACAATGTGTCAGGTATAACGTAGAACATGGTGACCAGTTTTATTGGTGTTTAATGCCACTTTCAACAATGTGTCAGGTATAACGTAGAACATGGTGACCAGTTTTATTGGTGTTTAACGCCACTTTCAACAATGTTAGTTATAGTGTAGAACATGGTGACCAGTTTTATTGGTGTTTATCGACACTTTCAACAATGTGTCAGGTATAACGTAGAACATGGTGACCAGTTTTATTGGTGTTTAACGACACTTTCAACAATGTGTCAGGTATAACGTAGAACATGGTGACCAGTTTTATTGGTGTTTAACACCACTTTCAACAATGTTAGTTATAGTGTAGAACATGGTGACCAGTTTTATTGGTGTTTAACGACACTTTCAACAATGTTTCAGGTATAACGTAGAACATGGTGACCAGTTTTATTGGTATTAACACCACTGTCAACAATATTTCAGCCATGATGTATAATATGGCATTCAGTTTTATTGGTGTTTAACGACACTTTCAACATTGTGTCAGGTATAACGTAGAACATGGTGACCAGTTTTATTGGTGTTTAACGACACTTTCAACAATGTGTCAGGTATAACGTATGACATGCTGGCCAGTTTTATTGGTGTTTAACGACACTTTCAACAATGTGTCAGGTATAACGTATAACATGGTAACCAGTTTTATTGGTGTTTAATGCCACTTTCAACAATGTTAGTTATAGCGTAGAACATGGTGACCAGTTTTATTGGTGTTTAATGCCACTTTCAACAATGTGTCAGGTATAACGTAGAACATGGTGACCAGTTTTATTGGTGTTTAATGCCACTTTCAACAATGTGTCAGGTATAACGTAGAACATGGTGACCAGTTTTATTGGTGTTTAATGACACTTTCAACAATGTGTCAGGTATAACGTAGAACATGGTGACCAGTTTTATTGGTGTTTAACGCCACTTTCAACAATGTTAGTTATAGTGTAGAACATGGTGACCAGTTTTATTGGTGTTTATCGACACTTTCAACAATGTGTCAGGTATAACGTAGAACATGGTGACCAGTTTTATTGGTGTTTAATGCCACTTTCAACAATGTGTCAGGTATAACGTATGACATGCTGGCCAGTTTTATTGGTGTTTAACGACACTTTCAACAATGTGACAGGTATAACGTATGACATGCTGACCAGTTTTATTGGTGTTTAATGCCACTTTCAACAATGTGTCAGGTATAACGTGGAACATGGTGACCAGTTTTATTGGTGTTTAACGCCACTTTCAACAATGTTAGTTATAGTCTAGAACATGGTGACCAGTTTTATTGGTGTTTAACGACAGTCAACAATGTGTCAGGTATAGCGTATAACATGCTGGCCAGTTTTATTGGTGTTTAACGACACTTTCAACAATATATAAGGTATAACGTATAACATGGTGACCAGTTTTATTGGTGTTTAACGACACTTTCAACAATGTGTCAGGTATAACGTAGAACATGGTGACCAGTTTTATTGGTGTTTAACGACACTTTCAACAATGTGTCAGGTATAACGTAGAACATGGTGACCAGTTTTATTGGTGTTTATCAACACTTTCAACAATGTGTCAGGTATAACGTATGACATGCTGGCCAGTTTTATTGGTGTTTAACGACACTTTCAACAATGTGTCAGGTATAGCGTATAACATGCTGACCAGTTTTATTGGTGTTTAACGACACTTTCAACAATATATCAGGTATAATGTATAACATGGTGACCAGTTTTATTGGTGTTTAACGACACTTTCAAAAATGTGTCAGGTATAACGTAGAACATGGTGACCAGTTTTATTGGTGTTTAACGACACTTTCAACAATGTGTCAGGTATAACGTAGAACATGGTGACCAGTTTTATTGGTGTTTAACGACACTTTCAACAATATATCAGGTATAACGTATAACATGGTGACCAGTTTTATTGGTGTTTAACGACACTTTCAATAATGTGTCAGGTATAACGTAGAAGATGGTGACCAGTTTTATTGGTGTTTATCGACACTTTCAACAATGTGTCAGGTATAACGTAGAACATGGTGACCAGTTTTATTGGTGTTTAATGCCACTTTCAACAATGTGTCAGGTATAACGTTTGACATGTTGGCCAGTTTTATTGGTGTTTAACGACACTTTCAACAATGTGTCGGGTATAACGTATAACATGGTAACCAGTTTTATTGGTGTTTAACGCCACTTTCAACAATGTTAGTTATAGCGTAGAACATGGTGACCAGTTTTATTGGTGTTTAATGCCACTTTCAACAATGTGTCAGGTATAACGTAGAACATGGTGACCAGTTTTATTGGTGTTTAATGCCACTTTCAACAATGTGTCAGGTATAACGTAGAACATGGTGACCAGTTTTATTGGTGTTTAACGCCACTTTCAACAATGTTAGTTATAGTGTAGAACATGGTGACCAGTTTTATTGGTGTTTATCGACACTTTCAACAATGTGTCAGGTATAACGTAGAACATGGTGACCAGTTTTATTGGTGTTTAACGACACTTTCAACAATGTGTCAGGTATAACGTAGAACATGGTGACCAGTTTTATTGGTGTTTAACGCCACTTTCAACAATGTTAGTTATAGTGTAGAACATGGTGACCAGTTTTATTGGTGTTTATCGACACTTTCAACAATGTGTCAGGTATAACGTAGAACATGGTGACCAGTTTTATTGGTGTTTAATGCCACTTTCAACAATGTGTCAGGTATAACGTATGACATGCTGGCCAGTTTTATTGGTGTTTAACGACACTTTCAACAATGTGACAGGTATAACGTATGACATGCTGACCAGTTTTATTGGTGTTTAATGCCACTTTCAACAATGTGTCAGGTATAACGTGGAACATGGTGACCAGTTTTATTGGTGTTTAACGCCACTTTCAACAATGTTAGTTATAGTCTAGAACATGGTGACCAGTTTTATTGGTGTTTAACGACAGTCAACAATGTGTCAGGTATAGCGTATAACATGCTGGCCAGTTTTATTGGTGTTTAACGACACTTTCAACAATATATAAGGTATAACGTATAACATGGTGACCAGTTTTATTGGTGTTTAACGACACTTTCAACAATGTGTCAGGTATAACGTAGAACATGGTGACCAGTTTTATTGGTGTTTAACGACACTTTCAACAATGTGTCAGGTATAACGTAGAACATGGTGACCAGTTTTATTGGTGTTTATCAACACTTTCAACAATGTGTCAGGTATAACGTATGACATGCTGGCCAGTTTTATTGGTGTTTAACGACACTTTCAACAATGTGTCAGGTATAGCGTATAACATGCTGACCAGTTTTATTGGTGTTTAACGACACTTTCAACAATATATCAGGTATAATGTATAACATGGTGACCAGTTTTATTGGTGTTTAACGACACTTTCAAAAATGTGTCAGGTATAACGTAGAACATGGTGACCAGTTTTATTGGTGTTTAACGACACTTTCAACAATGTGTCAGGTATAACGTAGAACATGGTGACCAGTTTTATTGGTGTTTAACGACACTTTCAACAATATATCAGGTATAACGTATAACATGGTGACCAGTTTTATTGGTGTTTAACGACACTTTCAATAATGTGTCAGGTATAACGTAGAAGATGGTGACCAGTTTTATTGGTGTTTATCGACACTTTCAACAATGTGTCAGGTATAACGTAGAACATGGTGACCAGTTTTATTGGTGTTTAATGCCACTTTCAACAATGTGTCAGGTATAACGTTTGACATGTTGGCCAGTTTTATTGGTGTTTAACGACACTTTCAACAATGTGTCGGGTATAACGTATAACATGGTAACCAGTTTTATTGGTGTTTAACGCCACTTTCAACAATGTTAGTTATAGCGTAGAACATGGTGACCAGTTTTATTGGTGTTTAATGCCACTTTCAACAATGTGTCAGGTATAACGTAGAACATGGTGACCAGTTTTATTGGTGTTTAATGCCACTTTCAACAATGTGTCAGGTATAACGTAGAACATGGTGACCAGTTTTATTGGTGTTTAACGCCACTTTCAACAATGTTAGTTATAGTGTAGAACATGGTGACCAGTTTTATTGGTGTTTATCGACACTTTCAACAATGTGTCAGGTATAACGTAGAACATGGTGACCAGTTTTATTGGTGTTTAACGACACTTTCAACAATGTGTCAGGTATAACGTAGAACATGGTGACCAGTTTTATTGGTGTTTAACGCCACTTTCAACAATGTTAGTTATAGTCTAGAACATGGTGACCAGTTTTATTGGTGTTTAACGACAGTCAACAATGTGTCAGGTATAGCGTATAACATGCTGGCCAGTTTTATTGGTGTTTAACGACACTTTCAACAATATATAAGGTATAACGTATAACATGGTGACCAGTTTTATTGGTGTTTAACGACACTTTCAACAATGTGTCAGGTATAACGTTGAACATGGTGACCAGTTTTATTGGTGTTTAACGACACTTTCAACAATGTGTCAGGTATAACGTAGAACATGGTGACCAGTTTTATTGGTGTTTATCAACACTTTCAACAATGTGTCAGGTATAACGTATGACATGCTGGCCAGTTTTATTGGTGTTTAACGACACTTTCAACAATGTGTCAGGTATAGCGTATAACATGCTGACCAGTTTTATTGGTGTTTAACGACACTTTCAACAATATATCAGGTATAACGTATAACATGGTGACCAGTTTTATTGGTGTTTAACGACACTTTCAAAAATGTGTCAGGTATAACGTAGAACATGGTGACCAGTTTTATTGGTGTTTAACGACACTTTCAACAATGTGTCAGGTATAACGTAGAACATGGTGACCAGTTTTATTGGTGTTTAACGACACTTTCAACAATATATCAGGTATAACGTATAACATGGTGACCAGTTTTATTGGTGTTTAACGACACTTTCAATAATGTGTCAGGTATAACGTAGAAGATGGTGACCAGTTTTATTGGTGTTTATCGACACTTTCAACAATGTGTCAGGTATAACGTAGAACATGGTGACCAGTTTTATTGGTGTTTAATGCCACTTTCAACAATGTGTCAGGTATAACGTTTGACATGTTGGCCAGTTTTATTGGTGTTTAACGACACTTTCAACAATGTGTCGGGTATAACGTATAACATGGTAACCAGTTTTATTGGTGTTTAACGCCACTTTCAACAATGTTAGTTATAGCGTAGAACATGGTGACCAGTTTTATTGGTGTTTAATGCCACTTTCAACAATGTGTCAGGTATAACGTAGAACATGGTGACCAGTTTTATTGGTGTTTAATGCCACTTTCAACAATGTGTCAGGTATAACGTAGAACATGGTGACCAGTTTTATTGGTGTTTAACGCCACTTTCAACAATGTTAGTTATAGTGTAGAACATGGTGACCAGTTTTATTGGTGTTTATCGACACTTTCAACAATGTGTCAGGTATAACGTAGAACATGGTGACCAGTTTTATTGGTGTTTAACGACACTTTCAACAATGTGTCAGGTATAACGTAGAACATGGTGACCAGTTTTATTGGTGTTTAACGCCACTTTCAACAATGTTAGTTATAGTCTAGAACATGGTGACCAGTTTTATTGGTGTTTAACGACAGTCAACAATGTGTCAGGTATAGCGTATAACATGCTGGCCAGTTTTATTGGTGTTTAACGACACTTTCAACAATATATAAGGTATAACGTATAACATGGTGACCAGTTTTATTGGTGTTTAACGACACTTTCAACAATGTGTCAGGTATAACGTTGAACATGGTGACCAGTTTTATTGGTGTTTAACGACACTTTCAACAATGTGTCAGGTATAACGTAGAACATGGTGACCAGTTTTATTGGTGTTTATCAACACTTTCAACAATGTGTCAGGTATAACGTAGAACATGGTGACCAGTTTTATTGGTGTTTAACGACACTTTCAACAATGTGTCAGGTATAACGTATGACATGCTGGCCAGTTTTATTGGTGTTTAACGACACTTTCAACAATGTGTCAGGTATAGCGTATAACATGCTGACCAGTTTTATTGGTGTTTAACGACACTTTCAACAATATATCAGGTATAACGTATAACATGGTGACCAGTTTTATTGGTGTTTAACGACACTTTCAAAAATGTGTCAGGTATAACGTAGAACATGGTGACCAGTTTTATTGGTGTTTAACGCCACTTTCAACAATGTTAGTTATAGTCTAGAACATGGTGACCAGTTTTATTGGTGTTTAACGACAGTCAACAATGTGTCAGGTATAGCGTATAACATGCTGGCCAGTTTTATTGGTGTTTAACGACACTTTCAACAATATATAAGGTATAACGTATAACATGGTGACCAGTTTTATTGGTGTTTAACGACACTTTCAACAATGTGTCAGGTATAACGTTGAACATGGTGACCAGTTTTATTGGTGTTTAACGACACTTTCAACAATGTGTCAGGTATAACGTAGAACATGGTGACCAGTTTTATTGGTGTTTATCAACACTTTCAACAATGTGTCAGGTATAACGTATGACATGCTGGCCAGTTTTATTGGTGTTTAACGACACTTTCAACAATGTGTCAGGTATAGCGTATAACATGCTGACCAGTTTTATTGGTGTTTAACGACACTTTCAACAATATATCAGGTATAACGTATAACATGGTGACCAGTTTTATTGGTGTTTAACGACACTTTCAAAAATGTGTCAGGTATAACGTAGAACATGGTGACCAGTTTTATTGGTGTTTAACGACACTTTCAACAATGTGTCAGGTATAACGTAGAACATGGTGACCAGTTTTATTGGTGTTTAACGACACTTTCAACAATATATCAGGTATAACGTATAACATGGTGACCAGTTTTATTGGTGTTTAACGACACTTTCAATAATGTGTCAGGTATAACGTAGAAGATGGTGACCAGTTTTATTGGTGTTTATCGACACTTTCAACAATGTGTCAGGTATAACGTAGAACATGGTGACCAGTTTTATTGGTGTTTAATGCCACTTTCAACAATGTGTCAGGTATAACGTTTGACATGTTGGCCAGTTTTATTGGTGTTTAACGACACTTTCAACAATGTGTCGGGTATAACGTATAACATGGTAACCAGTTTTATTGGTGTTTAACGCCACTTTCAACAATGTTAGTTATAGCGTAGAACATGGTGACCAGTTTTATTGGTGTTTAATGCCACTTTCAACAATGTGTCAGGTATAACGTAGAACATGGTGACCAGTTTTATTGGTGTTTAATGCCACTTTCAACAATGTGTCAGGTATAACGTAGAACATGGTGACCAGTTTTATTGGTGTTTAACGCCACTTTCAACAATGTTAGTTATAGTGTAGAACATGGTGACCAGTTTTATTGGTGTTTATCGACACTTTCAACAATGTGTCAGGTATAACGTAGAACATGGTGACCAGTTTTATTGGTGTTTAACGACACTTTCAACAATGTGTCAGGTATAACGTAGAACATGGTGACCAGTTTTATTGGTGTTTAACGCCACTTTCAACAATGTTAGTTATAGTCTAGAACATGGTGACCAGTTTTATTGGTGTTTAACGACAGTCAACAATGTGTCAGGTATAGCGTATAACATGCTGGCCAGTTTTATTGGTGTTTAACGACACTTTCAACAATATATAAGGTATAACGTATAACATGGTGACCAGTTTTATTGGTGTTTAACGACACTTTCAACAATGTGTCAGGTATAACGTTGAACATGGTGACCAGTTTTATTGGTGTTTAACGACACTTTCAACAATGTGTCAGGTATAACGTAGAACATGGTGACCAGTTTTATTGGTGTTTATCAACACTTTCAACAATGTGTCAGGTATAACGTAGAACATGGTGACCAGTTTTATTGGTGTTTAACGACACTTTCAACAATGTGTCAGGTATAACGTATGACATGCTGGCCAGTTTTATTGGTGTTTAACGACACTTTCAACAATGTGTCAGGTATAGCGTATAACATGCTGACCAGTTTTATTGGTGTTTAACGACACTTTCAACAATATATCAGGTATAACGTATAACATGGTGACCAGTTTTATTGGTGTTTAACGACACTTTCAAAAATGTGTCAGGTATAACGTAGAACATGGTGACCAGTTTTATTGGTGTTTAACGACACTTTCAACAATGTGTCAGGTATAACGTAGAACATGGTGACCAGTTTTATTGGTGTTTAACGACACTTTCAACAATATATCAGGTATAACGTATAACATGGTGACCAGTTTTATTGGTGTTTAACGACACTTTCAATAATGTGTCAGGTATAACGTAGAAGATGGTGACCAGTTTTATTGGTGTTTATCGACACTTTCAACAATGTGTCAGGTATAACGTAGAACATGGTGACCAGTTTTATTGGTGTTTAATGCCACTTTCAACAATGTGTCAGGTATAACGTTTGACATGTTGGCCAGTTTTATTGGTGTTTAACGACACTTTCAACAATGTGTCGGGTATAACGTATAACATGGTAACCAGTTTTATTGGTGTTTAACGCCACTTTCAACAATGTTAGTTATAGCGTAGAACATGGCGACCAGTTTTATTGGTGTTTAATGCCACTTTCAACAATGTGTCAGGTATAACGTAGAACATGGTGACCAGTTTTATTGGTGTTTAATGCCACTTTCAACAATGTGTCAGGTATAACGTAGAACATGGTGACCAGTTTTATTGGTGTTTAACGGCACTTTCAACAATGTTAGTTATAGTGTAGAACATGGTGACCAGTTTTATTGGTGTTTATCGACACTTTCAACAATGTGTCAGGTATAACGTAGAACATGGTGACCAGTTTTATTGGTGTTTAACGACACTTTCAACAATGTGTCAGGTATAACGTAGAACATGGTGACCAGTTTTATTGGTGTTTAACACCACTTTCAACAATGTTAGTTATAGTGTAGAACATGGTGACCAGTTTTATTGGTGTTTAACGACACTTTCAACAATGTTTCAGGTATAACGTAGAACATGGTGACCAGTTTTATTGGTATTAACACCACTGTCAACAATATTTCAGCCATGATGTATAATATGGCATTCAGTTTTATTGGTGTTTAATGACACTTTCAACATTGTGACTAACGACAAATCTACATGTATATATAGTGGGATTTTTTTTATTGTTCCCTATATTTATTTTTATTCAACATTTTAGCCACACCAAATAAATTTCATATTTTTCTTCATAAATATGGTAACTTTCTTTCAAGAATATGAACTTAGGATGAAATTTTCATTGTTTTCAGAATAAAAATCAACTAAAATAATCACTCCGACATCTTAACATAATGATTCACAGAAGATGGATATCTGGGTGGAAGTTAATCTGTGCAGGTTGTGTTTTTGTATTGTTTATATCTACATCACATTGAACTTCCATTTAATATCAAGAGGGGGTTGGAATCCCATTCACTGGTAGGAGTGTTGTGGTCGTGATCGCAACGTAGCTGGATTTACAACTACGAGTGCAATCAATGCCTATCATCACTAAAGTTGAGAGGTCAAACCCTGCTCATGGCAAGGTGTACTTGATACAACAATATGTGATAAAGTTTGTCAGTTACTTGCAACAGGTGTATGGTTTTCTCCACCAATAAAACTGAACACGACATACAACTGAAATATTGTTGAAGGTGGCATTAAACACCATTTACCAATCAACCCATTCACTGGCTTAAACACTGTCAGATGTTTGTGCCCAGGCCATGGAGGAAACTAAGAATATACATCTGACACCTAGTAACTGTTTTATCAACTTCACCTTCTGTCTAACATTTTTATTTGTGGAGGAAACTAGAGTATACATCTGACAACTAGTAACTGTTTTATCAACTTCACCTTCTGTCCAACAGTTTTATTTGTGGAGGAAACTAGAGTATACATCTGACAACTAGTAACTGTTTTATCAACTTCACCTTCTGTCCAACAGTTTTTTGTGTGGAGGAAACTAGAGTATACATCCGACCATTTAACTTGCAGGGGGGTTATGGTTTTTTGTTTCGTTCAGAGTTAGAATATTTATTTTTTTGTCGCACAATTTCCCCCCCAGAATTTAATATTACACGACACCAAAATCAGAATATTTTTTTCAGCAACATTGGTAATCAGAATATTTTTTATAGAAAAAAACCATAATCTCCCCCCCTGCAAGTTAAATGGGCAGTCCTTAATCAGATGTACATTTTGTATATCTAGGTTGAAGTGAATCTGTGTTTTTGCATTGTTTATATCTGCATCGCATTGAGCATCCATTTATCAAGGGGGGAAATCCCATTCACTGGTAGGGGCGTCATTGTCGCGATCATATAACATGTGCAATCAGTGTCTAACACCACTAAAGTTGCGAGTTTGAACCCCGTTCGTGGATAAGTGTACTCGATTCTACATTATGTGATAAAGTTTGTCAGTTACTTGCAACAGGCCGGTGGTTTTCTCCGGTTTCCTCCAGCAATAAAACTGACCGCCACGACATAACTGAAATATTGTTGAAAGTGGCACTAAACACCAAAAACCAACCACCCCATTCACTGGCTTAAACACTGTCACATTTGTTGTGCCATCTCAAGACCTGGATTTTCACCATCATCACTGTTTAAACTTTCTGTTCATAATTGATGTGTAATAAAAATCTAAACTTAAGATACAAGTGTAAAATATAATAAATATAAATAGTATTTAGTTGTTATATCTCTGTTTATTATATTCTTAAGATGTTTTACAATACTTTTGGAATCTTTTGAAGTAAAAAAAATGCACATCTCCCCACTTCTGTCCTGAATCAAAACATCAAACCAATTTGTTTTCTTGTAAAAAATGAAACACAAATAAATATAAATATAAATAATATATATAATGACAACAGACATCTTTTGCAGGTATATCAATTCATACACTTTTAATGTCCAGATTTATCATATATCATCATTTAAAAAGATAAAAATGTCAGGTCTCCAAATAAATCATACAATTATCTGAAAATGTCATTTGTCCATACATGTACCCCCTGTACATACAAAATATGATACCACCAGGATACATGTACAAACTTATTTAAAAAATAAAATTGTCAGGTCTTCAAATATATCAAAGATCACCAAACAATCTTATTTTGTCATCTGTTTAAATTAATTATACAACTTCTTTTAAAAATAAAAATGTCAGCTGTCCAAATTATTCTACAACTCCATTAAAACATAGAAATGTCATGATCAGGTGTCTAAAGTAAATTATTATAAAACTTCATTTAGAAAATAAAAATGTCAGCAGTCAAATTATTATAAAACCACATTTTAAAATAAAAAATGTCAGCTGTCAAATGATCATACAATTTCATTGAAATAAAATGTCAGTTTCTAAATTATCATAAAGCTCCATTTAATTTAAAAAAAATAAAAATGGCAGGTGTCAAAAATAAAAATGTCAGCTGTCAAATATAAATAATAAAACTTTTGGAATCTTTTGAAGTAAAAAAAATGCACATCTCCCCACTTCTGAATTTGGGGATCAAACCAACTTTTTTTCTTTAAAAAATAAAACACAAATAAATATAAATGATATACATGTATAATGACATATTTTGCAGGTATATCATTTCATACACTTTTAATGTCCAGATTTATCATACATCATCATTTAAAAAGATAAAAATGTCAAGTCTCCAAATAAATCATTCAAAATGTCATTTGTCCATACATACAAAATAGGATACAGGTATAAACTTATTTAAAAAATAAAATTGTCAGGTCTTCAAATATATCAAATAATCTTATTTTGTCATCTGTCTAAATTATTATACTTCTTTTAAATATAAAAATATCAGCTGTCTAAATTATTTAAAACTTCACTTAGAAAATACAAATGTCAGCTGTCCAAAAAATTAATATACAACTTCTTTAAAAAAATTAAAATGTCAACAGTCTAAATTATTATAAAACTGCATTTTAAAATGAAAAATGTCAGCTGTCTAAATTATCATACAATTTCATTGAAATAAAATGTCAGTTTCTAAATTATTATAAAGCTCCATTTATTTTATTTAAAACAAAATAAAAATGGCAGACGTCAAAAAGAAAAATGTCAGCTGTCAAATATAAATAATAAAACTTGATTCATTAAAGAAGTTTTACTTTGTGTATTGTTGCTCCTGACTGTTTATTACAACCCACCCATAATTGTCCCCTCATGTCAATGTCAAGTGATATAGGATATTTAATCCCCGTGTCCTCCATTACTTTACATGTCAATATATCTCCTTGTTCAGATAAAACATGGAGGGCATGTGTTCTATGGTCACACACAATAATGTGTCCTGCTGTTGTTGTTACTACATCACGAGGATCAAATTGTGTAGTAACATTTATCTTAGAATGTCCTGTATATGTCCACCTTAAACCCCCCTCCCTCCCTACAACCACCACCCTCCCAGTATCAGGTGATGTCTTGTCAACAACAACTATGTCTTTGTTATTATTTGTTGTGATACGTCGTGGTAAAGTAAACAGTCTGTGTTTGTTACTGTCATATTGATAAGTATGTTGTTGTTTACCATCCATACCAAAGACAAGTAGTGCCCTTGTACTTTTGTCTGTAGGTGTGTAGAGATCACCAACAGGTTCTGTGACACCTACTATAATAGTATTGTCACTAGTCACATGGATTCCCAGGGTAAACAAGGATGATGACACTGAGAAGAATGGTTTTATTTCTCCTGACTTTGTCAAGAGTTTTATATCTGAACTGTTAAACACAGACAGAAGTAGGTCATTGTTTGATGTCAATGTCATGTCAAAGATATCACAAGAAATCTGCTTTGTGGTTGTAATGTTGTCATTGTCAATGTTTATTTGTCTTATGACTTCTTTACTATAATCATTAACCCATGTTGATTTGTCATCAACAGTAATTATGTTGTAGATACCTGATAAATCTGTAGTGTATGAATTAACAACCTCAAAATCAATGTCTGATTCTACTTGTGGTATTTTCATTTTCTGAAGTGATCCAAATAAGTTTGGTATATCATTGACTGTTTCTTTCCCTGGAATAAAACATTTAATTTCAGAAGGAATTGGATTAAAATTCAAGTCCGACATCATTTTCTTAGATTTTGTAGCTGTTGTAAATATTGTACTTCCTTGGATAGATTTCAAAGCTGCCATGATTTCATCTTGGTGGAGTATAATTGTTTTTTCGGCTTGGTCGGCCTGTCTCTTCATGTCACAGAATGTCTGTTTAACAGTTTTTCTTTCCAGTTCTATTTCATTTTGTAGTTTTTCAGAATGTTTAGTGATTCCATCTATTAATTGTTTTTCTCTTTTTTTAATTGTTGTTATTGTTTCATCAAATAAAGACTCGTATTTAGTTTCACTGATTTGGAATTCATTAACTTTTGCCCGACAGAGAGTTAAATCTTTACTATATCTCGCCTCCGCTCCTTTAAGTTCATCCAATTTTTCCGAGAGAATTTTTTCTACGGGTTCAAAGTTGTGTTTTTTGTGTTTAGATAAAATACAATCTGCACACACAAGATGATCACAGGTTCTACAGAACAGACATGTCATCTTTGTCGTATGTTCTGTACACGGGATATTGTCCGTTATTATTTTCGGTTGTACATCTTGAAATAGCGATTTAATATCAATAATCTGGTGCTGAATGTTCGTTTGTACATTCAGATGAATATCCTTACATCGGTTGCATATGAACTTATTGCACTCGACACACTTCCATTTTATATTAATGTCTGATTTACAGAATTCACAAAGTTTTGGATTTTGTGCTCTTTTAATGGAGCTTGAAAACGCCATAATAATACACAGTTAAATTGTGTTTACTAAAGTCCTTACATCGTGTCGGCAACAACTTTTTATACAATGGAAGAGTTTATTTACTTTCACGGGTGGTAGTTTTTGGAAACTTGATATTAATTGTAAATTCTGACCTAATAATGTTACAATCTCTGACTTAGAATGGGGGGTTCATCTTGTGTAAAGTGGTGAAATATTTTAAAAATAATTTATATTTTTATATTGTGATGTTTTCTTCTGATTTGTATTAATTTTGTTGACCCGGTTTTAAATAGACTAATCCAAGCTAAAACTTCCTGGGGAATTCCCTTAGCCGGATGATTGTGATTTATCGAAAATGAAAAAAATAAATATTGCATAATCATTATCAATATCTCTATCAATATATTTAAAGATGTTAAACTATCACTCGTGCCAATATTAAACTTATAAATATAGCAACATACAAAATAGGGGGAGCGGGCATGAACTGAGATGTAGCCCGTGGTCAGGATATCGGAAACGGGGGGGAGTGGGCCGGATAGTGTGTGTGTGTTATGTCTGTATTGTTTGTCTTCATCCTGTGTCTTGTGTACTCAATGTTATCAGTCCATTCACAGTCGCCAGAAGTTTCAACTAGCCTATCAGAAAAAAAAAAATTATTATAGATGACCAACATTTTTCGAAGTTTTTCTTATTTTTTCCCCTAATTTTTTACACTTCAAGTTGTGGTCCATTCTTGATTTGCACTTCGGTTTTCTATGGGTGGTTTTTATTTGTACATAATTTAAACATGATTTTAGGATTTATGTTTAGTTGAAATATATAGGAAAATCAGTCAATTTTTATTTGTTGTGTTTAAATTATGTACAAATAAAAATCACTCATAACAACATAATGAGTAAATAAACAATCAAAATATGGACAATTTCGAATGTCTTGGTGTAAAATTTGTTAAAATCTATCCAGAAATGACTTCACAATATTTTTTTTGAAAAATATGGTTTTGGTTGATTATATAGTGATTTTTTTACATGCGCTAATACTTTTGGCCACATACTGTATATACAAAATGTACCATCTATTTAACTTTTGGAAAATGTCAATATGGCCTAATATAGTAATAAACCATGCCAGGGGGCTCTAAAATTAAACATACACTATAACTTTTTTTTTTTAAATTCTGGACCCAAATTCTATATATATGTCTCATCAGTATATGGCTATCGACAGGGGCAGATTCAGGCGGAGGCGTGGTGGGCGTGCGCCCCCCTAAAAATCCTTTTTTTTTGTTTTTTTTTGCCCTAATTTTTGAAACATCAAGTGTCTGTGGTCCATTCTTGATTTGCACTTCGGTTTTCTCACAGGCACCTGGGTCCAGGATTTTTTTTTTATTAATATAAGTTATCTAGAGTGTATGTTTAATTTTGGAACTCCCTGGCATGTTTTATTACTATTTTAGGCCATATTAACATTTTCCACAAATTTTCTATATATATACAAAATGTACCATCTATTTAACTTTTGGAAAATGTCAATATGGCCTAATATAGTAATAAACCATGCCAGGGGGCTCTAAAATTAAACATACACTATAACTTTTTTTTTTTTAATTCTGGACCCAAATTCTATATAAATGTTTCATCAGTATATGGCTATCGACAGGGGCGGATTCAGGCGGAGGTGTGCCCCTCACCCCCCCCCTAATAATCCTTTTTGGTTGTTTTTTTTGCCCAAAAGTGTCACACGCCTCCCCCCTAACTTCATATCCTGGATTCGCCCCCGATAGATATAAATTGTTTGTGGTCTTTACAATTTTTACCCTATATCAGGTTTTTTTCATTACTGTTGTTGGTATATTAAATGATTAAGATGAAAGTCAAGTGTTGTCATATTTTCATTGTGTGTTCTCTGTTATTTTAGTTAATGTTTTGTATCATGTTAAGTTTTGTGAAGAAATACAATTCACTTTCAGTTAGGCCTATTGTAACTCTTTTGACCAGAGTTTTGTTCTCTATATTTATACTGCAACCACAAAATAATGCTCGATGAAGCTTGCAATTCTACCAGTTTCTAAACATTGTAGAAATAAACTTGATATTTGCCGACACTGTATGTATATATTTTCTAATTAGGGAACGACCATTTAACTTGAAGGGGGGGGTATGTTTTTTTTTCTAAAAAAAAATTCTGATTCCCAATGTTGCTGAAGCAAATATTCTGATTTTGGTGGAGGAAAAAAAAAATAATCTGATTCAGAGTTTTTGTCATATAACCTAATGTGAAATCTGTAAAAAAAAATCATGCTTTGCACGACAAAAAAAATAATATTCTAGCCCTTGTGTTGTCCGAAAAAAAATTTCTGAACGAAACGAAAAACCATAACCCCCCCTGCAAGTTAAATGGTCGGTCCCTTATAAGTAGACAATTTGTTAGTTTTTTTTAAAACCATATCTGTTTGTCATACATTTAAAATAATTGAACATTGTATACTTACTACCGACTCTCAAGGCCTTAGATTACAAACAGGAGGTGGACCTCTGCCAGTGGCATGAGCATTTGCCCTCCTAGCTGCTTCCTTTTTCTTTGTCGTCCCCTGCACCTCTTGCCATTTCTTTTTGCATTCTGCCACAGTTCTGGCTATACAAGACGTACTAACTGCATTTACACTTTAAAATATATGAAAAATTAAGAAATAGTCAAATAGCAGAAAAAAGTTTTTTCATTTGAAATAAACAAAAATTTTAAGACAAGGAATTTAAATTATTTAATATTAAAGTTGGACATGTTGGAAAGTCTCCTGTCACAAGAATGTATGTATTTGACTAATTTTTTTTCATTTATAGTACAGACTCTGAAATTTGCATACATATATTGTTTATTATTAATTGTGTGTATTATCATGATTATAATCCAATAAATGTAATCGACCAATCACATCACTTGTTTTTCTTGTTAATTCATTATCTTTAATGAATTGTACTGATTCTTGTGGTTGTCATATCTGCCAACTTTTGAAAGTTCAAGGGATTTTATGCGTGACGACATTTTAATGATTGTGTTTTTTCACGACATTTTGGCGTATATGATTTTTTTTAATGATTTTCAGTTTTTGGTGTCTCATGTTCATAAATTCCATATTTTTGTTGCAGTCTTCCTGATATCAATGTCTCATGTTCATGTATCCCATCATATTATTTATCTATATAAAGTTGTACCTATAAAGTTTGTCAGTTTAGAAGTCTCAACTCTCATGTTTATATTGATCAAAACTGAATTATTTTAAGAACTGAAATAATATGAATCAGAAGATAACGGAAAGAAACTTTACAGAGTTTGGGTGGATTAAGCTTTCTTAACTGATGCACAACATTTTAAGATTCTTTTTGAGAAAATTTGGTATCCCTTAAAAGGGCTGTTTTTTTGATAAATGAAGCTAGACATCTTTACTTCTTCTTTGGTTTTGGTGCTGCCTATTAATGTTTTTTTTTGGTGGTTTTACAGCCTTCTTTGCAGCGGATTTCTTGGGAGCTAGTGTCTTTGCTGCTGAAAACATCTTGTCGAACAAAAAAGGTTGCTGGAAGCCTGGGTTGAGTTCTGTGCTTTCAGTGACAAAATGTTTGGTAACGTCGTTCAGCCCACCGTGTTCCACTTTGAAGTCACAATTGCATACTCGGCAATAAGCATGAGATGTGCTCTGTCTGGACTTTGCAAGCCAGCCACAAAGTCTTTCGTCGTTCCATGGTTCTCCTATCTCTCGAGACAACAGACAGCTTTCTAGGAGGGCCAAGAACCATTTTCGAAGTGATTCCTCATTTCCAGGTGTCGTGATATCTATCATCTTTCTCACAGGGGCTCACAGTTATATTTTCACATCGCCAGGTTAATGCATACCTGGTGATGTGAAAATATAACTGCGAGCCCCTGTGATCTTTCTACCTAAGTTCACAAAATTAGTGTAAATTATTCATGAAAAATTCCAATCCGAATTTTACCTGTCCCAAATCAGCAATTATTGTCAATGCTAAGTACATTGTCTGTTTTAGTTTTTGACAGATCCGACTTATTTGCAAACATGTCAAATGGGAAATGCACAAACAAGTTCGAGTCAATAAGTATGACTAGCTAGATAATAATTAATAGTCTGACGGAGACGTGCGCGTCGATTTTCCGGACACTGCTCGAGTGGGGTCGGACTTGTAGTGTATACATATTGGCTCAAGCTATTCGACCAAGGAAACCTGGCCATAGTGTATATATTATAGTGCCACAAAATAGAAACAAGTAATGGAAATTAAAATGCGGGATATGACGGGGGATATATAATATGTAAATCGTGCTTAATCTCACGGGGAAAGCTTTTACCTTTCGGCAACTTCGGCCCAACACGTATTGTTGTCTCTGGCCGTTAACCCTGGCCCTGGGCTAAATTGACGGCGGATGATTGAAATGTTAGATCCACTGCATCGGAAAGCGTAAGCAATTCGCTTTCTGACCAGTTTGGTTTACGCTTAGCCATCATTCATCACAACCTGTTCTTGGTCCATGGACATGTTTTCTAGTTTTCTAGCAGACGATGTTTTTATTTACATCGGAAGTATCCATTGCGCATGATTTTCAGAAGTGAAAGTAGCGTTGCCAAGGTAATTTAGTCTTAAGAAAATCGTAAGTGTGATCGTAAGATCGGTCGTTGTATTTTGTCGTAGGACTGATCCTAAGTTTACGATTAATCTTACGACACATTTTGTGAAATTGTCGTAGGACCACACTTAAGAAAATCTTAAGTACAAAACTTACGACTTTTTGTGAAAGTGACCCATGGCCATGGATGTATTCTGTTTAATGAACACTCAATTTATTTAAAAATTTTAAATTTATCAATTTTTGGTGGGGGGTTCAAAGGGAAGTCTTTTACATCAAGGATTTATATAGTAGAATTCCTACTTTTATATAGTAGAATTCCTACTATATAAATCCGTGAGTACATCTATATAAAATATATTTATAAAAAAATATTAAAATAAATTAATGAGTTATTAATTAGTCAAAAGAGATTGATGATACCAAAGGGATTCGCAATCCGTATATGGAAGAAGAACAGACAACACAATCTGAATGGCCAAAAGAAAAACAATATTTATATAAACCAAATATAAATTTATTTATGGCAGATCACGTTCTACTATCGGTCAAAGGGAAGTTACTCTTTTGGTCAATGCAAATATTATGTAAGCAAAATTAATTCTTGTCGACTGCGCAGAATCATTAAATTCGCTTCGCCAGAAATTTGTGAAGTTTCAAATTAAAAATTAACATCACATATTTGAATTGAAATGGTCATTTATTACAAATGACGAATAAGATAAGATAAGATATGATTTTATTGTCCAATCAAGGTCCCAGCAAGGGGCAGAGTCATTACAGTGATTTATATTCTCAACTTTTAAGCAACATTGTAAGAAAATAATAAAAGATAGATACATTTTGTGGTGGAAAAGAAATGCAAGTGTATACTGGAATGTTAAATTGAGATGTTGCTTATTATTTAAATGTAATTTTGGGTTTGAAAATTATCTAAGTATTGTAAGAAGTTTTGAACACAGGAAAAATATTACCAAACTAAGAATATCAGCTCATAAGCTGCAAATTGAGGTGGGCAGATACCAGGGTACCCTCCTACAGAATCGTGTCTGTCACAGGTGTAGCACAGGGGAAATTGATGATGAAATTCATTATCTTTCTAAATGTGTAGAATTTACCCAAGAAAGAGCAGAACTTAATGATCAGATTACATTGATCTGTCAAAACATTAATAATTTAGATGATAACAATAGATTGTTTTGGATATTGAATAATGAAAATTCTATAATACTCAAGGCTCTTTGTCAGTATATGATTAAGACTGGGTTCAAATAATTTTTTATTTTATTTTTTCCTCTATAATATAAAAATTCAGACTTATTGGATGATTTGCTGTAGGCATAGGAAAAAATGTTTTTGTGGCACCGTCCCCTGATGCCTATTGCAAATCTTCCAAATAAACTGAGTATCTATTCTGCACCAAGCACAAGTTGGAATAAATCTCCATTTGGTACCATCCCTTGGTGCTTTCTGCAGATATGACACTTGTATACTTTTATTATTTATTATTATTTTAATAAGTATATATACTATACTCAAACTGAATATAAAATTTTAAGACAATCTTGCCTGTACCAAGTCAGGGTCATTACGGTTTTCACAGTTTTCCGGTTGTTGACTGATTTTGTCTGTTTATATAATTATGAGATTTGACTTTCCCTTTGTAAGATTGTTCGGAGTTCGGTAATTTTGTTATTACCCTTATTGAATTACTTCCCTTTGTTTTAATCTGTGACAGACATGGTTGATGGTAATAAAATAATTATTATATTTTACTTTATTTATTGTGTATGTGCTAATTATAAATGTTGTATCATGCCCTCCAGGGGCCCTGATTTGGAAAATAAAGTATCTTGTATCTTGTATATTACAAAAAAAACATTCTAATACATAAATGTAGCAATACAACATTTCATGCCGGTGTCCTATAGTAGTTTTTCCCCCTAGCCATTCCCCCCCCCCCCGGAAAACTGACTATATAGCCATTTCCCCCCCCCCGGAAAACGGACTATATAGCCATTTTCCCCCCCAGTTTTTGACAGGGGGAAAAGTGGCTATATAGTAGAATTTCTCCCCGGAAAAATGGCTATATAGTCAATTTTCCCCCTCGTCTTAACATAAACCTGACTTCAACGTAAACTTACCCGACCAAGACCTTTAAAGTATGCAAACTCTAGGCTAGACATTACCCTACCCTTAGCCCTAATCCTCACCGAATCCCTCGGTCCAACACTATCCCTAAACCTAGGCCTTAACTTAATCCTAATTGTAAACCTTACCTTAAGCCTAGCCTAATCGTAGGTCGAACTCACAACGCGAATGTGAAGGTATGGTAAACTTAAAGGCAAGTTTTCCGACGGCGAAATGAACGACCGTTTTACAGATATGGGGTTCTCGCAAGGTCACCAGTCTTGTGGGGGGAGCCCGATATTTCAATCTGGAAAATCGGTGAAACCCTGAGCTAGAGAAGGTGCCTTGAAACCTTGACACACATGAGGATCGAACCCACAACGGTGTCGACATCCTGATTGTAATGTCCAGCGCCTTGACCACTCGGCCACCTTCCTGCCTGCGAAGATGCCAAAAAAAAGACGCGAAAAAGCGAGAGCCGAAAACCTGAAAAGGTTGAAACGCAAAATGGAGAAATGATTTCGATTTCGCCTCTTCGCTGTCGCAATTTAGAATTTTTGCTTTTTCGATTGTGCGTTTTCGCTTTCACAATTTCGCGTTTTAATTTCGTCTTTCAAAATCCAAAGGCAAAGTCTAACATACTATAGTCACTCTAGTTAATCTTTTTTCAGTCCGTGACAAATATGCACATTTAGGTACTAATTTTCTAACTGCATAGATCGACATAGGGGTCAAACTGCAGTTTTTGACTAATTAATATCTCAAAAACTATTGCAGATAGAGGAAAATGCAGGCGACCTTCCTTCTTCAGGATCAAAAGCTCTAAAAAAAAGTCTCCATTAGGTCGAAGTCGTTGCACTTGTTGGCTAATATTTTGAAAACTATTATAGATAGAGAAAAACATTTGCTTGCTGAAATGTTCAGTTAATGAAGCTCTACAAAAGTCTCCATCAGATCGAAGTTGTACGACGACCCCTTATATGGGATATTGCTACTGAAATGTCCAATTTTGCTATTTTCGGCTTTTATCTTGAAAACTAAGAGATAGGTGTTCAATGTAAACTGCGAAATTGATCATCATGACAAGTTCTATCTGCCTGCAAATGTTCAGCAAAATCGGACTACCGGTGTTGGAGTTATGGCCCCTGAAATGTCAGTTTTTACCTATTCTTGCATTTTCGGCTATTATCTTGAAATTTATAGACGATAGAAGGTCAATCTTAATTGCAAATTTGAACAGCATGACAAGGTCTATCTTCCTGGAATCGGATTACAGGTGTTGAAGTTATTAGCCTCTGAAATGTCAGTTTTTACCGATTTTTGCATTTTTCAGCTATTCTCTATGAGCACATATTCACAAACTTATAGGGTACGGTTTGCCAGGTGAGCTATTCAGATCGTCTTGTTTGAATCTAACGTCTTTATCACATTTGCCTCCTTTTTTTCGCAATGATAAAATAAAACTGATATATAAAAGAAATATACGTATGTCTGGAGAATATATATTTGATGAGTCAGCATGGGCATTTTAACCATCGATTGAGGTGCAGAATTTCCCAAAAATATCTTGAAATCAAATACAAAGTGTGAATCTAGCTCACAATAACATTGATTATTTGTTTATTACGTTAAATTCAAGCCATTTTCAGAGGGGGACTACTATGTAGTTATTCTTTCGGGGGGGGGGGGGATCCTACTATATAGCCATTCTTCCGGGGGGGGGGGGAAATCCCACTATATAGCCATTCTTCCGGGGGGAAATCCTACTATATAGCCATTTTTCCGTGGGGAAAACTGGCTATAGGGGAAACATGGCTCTATAACGCTCCTATAGTAGTTTTTCCCCCTAGCCATTTTTCCGCGGGGGAAACTGACTATGGGGGGAAATGGCTCTATAACACCGGACAGAATCAGAGATAAAGTAATGATATACACTATACATATAAACACTACTTATGACAACAATAATCCCCTCTTCTAATATCTAGACAATGAATAATATATTTTCCCAGAAGTTTACAAACCCTTGCGGAAACACATGTAATTTTTGTTTTGCTTTAATTAGAGTACAAAGGGAAATAACTCTAGTTAAACAATGGTAAAGTATGACAAATCGGTTCTTTTCAACATAAACACAAACTGCATAATATAACTTATATCAACATAGTCTCAGGTACTCGGGGACAGGACCCCTCCCCCTTTACTCAAGCTATGATTTTTTTATCGTATCTGTCAGTTATTATTATCAGCAGCTAATTTAGTAAATCTAATATACGATATATATATTACGGATGAATTTGTTACACATATTTTCATTGGTTATTCAACCATGAATGTCGGCATATATTCGGAAAACAGACGGGATATATATTTCAGTCTCCCAAAAACGTTTAAAACATGGACGACAAAAATAGAATTACTGAATAAATAGCATAATACGGAATAATACTTGTAGTTTTACCAAATTAAATGCTGTTTTTATCCTCAAAACGGCTGTATGAACAAAAACATATTACAACAGATAATTCCTCACAAATACCAGATCGAATCAGCAAACTCCTATTTTCCACGGCTGTACCATAATAAACGTGAACATCAATAAACAAAACGTTGAGCCTTGAAAACTTTCGACGTCATGGGGCCACACCAAGGTTTTATTTACATGTTGTTAACATTTAAATTATTGAAATTGTTCACAAATCCGTTGTTTTGTTATGTGATATGTTAATGTTATATTTAGAAAGTTTATAAAATTTACTACATACGATATTGTGTTGATTTAGAAGAAGAGTTTGAGGACACCAAAGGGGCAATCAGAATCCGTACAGTTGTATATCGAAGAAGAACAGACAACACAATGGCCAAAAAAAAAAAGTACAAAAGGACAAACAACGATCAACAAACCATAAATATAAAACTAAAGATCGAGTAACACGAACCCCACTGAAAATCGGGGGTGAACTCAGGTGCTCTGGAAGGGTAACAGTTCCTGCTCCACTAATGGCACCCGTCGTGTTAATCTAGTTACAAACCCGGTGATAAGTCATGAACGAGGAAATTTAGTACAGGATTTTCCTTCATGAGACACCTCGTACATGAAATATGACGTGAGTGATTGCTGTTTAACGCTAATTCAGCAATTGTTCAGCTATATCATGGCGAGAACAAGTTTATTTTAAATGAGATGATGATGAGGTCCACTTTGTTCTAGACCAACACGCTGAGTTGGATTTTTATAGTGCTAGCTCACAACAGTGCGCGGGTAGACATGTCGCTCCACTCGGACACATTATTCTGATTCTGAGGCAACCAGTCTTTGCTATTTTCCTTATTACTGCGTGCTTAGCGGAGAAACAACAAATATATAGTGTTTGGTGAAATATGACGTAACACATACATTGACGTCATTGTAGAAAGAATGTCAAAGGTACGGAAACATAGGGTCTAACACCGGGAGAGGTGCAAGATATTAAAATCTGTGACACCCGAGGGTACGATTTAAATCTTACCCGAGGGTGTCACAGATTTTACTATATTGCACCTTTTACGGTGTTTGACTCTTTTTCTCACCCCTTTCTACCGTGACAATGTTTGTTTACTTTTTGTGTAGTTTGGCGCATTAATTTCCGAACCGTATCACAGGACCAAAATTCCACGTAATAAAATAAAACAAGATTTTCAGTTTACAACTATAAAGAGGTTCAAAATAATAAAGTTAACAAACTTGTGATAGATTCTACAATAACAAAATCTTGCATTTAAAATACTGCCAAGACACTATAAATCGACAATTTAATTCAACAATGGAAAACAATTTTGCGGGAAAAACGGCGTGTAACTTGTCTTACCCTGGAACCGGGGTAAGATAGAAAAATCGTTTTCACCTAAATTAGCGGACTACTCTATCCAAGGGGTGAGAAAGGGACATCTAGAAATATGAAAAATGAAAATAAAAGACATAAATATATTCAATTCGGTTGGATTCTATATTAAAGGAAAAAAACAATGGTTAAATCTATCTGTTATTCAACTATCAGACATGGTATATAATGTGACATTCTCGGATTAGGATATATATTCCCTTCCGCTGCGCCTCGGGGAATATAGATCCTAAGCCGGGAATGTCGCATCATATCAGGGCCTCCAAGAGAAATGTTGCAAGGCGGAATAAGACTGCTTTGGGTCCCGGATACAGGCTGAGACGGCCTTCTTGGTTACAATGTTAATATGAGTGATCTAATTGAATTTTATATAATTTTTTTTTTAAACTAAAAAAAATCAAAATAAAACGTCTATGGCTAAGGCTATGGGGTCCTTCAGAGATTCACATGCCCCTTCTTGGCTCTGTGGGCCCCGGGCCGATGTACCGGCTGATCCCCCTTCTCATATGCCCTGCATTATATACCTTGTCTGATAGCTGAATAACATACAATAAACATCTAAAATGGTTTGTAAATCAACACTATTTCATACGTTTATAAATTATTCTACTTGTATAGTATCGTTATAACGATCCTACACAGTCCGGTTCTTTCCTCATTCCTGACTTATCACACGAACGGAGTCATTAGTGGAGTAGGACCTGCTTACCCTTCTGGACCTGACTTCACCCCGGGCTTTTAGTGGGGCTCATGACAATATGGGGGCCGTCGTGGTCATGCTCGTATGGTAGTTGGATTAATAACCACCAATGCAATCAGTGCCTATCTACACTAAGGTTGTGAGTTCGAATCCCGCCCAGGCGAAGTGTACTCGGTACAACATTATATGATACAGGATACAGTTTGTTAGTGACTGGCGACAGGTCGGTGGTATTCTCCACCAATAAAATTGACCGCCACGATATAACTGAAATATTGTTGAAAGTGGCGTTAAATATCATAACTATGATAATATGCAATAAAATGAAAAGCTAAAAATACCACGCTGTTGGAACGCCCACATTCCTGGCTTGTATTATATAAAAAGACTCGTTCCTGTTTACAATTTTTTTCAAAGGACAAACACATTTATATGATGAAAAAAATGAGCGTATTTGATGTTCTTTGTGTTTGCTTTGATGTCGTAAAACATCAAAACAAACTCATGTTACAGGGAATTAAAATATTGAAATACAATTTAATCGAACTTTAAGTATGTGTCCTGTTTTCTGTGTTTTTAAATTTCTATTATGCTTAGTTTAGTTTAATATTATTTTATTGCAAATAAAACAGCAATGGGCTTGGACAAAAAGTTATTACAACTTATGGACTGTCCTCTCCCTACAAGTAATACATATATAATAATGTCAACAAAAATAGCACATACATAAATGTAAATGATATTTAACACAATATAGTGTAACATGGGAAATAAGTTGATGTTGATGTAGACCTGGCGACCGTTTCACAAATAAAGTCGTAAACGTAGACGTAAGTGTACTCTTAAGAGTTACGACCGTTTCACTAATAGTTAGGATTTACGACTTAAGATAAAAAGTGATCGCAAAGTTAAGAGTGGTGGAAGGTACTCGTAAATCGTAAATCGTAAACCTATTTTTTGAAGAGAAGAATTGTTATCTGTATTTCTTTAATATGAACATTAATCAAATGAAGCGAGCAATACATATTAGATGCACGCAACATTTTTTATATTTCGAGAGTCATACAAAATCATTAAAACAGCTACACGTTATTGTTTGTTTCAGTGTACTTTCTATCAGTTCTGCATTTACAATATCAACATATTTTATTAACGAGGATACCTGGAAGAAATTTCAAAAAAAGAGCTACAAATGTATATCGGGTACATGTACAAATAATGGTTCAAAAATAAAGTTAAGCACACACAGAGGGCGCATTACATTTGCGTGGATTTGGAGATTAACGGGTATTACTTTTGCACCGAGAAAGAGCATTACCATTGCCCGTAAAATGTACCTGAGACTTTTTTTTCCATTTGCGCGGATTATCTGTTATTTAGAATATATTTAATTTACTCATAACATTTTCTGCATTTTGCAGCATGACTTGACGATGCAATATGGATTATTCACCTCTTTTGTCCGCTTTTAAAATGAAAACAACAAAATATAAGAATAACATAGATACAAATATATAAAATATAAATTAAAAAAAATAATTGTAGCATACATGTATAAGAAAACAAACCCAAAGGCAACCTATATTTTAGCAGTCCAAATGTTAATATTCATTAGTAGTTGTTATTGATTATATAACACTCACTTTGAATATAAATCAACAAATTAAGTAATTTCTGGATGGCGAAAGAAGTAAATAAAGAGGTAAAAAAGAAGATGCAGCATCAGCACTAAATGTACAAATAAAAACCACTCATATAAACATAATGAGCAAATAAACAGTCAAGATATAGACAATTCTGAATGTTTTGGTGTAAAATTTGTTAAAATCTATCCAGAAGTGACTTCACAATAATGTATAATAAAAAATATGGTTTTGGTTGATTATATAGGGATTTTTTTATATGTGGCAATACTTTTGGCCACATGCTGTAGTTTTGAAATATATTAACCAATCACCACAACACGCAACAATAATAAAAGGAATAACTGTGAAACAAAAACTTCCACACTGTCGGAGTGATATTAAAATCATATATCAAAATCGTAGAAAAAGGCAAAATGAATACCATTAACACACAAATACATGACCGCTCATTTGCCGGTCTTGGTACACTCACTACAATAAAAAATGGCTGAGTTAAGCTAGTTTTATGGGAATTTGAATTTGAATTTTGGTGTCTGACGCCACTTTCAGCAATATTTCAGCTATATCATGGCGGCCAGTTTTATTGGTGGAGGAAGCCGGAATACCCGGAGAGAACCATCGACCCTGGGCAAGCAACTGGTAAACTTTATCACTTGCGGCTATGAGTCGAGTGCACCCTTTTTTGTAATTTACAAAGCTGGGCGCGAACCCACGCCGTATTGGTGATAGGTTTGTATGAGTTGTTAGATCCAACGACCTAGCTCATTGAGCCAGCCGGGCCCTACAACGACCAAGCTCATTGAGCCACCCGGGCCCTACAACGACCAAACTCATTGAGCCACCCAGGCCCTACAACGACCAAGCTCATTGAGCCACCCGGGCCCTACAACGACCAAGTTCATTGAGCCACCCGGGCCCTACAACGACCAAGCTCATTGAGCCACCCGGGCCCTACAATGACCAAGCTCATTGAGCCACCCGGGCCCTACAACGACCAAGCTCATTGAGCCACCCGGGCCCTACAACGACCAAGCTCATTGAGCCACCCGGGCCCTACAACGACCAAGCTCATTGAGCCACCCGGGCCGTACAACGACCAAGCTCATTGAGCCACCCGGGCCCTACAACGACCAAGCTCATTGAGCCACCCGGGCCCCTTAGTTTTATGGGACCAAGCTATTACTACTATTTTAAGTACGTCTACCTATTCATCCTGTGCCATTAAACGTTAGAGAATACCGAAGGGACATTAAAAAATGGACAATCCAGAGAAACTGGCAACAAACAAAACAAAAACACAACGCAATATGTGTTGGACACCACTATACGCAAACAAACTATTGGATTATATTTCAAACCTTTATGAGAAACTCAATTATGTCAAATTGACAACAAGTACCCTTAATACACAAATACATGGCCGTTCACTTTCCCGGCTTGGAACAAGCACTTTAATAAAAGGTGGCGGGATTAAGCTAGTTTTATGGTATTAACTATTCGACATATTCATCATGCGTAAATAAACGTTAGAGAATACCATAGGGGCAATCAAAAATGGACAATCCAGATAAACTGGCAACATATAGGGTACACAAGACGAAGAAAAACAAAACAAAAATACAGCGCAATATGTGTTAGACACCACTATACGCAAACAAACGATTGGAATATATTTTAAACCTTTATTAAAAACTCATTTGAGTCAAATTGACACAAAAAATACTGTGTTAAGCGATGGCAAATGAAATAGTATCTCCCACAATATTACTGGCTTCAGTTTCACACCGTACAACCGCATTGTATCATTATGTTGCGGGAGGTTTGGCGCTTTAAAATCTGATTCAACCCACCATTTCTTTAGAAATGCCTGTACCAAGTCAGGGTCATTACGGTTTTCACAGTTTTCCGGTTGTTGACTGATTTTGTCTGTTTATATACTTACGAGTTTTGACTTTCCCTTTGTAAGATTGTTCGGAGTTCGGTAATTTTGTTATTACCCTTATTTGATCAACTGCCGATTTATCCGATCAAAATTGTGTGTGTACAACAAGAGAAGTGGTTCAGTGGGGGTAAGACATTCGATATTTTATGCCTTTTCTGTCGGAGTTATGAATTGATTTGTGCGTGAAAAGGATGAGTATATGTTTATTTGTTTTCTTATATCATTGACATTTCGGTGGACTTTGAACCACATTTTTACAAATAATCATGTCAAAATCAAGCCATTTCCAGCATTTGTCACCTTATCTGATGCGCATACATCATCTAAATAAACGTGACAGCGAAACTCTAAACACGACCAAAGCAAAAAGTCCATAAAAACGAAGTGCAAATCCAAGAGCACTTTCATCAACGAAACAATTCAGGGACAATCGTTATATTCCTTACTTTGTACAGATATTTTCAATTGAAAATGGTGTGGTAAACCAAGTTTTACAGTGCACAATCGGGCTAATCGCCGTCACGGCTATATTTATTTGCCTCTATTCAATACAATTCATTTCAACCCCATGTTATCCTACCTAAGCTTCAACTGAATGTAAAATATTTAAGTTAATGCCAAAAATATTAATTGTTGACTTCCATAACTCATAAAATAAGTTTCTGCCAACTAAAAGTTTTGAATACTTAAATAAGCGTTTGGAAATGGAAGTTTTGCCATCTTAATTGAATCACAATACAGCTTTTGATTGTAGCATAACGCTGCTTTTGTCCGTATCATTAAGTGAAATGCATCGGACGTTGATCGGATCATTTTTGTCACACATGCCGTTGAATAAGAGTGAATTACACAAAAACAGTTGAAATTAGGATAATGTTTCATACATCAGAATGAAGGTAATAGATAAAGCTTTAATATTGATGTTGAATCATAACTTGGGAAGTACGACGTTTTGTAAAATAAATGATGAAAGTTCATAACGTTAAATTTTGAAATGATTATTTGTAAAACTATGGTTCAGAGTCCACCGAAATGTCAATGATATAAGAAAACAAATAATAGTTTTCATAAAGAAACATATACTCATCCTTTTCATGCACAAATCAATTCATAACTCCGACAGAAAAGGCATAAAATATCGAATGTCTTACCCCCACTGAAACACTTCTTCGTACAACCAATTATCACCAGACAAAGTCATGTCTCGTTTCAATTTACATTTTTTGTATAATTATAATCTTATCATTTACACTGACTTTGGGCATTTTAATGTTACACTGTGGGCTAGGAATACGTAATACGAACACATTTTACACATTTAGATGCCCACAGACATTGGAAATGATAAGATTATATTTATGCAAAAAATGTAAATTGGAACGAGACATGACTTTGTCTGGTGATAATTGGTTGTACGAAGGAGCTTCTTTGAAAAAATCAGGTTTTTCCTTGCTAAATTCAGCAAGAAAACAATGATGTCAATGTTTACGCAACATCAAAATCAAGCTTAAGTGTAAATAAAGGATATTTCCGTTCAACAGATATGTTTTAAATTTTCCTGGCGTATAAAGGTATTATATCAGCGGGTGTTTGTATTTTTTTGTCTTCATTAACAATGTTTACTACAACATATAAACATAAAAACATACATTGAACCCTTCCGGTTTTGACAGTCGATGATCGGAAACGGTAACGTGCCCACAAACTTTACGTAAACACGTCAGTTGCGCCGCAAAGGTACTCATACTGTGCTGTACTGCACGTGCAGATACCGATTTGAAAACCCCGCCAAACTTGAGTTTTGCAAAGGTACAGGTGAACTTATAAAACCCTGTTTCGTCGTTCTTTAATAAATCTACTGATACAAAATTACAGGTACCATGAAAGAATATTATATGTTATTCAGCTATCAAACAGGGTATATAATGTGACATTCCCGTCTTAGGATCTATATTCCCTAGCCAATCAAAGATGGACAATCCAGAGAAACTGGCAACATAGGCTACACAAGACGAAGAAGACATGAAAAATAAATACGCAACACAATATGCATTGGACACCACAATACACAAATAAAACACAAATAACGTTAATAGTAAGTAATGTTAGCATTACGTCAATTGATGGCAAAAACATCACATCTTCTGAAAACCTCCTCGGTGGTGTAATTATTGGTGTTCATTCCTCGAGAGAGGTAGATGCTGGATTTGGGTGCTGGTGGAGTCAAATCAACTACTATAAATTTGGCATTTGTTGAGTTTGTTAAAGAATAAACTGGTTCGCTAGGAATGAGAATAATGTGTCCGAAGGGAGCGACTTATCTACCGGTGGACTGGTGTTTCAATGAGCTCGCACTATAAAAATACTAGACTAAGCGTGTCGGACTAGTACAAAGTAGACATCATCATCATCTCATTAAAATGTAACTTGTTCTCGCCATGATATAGTTGAACAATTGCTCATTTGGCGTTAAACAATAATCACTCACTCTAGTACTTGTAAATTGTCTGGTACAATTTTATTTTATTAAACCTAAAGAGTGGTTATCATATTGGGTCTAGCCATACATGTCTAAAATGTCATTTACTAAAGCCAATTAATTTCTTGTAAATATTGTTTTTAAAATGGACTCAAATTAATTAGCTACTGTAAAAGATTAATATTGACAGACTTATAATATTAAAACACATTGTCTTAGGCTATAAACGTTTTGTTAAAGACTGTTTTGATTTTAATTATTTCTTGACAGTTATTGGAATCTCTATATATAAATCTTATTATGTATCCGAACAAAAAACTAAAAATATTAACGTTTATAATTTATTTAAACATAAATATAACACACGAATTAAAGATAAAACGTCATTGTTGTGGAATATAATATATATATATATATATATATATATATATTGAGAGGAGCTTGGCCTCTCATTATATATGTAACAAACGTTTGAATAAAATATTATTGTGTTGCTAAAAACACTATTGAACAATGTACTACCGATGTTAATAGTACAGAGGCAAATAATTTGAGTTAAATAACATTGGTAAATTGCGTTTATAAAATATACAGGTTGGTGATTACAGGCAAGATTTTTTCTTTCTTTAATAAAAACATAGATATCAAATTTGGTGCACATGACATGTTTATGGAGTAAACTTCATCATGTATGCTCAAAGTCAAAAAGCTGAAAAAACAATTAATTTTAAATTATGAAAGAATAGCTTAAAGAGGGATGATCAACAATCCCATTAATATCAACAAACCGAATACTCATATCTCATCTTAACTCACTGAACACAAAAATACCATATATCGTTGGAAATCCAGGTATTATCTTGGGACAGGCATACAAATATGGCGGGGTTAAACCTATTAATGGGATCCCAAGCCTCCTCTCATCTGTATTAAATGTTAGAGGGCTAAAGATTGAAATATTACACGTAGAACTGCTTTGTTTTGTAATCTCCAGCGGTTTTTTTTATAAAGGGGGGGGGGGGGGGTAAAATATTCGCGAGCAGTTAAGACTCACTTACTGTGGTGTTTGTGGGGGCCGTGTTGCTATTTCTAGTGTTCTGTTTTGTGTTTAATGTTGTTTGTCTGCGCCCTGTGTCTACTGTACCCAATGAAGCCAATTTCTCTGGATGTTCCATTCTTGATTGCCGCTTCGGTATTCTGTAACGTTTATTCATAAACTGAATAAATTCATAAAGCATATAATAATATAATGATCAAATTAATTATTTTAATCTAAATTTAAGTATTAAATCAGTTTCAATGTTGCATATATGCTTTTCTTAAAATAAATTCTGGCAATATCCAAATACTAAGAATAATATCATTCTTCATATAAAAGATAGTGTCATCTCAAAAGTTTTCCTTTTCCTCAAGTTACACATCACATGAGCTACTTCCTGGTCACGTCTCGTGTTTGTCACGAGTACCTAATGTAAATATACGATTTGTAATACAACCTGACTTCCTTGTTACTTGATGCTCAAGTTTCATACAAACAACAAAAAACATGTTATTAAATACTCTTCAATGTCACGTTTACATATTTAGTTGATCTAAATTTTTGATGGTGTGATTCTTCTCTTAATTTAAATTCTACATTATCGACTTTTCTAATTTTTCTATATATACACTTCGACAAAAAGTATTTATTTTAAGATGAAAGACGTTGAACACGAAATGCTCTTTTGTGTAATATTTCATTATGGAATAGATCATGGGCTACAATTTAAGTCGTATTTGAAGCTGATTAAGAAATCAAATGGTTGGTTATTACAAATGGAAAAAGGGGGATAACATGAACATTCTAAAACTTCAAAAATGTTTTATTTGGTTATTGTTTTTCAACAATTTACGAAAACGAACGAGCCATAATTTTTTCGAGAACTATTGAATGAAGACGGAAGCACATTTAATTAATAGCCAAAGCTACCGCACTCGTCTATTTATTCCACGAACTAGGATACGATGCCTCTCTTGTGGGAATCGCCGCCATTCTTCCACATTTGCGCTTGTTAATTCAGCAATAATTTGACATTGCGGATTACGTTGCTTCACCGCCAATCAATCAGGGGCGTAGCTGAGGCTTAATAATGTGCACGCCATAATTCTTGAGAGGGGGAGGGGGCCTGGGATATTTTTTTGAAGAGATGCAAAATGGTGCGATCTGGGGCCATTTCAAGGTTTCATATAACATAGAATCAAGCATTATTTTAATGACTTTGATAAACAAGAATTTCTTAAAATTGTCCATAATCTGCCCTTCATGTCTTAGCAGATACGAACACTTCCATTGCTTTGTACAAGTCCACTTCAAAATCTCGGTTTATATATGCATCAATCTAAGGGAAGATAGCCTGTCATTCTTCATGGTCGACCTAACATAAGTTTTCAAACGTCTCAGTACACTAAATAGCATTTCAGCAGTAGCGTTTGCTACTGGCATAGTTAACAAAACACATAGTTTTATCATTATTGTATCTATAGAAGGATAGAGAACTGGATTTACAGAATCAAGTGTGGTACAAAGTGTTGTTGGCAAATCATTACGTTTAGTAATGACCCAGTGGGTTCGCCATCTGGCTACTTCTCTCCTGAAATCCTCTAATGACAAATAAATGTCAGCCTGATATGCCTCGTATATTGTAGCAACATGATCATAAGTTAATTTGTCTACAGCACGGGGCAGTAGATGCTGTGCATGGAAGCGGTTTTCCGATTTAAGGAGACGTGATTCAAGTTCGTAATCAAATGGTCCAAAAATGGATAGTGCAAAGAAATTCGCCAATACTGTTTTGGCGTTTCCACGGGGTGATTGACTCTGGTAGTCTGTCTACCACATCGCCTCGGTATACTTTCAGATACACCACGTATATCAAAAGATTTAGCTAAGTTAAGTGCAGAATTAAACCGATTCGTCCTGTCGTTCAGCTCTTAGCATTTCAATCACGGTCTTGGTTTCTTTGATTGCTTCAGGAAGGTCACATTCGTTATCTTGGAGGAATGTTGACAGCTAAACAGTGCTATGTAAAATATATATATATATTTTTTTTAAACATATTTTATTGTCTAAATAATGACAAAAGGATCAGACACAAGTTTTTCAACTTAGTATTGTCTTCTCCATATACATACAATATACAATATGATAAGCATTATTATTACATTATTTCTCTAAAATTTTCACATGAAGACATGAAACAAAAAATGTAGCAATAAAGCAGAATGCAACAATGGAATACCATTAAAGGTAACCAATCAAACAGACCCGAGTATAAAAAAACGAAAACTGGGACATAGACCTATAGCACGTGTTGTTAAGTTATTGGATTGATAATACATTATTTCTCCAAATGTAAGTAATTTTAGTTCACTTTGTGTATTATAATATGGTATTAAAGATGAGTTATCTATTGTCGCATACTGTTGTAAACAAAAAGAAAAAAAAAGAAAGGAAAAGAAAAAAAGAAACAATAGAAATAAACTTTCGAGGTCAGTCGCGAACGATAAACAATATAAACATCAGCACACATTCTCATACAGTAGTCAATTTATTGTGAAACGACCTGTGTCTTGAATGAATTTTTGTATTTTTTTCGTCGTTGAGAATTTCATTGCCAAATAATAAAGTAAACTCATCTATTGGTAAATCATTTAATGCACTACATCTATTTCTTAACCTACTTTGCAAAACATTCAAGTATCTGTCACCTGACGAAAAGTAACATGGTATTTTCTTATTTCTAAAATATTTAAATTGGAGCCTTTTTTTGAATGTGAAAAAGGTTGGAACTTCTCGAATAATTAAATCAAGGGTATTCCAGGTCTTATAGTCGACGTTGTTGGCAAATCATTACGTTTAGTAATGACCCAGTGGGTACCATGAAAGAATATTATATGTTATTCAGCTATCAAACAGGGTATATAATGTGACATTCCCGTCTTAGGATCTATATTCCCTAGCCAATCAAAGATGGACAATCCAGAGAAACTGGCAACATAGGCTACACAAGACGAAGAAGACATGAAAAATAAATACGCAACACAATATGCATTGGACACCACAATACACAAATAAAACACAAATAACGTTAATAGTAAGTAATGTTAGCATTACGTCAATTGATGGCAAAAACATCACATCTTCTGAAAACCTCCTCGGTGGTGTAATTATTGGTGTTCATTCCTCGAGAGAGGTAGATGCTGGATTTGGGTGCTGGTGGAGTCAAATCAACTACTATAAATTTGGCATTTGTTGAGTTTGTTAAAGAATAAACTGGTTCGCTAGGAATGAGAATAATGTGTCCGAAGGGAGCGACTTATCTACCGGTGGACTGTTGTTTCAATGAGCTCGCACTATAAAAATACTAGACTAAGCGTGTCGGACTAGTACAAAGTAGACATCATCATCATCTCATTAAAATGTAACTTGTTCTCGCCATGATATAGTTGAACAATTGCTCATTTGGAGTTAAACAATAATCACTCACTCTAGTATTTGTAAATTGTCTGGTACAATTTTATTTTATTAAACCTAAAGAGTGGTTATCATATTGGGTCTAGCCATACATGTCTAAAATGTCATTTACTAAAGCCAATTAATTTCTTGTAAATATTGTTTTTAAAATGGACTCAAATTAATTAGCTACTGTAAAAGATTAATATTGACAGACTTATAATATTAAAACACATTGTCTTAGGCTATAAACGTTTTGTTAAAGACTGTTTTGATTTTAATTATTTCTTGACAGTTATTGGAATCTCTATATATAAATCTTATTATGTATCCGAACAAAAAACTAAAAATATTAACGTTTATAATTTATTTAAACATAAATATAACACACGAATTAAAGATAAAACGTCATTGTTGTGGAATATAATATATATATATATATATATATATATATATATATTGAGAGGAGCTTGGCCTCTCATTATATATGTAACAAACGTTTGAATAAAATATTATTGTGTTGCTAAAAACACTATTGAACAATGTACTACCGATGTTAATAGTACAGAGGCAAATAATTTGAGTTAAATAACATTGGTAAATTGCGTTTATAAAATATACAGGTTGGTGATTACAGGCAAGATTTTTTCTTTCTTTAATAAAAACATAGATATCAAATTTGGTGCACATGACATGTTTATGGAGTAAACTTCATCATGTATGCTCAAAGTCAAAAAGCTGAAAAAACAATTAATTTTAAATTATGAAAGAATAGCTTAAAGAGGGATGATCAACAATCCCATTAATATCAACAAACCGAATACTCATATCTCATCTTAACTCACTGAACACAAAAATACCATATATCGTTGGAAATCCAGGTATTATCTTGGGACAGGCATACAAATATGGCGGGGTTAAACCTATTAATGGGATCCCAAGCCTCCTCTCATCTGTATTAAATGTTAGAGGGCTAAAGATTGAAATATTACACGTAGAACTGCTTTGTTTTGTAATCTCCAGCGGTTTTTTTTATAAAGGGGGGGGGGGGTAAAATATTCGCGAGCAGTTAAGACTCACTTACTGTGGTGTTTGTGGGGGCCGTGTTGCTATTTCTAGTGTTCTGTTTTGTGTTTAATGTTGTTTGTCTGCGCCCTGTGTCTACTGTACCCAATGAAGCCAATTTCTCTGGATGTTCCATTCTTGATTGCCGCTTCGGTATTCTGTAACGTTTATTCATAAACTGAATAAATTCATAAAGCATATAATAATATAATGATCAAATTAATTATTTTAATCTAAATTTAAGTATTAAATCAGTTTCAATGTTGCATATATGCTTTTCTTAAAATAAATTCTGGCAATATCCAAATACTAAGAATAATATCATTCTTCATATAAAAGATAGTGTCATCTCAAAAGTTTTCCTTTTCCTCAAGTTACACATCACATGAGCTACTTCCTGGTCACGTCTCGTGTTTGTCACGAGTACCTAATGTAAATATACGATTTGTAATACAACCTGACTTCCTTGTTACTTGATGCTCAAGTTTCATACAAACAACAAAAAACATGTTATTAAATACTCTTCAATGTCACGTTTACATATTTAGTTGATCTAAATTTTTGATGGTGTGATTCTTCTCTTAATTTAAATTCTACATTATCGACTTTTCTAATATTTCTATATATACACTTCGACAAAAAGTATTTATTTTAAGATGAAAGACGTTGAACACGAAATGCTCTTTTGTGTAATATTTCATTATGGAATAGATCATGGGCTACAATTTAAGTCGTATTTGAAGCTGATTAAGAAATCAAATGGTTGGTTATTACAAATGGAAAAAGGGGGATAACATGAACATTCTAAAACTTCAAAAATGTTTTATTTGGTTATTGTTTTTCAACAATTTACGAAAACGAACGAGCCATAATTTTTTCGAGAACTATTGAATGAAGACGGAAGCACATTTAATTAATAGCCAAAGCTACCGCACTCGTCTATTTATTCCACGAACTAGGATACGATGCCTCTCTTGTGGGAATCGCCGCCATTCTTCCACATTTGCGCTTGTTAATTCAGCAATAATTTGACATTGCGGATTACGTTGCTTCACCGCCAATCAATCAGGGGCGTAGCTGAGGCTTAATAATGTGCACACCATAATTCTTGAGAGGGGGAGGGGGCCTGGGATATTTTTTTGAAGAGATGCAAAATGGTGCGATCTGGGGCCATTTCAAGGTTTCATATAACATAGAATCAAGCATTATTTTAATGACTTTGATAAACAAGAATTTCTTAAAATTGTCCATAATCTGCCCTTCATGTCTTAGCAGATACGAACACTTCCATTGCTTTGTACAAGTCCACTTCAAAATCTCGGTTTATATATGCATCAATCTAAGGGAAGATAGCCTGTCATTCTTCATGGTCGACCTAACATAAGTTTTCAAACGTCTCAGTACACTAAATAGCATTTCAGCAGTAGCGTTTGCTACTGGCATAGTTAACAAAACACATAGTTTTATCATTATTGTATCTATAGAAGGATAGAGAACTGGATTTACAGAATCAAGTGTGGTACAAAGTGTTGTTGGCAAATCATTACGTTTAGTAATGACCCAGTGGGTTCGCCATCTGGCTACTTCTCTCCTGAAATCCTCTAATGACAAATAAATGTCAGCCTGATATGCCTCGTATATTGTAGCAACATGATCATAAGTTAATTTGTCTACAGCACGGGGCAGTAGATGCTGTGCATGGAAGCGGTTTTCCGATTTAAGGAGACGTGATTCAAGTTCGTAATCAAATGGTCCAAAAATGGATAGTGCAAAGAAATTCGCCAATACTGTTTTGGCGTTTCCACGGGGTGATTGACTCTGGTAGTCTGTCTACCACATCGCCTCGGTATACTTTCAGATACACCACGTATATCAAAAGATTTAGCTAAGTTAAGTGCAGAATTAAACCGATTCGTCCTGTCGTTCAGCTCTTAGCATTTCAATCACGGTCTTGGTTTCTTTGATTGCTTCAGGAAGGTCACATTCGTTATCTTGGAGGAATGTTGACAGCTAAACAGTGCTATGTAAAATATATATATATATTTTTTTTAAACATATTTTATTGTCTAAATAATGACAAAAGGATCAGACACAAGTTTTTCAACTTAGTATTGTCTTCTCCATATACATACAATATACAATATGATAAGCATTATTATTACATTATTTCTCTAAAATTTTCACATGAAGACATGAAACAAAAAATGTAGCAATAAAGCAGAATGCAACAATGGAATAGCTTAAAGAGGGATGATCAACAATCCCATTAATATCAACAAACCGAATACTCATATCTCATCTTAACTCACTGAACACAAAAATACCATATATCGTTGGAAATCCAGGTATTATCTTGGGACAGGCATACAAATATGGCGGGGTTAAACCTATTAATGGGATCCCAAGCCTCCTCTCATCTGTATTAAATGTTAGAGGGCTAAAGATTGAAATATTACACGTAGAACTGCTTTGTTTTGTAATCTCCAGCGGTTTTTTTTATAAAGGGGGGGGGGGGGGGGTAAAATATTCGCGAGCAGTTAAGACTCACTTACTGTGGTGTTTGTGGGGGCCGTGTTGCTATTTCTAGTGTTCTGTTTTGTGTTTAATGTTGTTTGTCTGCGCCCTGTGTCTACTGTACCCAATGAAGCCAATTTCTCTGGATGTTCCATTCTTGATTGCCGCTTCGGTATTCTGTAACGTTTATTCATAAACTGAATAAATTCATAAAGCATATAATAATATAATGATCAAATTAATTATTTTAATCTAAATTTAAGTATTAAATCAGTTTCAATGTTGCATATATGCTTTTCTTAGAATAAATTCTGGCAATATCCAAATACTAAGAATAATATCATTCTTCATATAAAAGATAGTGTCATCTCAAAAGTTTTCCTTTTCCTCAAGTTACACATCACATGAGCTACTTCCTGGTCACGTCTCGTGTTTGTCACGAGTACCTAATGTAAATATACGATTTGTAATACAACCTGACTTCCTTGTTACTTGATGCTCAAGTTTCATACAAACAACAACAAACATGTTATTAAATACTCTTCAATGTCACGTTTACATATTTAGTTGATCTAAATTTTTGATGGTGTGATTCTTCTCTTAATTTAAATTCTACATTATCGACTTTTCTAATTTTTCTATATATACACTTCGACAAAAAGTATTTATTTTAAGATGAAAGACGTTGAACACGAAATGCTCTTTTGTGTAATATTTCATTATGGAATAGATCATGGGCTACAATTTAAGTCGTATTTGAAGCTGATTAAGAAATCAAATGGTTGGTTATTACAAATGGAAAAAGGGGGATAACATGAACATTCTAAAACTTCAAAAATGTTTTATTTGGTTATTGTTTTTCAACAATTTACGAAAACGAACGAGCCATAATTTTTTCGAGAACTATTGAATGAAGACGGAAGCACATTTAATTAATAGCCAAAGCTACCGCACTCGTCTATTTATTCCACGAACTAGGATACGATGCCTCTCTTGTGGGAATCGCCGCCATTCTTCCACATTTGCGCTTGTTAATTCAGCAATAATTTGACATTGCGGATTACGTTGCTTCACCGCCAATCAATCAGGGGCGTAGCTGAGGCTTAATAATGTGCACACCATAATTCTTGAGAGGGGGAGGGGGCCTGGGATATTTTTTTGAAGAGATGCAAAATGGTGCGATCTGGGGCCATTTCAAGGTTTCATATAACATAGAATCAAGCATTATTTTAATGACTTTGATAAACAAGAATTTCTTAAAATTGTCCATAATCTGCCCTTCATGTCTTAGCAGATACGAACACTTCCATTGCTTTGTACAAGTCCACTTCAAAATCTCGGTTTATATATGCATCAATCTAAGGGAAGATAGCCTGTCATTCTTCATGGTCGACCTAACATAAGTTTTCAAACGTCTCAGTACACTAAATAGCATTTCAGCAGTAGCGTTTGCTACTGGCATAGTTAACAAAACACATAGTTTTATCATTATTGTATCTATAGAAGGATAGAGAACTGGATTTACAGAATCAAGTGTGGTACAAAGTGTTGTTGGCAAATCATTACGTTTAGTAATGACCCAGTGGGTTCGCCATCTGGCTACTTCTCTCCTGAAATCCTCTAATGACAAATAAATGTCAGCCTGATATGCCTCGTATATTGTAGCAACATGATCATAAGTTAATTTGTCTACAGCACGGGGCAGTAGATGCTGTGCATGGAAGCGGTTTTCCGATTTAAGGAGACGTGATTCAAGTTCGTAATCAAATGGTCCAAAAATGGATAGTGCAAAGAAATTCGCCAATACTGTTTTGGCGTTTCCACGGGGTGATTGACTCTGGTAGTCTGTCTACCACATCGCCTCGGTATACTTTCAGATACACCACGTATATCAAAAGATTTAGCTAAGTTAAGTGCAGAATTAAACCGATTCGTCCTGTCGTTCAGCTCTTAGCATTTCAATCACGGTCTTGGTTTCTTTGATTGCTTCAGGAAGGTCACATTCGTTATCTTGGAGGAATGTTGACAGCTAAACAGTGCTATGTAAAATATATATATATATTTTTTTTAAACATATTTTATTGTCTAAATAATGACAAAAGGATCAGACACAAGTTTTTCAACTTAGTATTGTCTTCTCCATATACATACAATATACAATATGATAAGCATTATTATTACATTATTTCTCTAAAATTTTCACATGAAGACATGAAACAAAAAATGTAGCAATAAAGCAGAATGCAACAATGGAATAGCTTAAAGAGGGATGATCAACAATCCCATTAATATCAACAAACCGAATACTCATATCTCATCTTAACTCACTGAACACAAAAATACCATATATCGTTGGAAATCCAGGTATTATCTTGGGACAGGCATACACATATGGCGGGGTTAAACCTATTAATGGGATCCCAAGCCTCCTCTCATCTGTATTAAATGTTAGAGGGCTAAAGATTGAAATATTACACGTAGAACTGCTTTGTTTTGTAATCTCCAGCGGTTTTTTTTATAAAGGGGGGGGGGGTAAAATATTCGCGAGCAGTTAAGACTCACTTACTGTGGTGTTTGTGGGGGCCGTGTTGCTATTTCTAGTGTTCTGTTTTGTGTTTAATGTTGTTTGTCTGCGCCCTGTGTCTACTGTACCCAATGAAGCCAATTTCTCTGGATGTTCCATTCTTGATTGCCGCTTCGGTATTCTGTAACGTTTATTCATAAACTGAATAAATTCATAAAGCATATAATAATATAATGATCAAATTAATTATTTTAATCTAAATTTAAGTATTAAATCAGTTTCAATGTTGCATATATGCTTTTCTTAGAATAAATTCTGGCAATATCCAAATACTAAGAATAATATCATTCTTCATATAAAAGATAGTGTCATCTCAAAAGTTTTCCTTTTCCTCAAGTTACACATCACATGAGCTACTTCCTGGTCACGTCTCGTGTTTGTCACGAGTACCTAATGTAAATATACGATTTGTAATACAACCTGACTTCCTTGTTACTTGATGCTCAAGTTTCATACAAACAACAAAAAACATGTTATTAAATACTCTTCAATGTCACGTTTACATATTTAGTTGATCTAAATTTTTGATGGTGTGATTCTTCTCTTAATTTAAATTCTACATTATCGACTTTTCTAATTTTTCTATATATACACTTCGACAAAAAGTATTTATTTTAAGATGAAAGACGTTGAACACGAAATGCTCTTTTGTGTAATATTTCATTATGGAATAGATCATGGGCTACAATTTAAGTCGTATTTGAAGCTGATTAAGAAATCAAATGGTTGGTTATTACAAATGGAAAAAGGGGGATAACATGAACATTCTAAAACTTCAAAAATGTTTTATTTGGTTATTGTTTTTCAACAATTTACGAAAACGAACGAGCCATAATTTTTTCGAGAACTATTGAATGAAGACGGAAGCACATTTAATTAATAGCCAAAGCTACCGCACTCGTCTATTTATTCCACGAACTAGGATACGATGCCTCTCTTGTGGGAATCGCCGCCATTCTTCCACATTTGCGCTTGTTAATTCAGCAATAATTTGACATTGCGGATTACGTTGCTTCACCGCCAATCAATCAGGGGCGTAGCTGAGGCTTAATAATGTGCACGCCATAATTCTTGAGAGGGGGAGGGGGCCTGGGATATTTTTTTGAAGAGATGCAAAATGGTGCGATCTGGGGCCATTTCAAGGTTTCATATAACATAGAATCAAGCATTATTTTAATGACTTTGATAAACAAGAATTTCTTAAAATTGTCCATAATCTGCCCTTCATGTCTTAGCAGATACGAACACTTCCATTGCTTTGTACAAGTCCACTTCAAAATCTCGGTTTATATATGCATCAATCTAAGGGAAGATAGCCTGTCATTCTTCATGGTCGACCTAACATAAGTTTTCAAACGTCTCAGTACACTAAATAGCATTTCAGCAGTAGCGTTTGCTACTGGCATAGTTAACAAAACACATAGTTTTATCATTATTGTATCTATAGAAGGATAGAGAACTGGATATACAGAATCAAGTGTGGTACAAAGTGTTGTTGGCAAATCATTACGTTTAGTAATGACCCAGTGGGTTCGCCATCTGGCTACTTCTCTCCTGAAATCCTCTAATGACAAATAAATGTCAGCCTGATATGCCTCGTATATTGTAGCAACATGATCATAAGTTAATTTGTCTACAGCACGGGGCAGTAGATGCTGTGCATGGAAGCGGTTTTCCGATTTAAGGAGACGTGATTCAAGTTCGTAATCAAATGGTCCAAAAATGGATAGTGCAAAGAAATTCGCCAATACTGTTTTGGCGTTTCCACGGGGTGATTGACTCTGGTAGTCTGTCTACCACATCGCCTCGGTATACTTTCAGATACACCACGTATATCAAAAGATTTAGCTAAGTTAAGTGCAGAATTAAACCGATTCGTCCTGTCGTTCAGCTCTTAGCATTTCAATCACGGTCTTGGTTTCTTTGATTGCTTCAGGAAGGTCACATTCGTTCTCTTGGAGGAATGTTGACAGCTAAACAGTGCTATGTAAAATATATATATATATTTTTTTTAAACATATTTTATTGTCTAAATAATGACAAAAGGATCAGACACAAGTTTTTCAACTTAGTATTGTCTTCTCCATATACATACAATATACAATATGATAAGCATTATTATTACATTATTTCTCTAAAATTTTCACATGAAGACATGAAACAAAAAATGTAGCAATAAAGCAGAATGCAACAATGGAATACCATTAAAGGTAACCAATCAAACAGACCCGAGTATAAAAAAACGAAAACTGGGACATAGACCTATAGCACGTGTTGTTAAGTTATTGGATTGATAATACATTATTTCTCCAAATGTAAGTAATTTTAGTTCACTTTGTGTATTATAATATGGTATTAAAGATGAGTTATCTATTGTCGCATACTGTTGTAAACAAAAAGAAAAAAAAAGAAAGGAAAAGAAAAAAAGAAACAATAGAAATAAACTTTCGAGGTCAGTCGCGAACGATAAACAATATAAACATCAGCACACATTCTCATACAGTAGTCAATTTATTGTGAAACGACCTGTGTCTTGAATGAATTTTTGTATTTATTTCGTCGTTGAGAATTTCATTGCCAAATAATAAAGTAAACTCATCTATTGGTAAATCATTTAATGCACTACATCTATTTCTTAACCTACTTTGCAAACATTCAAGTATCTGTCACCTGACGAAAAGTAACATGGTATTTTCTTATTTCTAAAATATTTAAATTGGAGCCTTTTTTTGAATGTGAAAAAGGTTGGAACTTCTCGAATAATTAAATCAAGGGTATTCCAGGTCTTATAGTCGACGTTGTTGGCAAATCATTACGTTTAGTAATGACCCAGTGGGTTCGCCATCTGGCTACTTCTCTCCTGAAATCCTCTAATGACAAATAAATGTCACCCTGATATGCCTCGTATATTGTAGCAACATGATCATCAGTGAATTTGTCTACAGCATGGGGCAGTAGATGCTGTGCATGGAAGCGGTTTTCCGATTTAAGGAGACGTGATTCAGAATTAACCCGATTCATCCTGTCGTTCAGCTCTTAGCATTTCAATCACGGTCTTGGATTCTTTGATTGCTTCAAGAAGGTCGCATTCGTTATCTTGGAGGAATGTTGACAGCTAAACAGTGCTATGTAAAATATGTTACGCGACTACCAAAGCTATGATAAACTGAAACCGCATGATGGATGCAAGTAACTTTGTCATCGCCTTGGTTTTGTAAGCGTTCTAACGCATGGACCACAACTGGATATCGACGTCTTAAAGGCATACAATGCGTCTGCTCGACTTGCCCATCACATAACTACCATATACAAGTAACTAGTATGTCTTATTAGCGATATATCAATTATACTGTTAAAATTAACAATTCTTTTTTTTTTCTTTTTTTTTTAACCTGCCGATGTGCACACCATGGCGTGACAGCGTATATGCAGCTACGCCTCTGCCTGTAATTGGCATATATTTTTTACACTTTTAATGTTTAGAAAGTCAAATAAGACAACAATTAACAAAAATAAAACGACACATTTTTATCGGTCAACGTCATTTCGATTCTCGTTTATATTTAGATATTTCAAGTTCTTTCAAGTGAAAAGAATCGTTTATATTTATATATTTCAAGGTCTTTCAATTGTCACAAATCTTCACCTGTGGTCTGTCTGATTTGATATTACTTGCGGTCGGTTCGTTAGTTGTTTTTGTATTGCGAGAATACATTTTAAAAGTTCGCATACACGTCAGTTCTGAACATAAATTATGCCAGATCTGAAATACTTGTACCGTGTCTTGTATAGTGCTTTTAAAACAAATTGTTGATATTTTTTTTCACAAAGCTTACTATCAAGAGTCAAATATACTAATTATAGTGTATAGTAATATGGTCACCGTAGACGAGTGGTTAGATGGAAGTTTTGAAAGTCAAAATAGACTTTCAAAAGCCTAGCGGTGGTTCGAAAGACCAAAAATAAATAAAACACGTGTTTAAGCCTAAAACTGTAAAAGGTTAAAGTTCATATATTCAAAAACAAAAGAATAAACTGTAGAATCTTAAAAATACTTCACTGTTCGAACAATAGTGTGACTTAAAATCCACCTGTGATGTAAATCTATTGTCTAAACTCTCCATTATTTTCAAGGAATGGAGAGTTATGAACAATGTGGACAGGGGCGGAGTTATTGTTCTCTTTGTACTTTAGATACTATACACAGACTTTTTTTGGTACAAGATTAATAATTAATAAGATTAATAAAGTACAATTGGTGGATTTTAAGTTGGAGAATGTCCTCGTATCTCTCCATTCCTTAAACACAATGGGCCTCGCCTCGGCTCCATTATTTTTAAGGAATGGAGAGTTACTTGGACATTCTCCTATACGTAAACGATATCAACCTTGTCCCAAAAATGGGTCAAACTATTAAAGTACAGCGGCCTGTATCATCGGCCCCTATTAACGGCCTGTATCATCGGCCTCTATTAGCGACCTGTATGTGATATTAGAGGCCGCATTTACAATAGCTTTGCTGGGGGTATCATTGTACAAATAAATATATAAAAAAAACATATTGTATTGTTGATACAGGAAAGAAAAGACAAAATGTTGGTTTTGTGAATATGTCGACGATAATGTAAGATACATATGCTATGTTACATCTGTGGTATTATGGTTAACGTGCTCGCCTCTGTGGTATTATGGTGAGCGTGCTCGCCTCTGTGGTATTATGGTTAGCGCGCTCGCCTCTGTGGTATTATGGTTAGCGTGCTCGCCTCTGTGGTATTATGGTTAACGTGCTCCCCTCTGTGGTATTATGGTTAGCGTGCTCGCCTCTGTGGTATTATGGTGAGCGTCCTCGCCTCTGTGGTATTATGGTTAGCGTGCTCGCCTCTGTGGTATTATGGTTAGCGTGCTCCCCTCTGTGGTATTATGGTGAGCGTGCTCGCCTCTGTGGTATTATGGTTAGCGTGCTCGCCTCTGTGGTATTATGGTTAGCGTGCTCGCCTCTGTGGTATTATGGTGAGCGTGCTCGCCTCTGTGGTATTATGGTTAGCGTGCTCGCCTCTGTGGTATTATGGTTAGCGTGCTTGCCTCTGTGGTATTATGGTTAGCGTGCTCGCCTCTGTGGTATTATGGTTAGCGTGCTCGCCTATGTGGTATTATGGTTAGCGTGCTCGCCTATGTGGTATTATGGTTAACGTGCTCGCTTCTATGGTATTATGGTTAGCGTGCTCGCCTATGTGGTATTATGGTTAGCGTGCTTGCCTCTGTGGTGTTATAATTAGCGTGCTCGCCTATGTGGTATTATGGTTAGTGTGCTCGCCTCTGTGGTATTATGGTTAGTGTGCTTGCCTCTGTGGTATTATGATTAGCGTGCTTGCCTCTGTGGTATTATGATTAGCGTGCTCGCCTATGCGGTATTATGGTTAGCGTGCTCGCCTATGTGGTATTATGGTTAGCGTGTTCGCCTATGTGGTATTATGGTTAGCGTGCTCGCCTCTGTGGTATTATGGTTAGCGTGCTTGCCTCTATGGTATTATGGTTAGCGTGCTCGCCTATGTGGTATTATGGTTAACGTGCTCGCCTCTATGGTATTATGGTTAGCGTGCTCGCCTCTGTGGTATTATGGTTAGCGTGCTCGCCTCTGTGGTATTATGATTAGCGTGCTTGCCACTGTGGTATTATGGTTAGCGTGCTCGCCTCTGTGGTATTATGGTTAGCGTGCTCGCCTCTGTGGTATTATGATTAGCGTGCTCGCCTCTGTGGTATTATGGTTAACGTGCTCGCCTCTGTGGTATCACGGTTAGCGTGCTCGCCTCTGTGGTATTATTGTTAGCGTGCTCGCCGCTATGGTATTATGGTTAGCGTGCTCACCTCTGTGGTATTATGGTTAACGTGCTCGCCTCTGTGGTATTATGGTTAGCGTGCTCGCCTCTGTGGTATTATGGTTAGCGTGCTCGCCTCTGTGGTATTATGGTTAGCGTGCTTGCCTATGTGGTATTATGGTTAGCGTGCTCGCCTCTATGGTATTATGGTTTGCGTGCTTGCCTCTGTGGTAATATGGTTAACGTCCTCGCCTCTGTGGTATTATGGTTAGCGTGCTCGCCTCTGTGGTATTATGGTTAGCGTGCTCGCCTATGTGGTATTATGGTTAGCGTGCTCGCCTATGTGGTATTATGGTTAGCGTGCTCGCCTCTGTGGTATTATGGTTAGCGTGCTCGCCTCTATGGTATTATGGTTAGCGTGCTCGACTCTGTGGTATTATGGTTAGCGTGCTCGCCTCTGTGGTATTATGGTGAGCGTGCTCGCCTTTGTGGTATTATGGTTAGCGTGCTCGCCTCTGTGGTATTATGGTTAGCGTGCTCGCCTCTGTGGTATTATGGTTAACGTGCTTGCCAATGTGGTATTATGGTTAGCGTGCTCGCCTCTGTGGTATTATTGTTAGCGTGCTCGCCGCTATGGTATTATGGTTAGCGTGCTCACCTCTGTGGTATTATGGTTAACGTGCTCGCCTCTGTGGTATTATGGTTAGCGTGCTCGCCTCTGTGGTATTATGGTTAGCGTGCTCGCCTCTGTGGTATTATGGTTAGCGTGCTTGCCTATGTGGTATTATGGTTAGCGTGCTCGCCTCTATGGTATTATGGTTTGCGTGCTTGCCTCTGTGGTAATATGGTTAACGTCCTCGCCTCTGTGGTATTATGGTTAGCGTGCTCGCCTCTGTGGTATTATGGTTAGCGTGCTCGCCTATGTGGTATTATGGTTAGCGTGCTCGCCTATGTGGTATTATGGTTAGCGTGCTCGCCTCTGTGGTATTATGGTTAGCGTGCTCGCCTATATGGTATTATGGTTAGCGTGCTCGCCTCTGTGGTATTATGGTTAGCGTGCTCGCCTCTGTGGTATTATGGTGAGCGTGCTCGCCTCTGTGGTATTATGGTTAGCGTGCTCGCCTCTGTGGTATTATGGTTAGCGTGCTCGCCTCTGTGGTATTATGGTTAGCGTGCTTGCCAATGTGGTATTATGGTTAGCGTGCTAGCCTCTGTGGTATTATGGTTAGCGTGCTCGTCTCTGTGGTATTATGGTTATGTGCCCGCCTATGTGGTATTATGGTGAGCGTGCTCGCCTATGTGGTATTATGGTTAACGTGCTCGCCTATGTGGTATTATGGTTAACGTGCTCGCCTCTGTGGTATTATGGTTAGCGTGCTTGCCTCTGTGGTATTATAGTTAGCGTGCTCGCCTTTGTGGCATTATGGTTAGCGTGCTCGCCTCTGTGGTATTATGCTTAACATGCTCGCTTCTATGGTATTATGGTTAGCGTGCTCGCCTTTGTGGTATTATGGTTAACGTGCTCGCCTCTGTGGTATTATGGTTAGCGTGCTCGCCTATGTGGTATTATGGTTAGCGTGCTCGCCTATGTGGTATTATGGTTAACGTGCTCGCTTCTATGGTATTATGGTTAGCGTGCTCGCCTATGTGGTATTATGGTTAGCGTGCTTGCCTCTGTGGTGTTATAATTAGCGTGCTCGCCTATGTGGTATTATGGTTAGTGTGCTCGCCTCTGTGGTATTATGGTTAGTGTGCTTGCCTCTGTGGTATTATGATTAGCGTGCTCGCCTATGCGGTATTATGGTTAGCGTGCTCGCCTATGTGGTATTATGGTTAGCGTGTTCGCCTATGTGGTATTATGGTTAGCGTGCTCGCCTCTGTGGTATTATGGTTAGCGTGTTTGCCTCTATGGTATTATGGTTAGCGTGCTCGCCTATGTGGTATTATGGTTAACGTGCTCGCCTCTATGGTATTATGGTTAGCGTGCTCGCCTTTGTGGTATTATGGTTAGCGTGCTCGCCTCTGTGGTATTATGATTAGCGTGCTTGCCACTGTGGTATTATGGTTAGCGTGCTCGCCTCTGTGGTATTATGGTTAGCGTGCTCGCCTCTGTGGTATTATGATTAGCCTGCTCGCCTCTGTGGTATTATGGTTAACGTGCTCGCCTCTGTGGTATCACGGTTAGCGTGCTCGCCTCTGTGGTATTATGGTTAGCGTGCTCGCCGCTATGGTATTATGGTTAGCGTGCTCACCTCTGTGGTATTATGGTTAACGTGCTCGCCTCTGTGGTATTACGGTTAGCGTGCTCGCCTCTGTGGTATTATGGTTAGCGTGCTCGCCTCTGTGGTATTATGGTTAGCGTGCTCGCCTCTGTGGTATTATGGTTAGCGTGCTTGCCTATGTGGTATTATGGTTAGCGTGCTCGCCTCTATGGTATTATGGTTTGCGTGCTTGCCTCTGTGGTAATATGGTTAACGTCCTCGCCTCTGTGGTATTATGGTTAGCGTGCTCGCCTCTGTGGTATTATGGTTAGCGTGCTCGCCTATGTGGTATTATGGTTAGCGTGCTCGCCTATGTGGTATTATGATTAGCGTGCTCGCCTCTGTGGTATTATGGTTAGCGTGCTCGCCTCTATGGTATTATGGTTAGCGTGCTCGCCTCTGTGGTATTATGGTTAGCGTGCTCGCCTCTGTGGTATTATGGTGAGCGTGCTCGCCTCTGTGGTATTATGGTTAGCGTGCTCGCCTCTGTGGTATTATGGTTAGCGTGCTCGCCTCTGTGGTATTATGGTTAGCGTGCTTGCCAATGTGGTATTATGGTTAGCGTGCTAGCCTCTGTGGTATTATGGTTAGCGTGCTCGTCTCTGTGGTATTATGGTTAGCGTGCCCGCCTATGTGGTATTATGGTGAGCGTGCTCGCCTATGTGGTATTATGGTTAACGTGCTCGCCTATGTGGTATTATGGTTAACGTGCTCGCCTATGTGGTATTATGGTTAACGTGCTCGCCTATGTGATATTATGGTTAGCGTGCTCGCCTATGTGGTATTATGGATAGCGTGCTTGCCTCTGTGGTATTATAATTAGCTTGCTCGCCTATGTGGTATTATGGTTAGTGTGCTCGCCTCTGTGGTATTATGGTTAGTGTGCTTGCCTCTGTGGTATTATGATTAGCGTGCTTGCCTCTGTGGTATTATGATTAGCGTGCTCGCCTATGCGGTATCATGGTTGGAGTGCTCGCCTATGTGGTATTATGGTTAGCGTGCTCGCCTATGTGGTATTATGGTTAGCGTGCTCACCTCTGTGGTATTATGGTTAGCGTGCTCGCCTATGTGGTATTATGGTTAACGTGCTCCCCTCTATGGTATTATGGTTAGCGTGCTCGCCTTTGTGGTATTATGGTTAGCGTGCTCGCCTCTGTGGTATTATGATTAGCGTGCTTGCCACTGTGGTATTATGGTTAGCGTGCTCGCCTCTGTGGTATTATGGTTAGCGTGCTCGCCTCTGTGGTATTATGATTAACGTGCTCGCCTCAGTGGTATTATGGTTAACGTGCTCGCCTCTGTGGTATCACGGTTAGCGTGCTCGCCTCTGTGGTATTATGGTTAGCGTGCTCGCCGCTATGGTATTATGGTTAGCGTGCTTGCCTATGTGGTATTATGGTTAGCGTGCTCGCCTCTGTGGTATTAAGGATAGCGTGCTCGCTTCTATGGTATTATGGTTAGCGTGCTCGCCTCTGTGGTATTATGGTTAGCGTGCTTGCCTCTGTGGTATTATAGTTAGCGTGCTCGCCTTTGTGGCATTATGGTTAGCGTGCTCGCCTCTGTGGTATTATGCTTAACATGCTCGCTTCTATGGTATAATGGTTAGCGTGCTCGCCTTTGTGGTATTATGGTTAACGTGCTCGCCTCTGTGGTATTATGGTTAGCGTGCTCACCTATGTGGTATTATGGTTAGCGTGCTCGCCTATGTGGTATTATGGTTAACGTGCTCGCTTCTATGGTATTATGGTTAGCGTGCTCGCCTCTGTGGTATTATGGTTAGTGTGCTCGCCTATGTGGTATTATGGTTAGCGTGCTCGCCTCTGTGGTATTATGGTTAGCGTGCTCGCCTCTGTGGTATTATGGTTAGCGTGCTCGCCTCTGTGGTATTATGGTTAGCGTGCTTGCCTCTGTGGTATTATGGTTAGCGTTCTCGCCTCCGTGGTATTATGGTTAGCGTGCTCGCCTCCGTGATATTATGATTAACGTGCTCACCTCTGTGGTATTATGGTTAGCGTGCTCGACTCTGTGGTTTTATGGTTAGCGTGCTCGCCTCTGTGGTATTATGGTTAGCGTGCTCGCCTCTGTGGTATTATGGTTAGCGTGCTCGCCTCTGTGGTATTATGGTTAGCGTGCTCGCCTCTGTGGTATTATGGTTAGCGTGCTCGCCTATGTGGTATTATGGTTAGCGTGCTTGCCTCTGTGGTATTATGGTTAGCGTGCTCGCCTCTGTGGTATTATGGTTAGCGTGCTCGCCTCTGTGGTATTATTGTGAGCGTGCTCGCCTCTGTGGTATTATGGTGAGTGTGCTCGCCTCTGTGGTATTATGGTTAGCGTGCTCGCCTCTGTGGTATTATGGTTAGCGTGCTCGCCTCTGTGGTATTATGGTTAGCGTGCCCGCCAATGTGGTATTATGGTTAGCGTGCTAGCCTCTGTGGTATTATGGTTAGCGTGCTCGCCTATGTGGTATTATGGTGAGCGTGCTCGCCTCTGTGGTATTATGATTAACGTGCTCGCCTCAGTGGTATTATGGTTAACGTGCTCGCCTCTGTGGTATCACGGTTAGCGTGCTCGCCTCTGTGGTATTATGGTTAGCGTGCTCGCCGCTATGGTATTATGGTTAGCGTGCTTGCCTATGTGGTATTATGGTTAGCGTGCTCGCCTCTGTGGTATTAAGGATAGCGTGCTCGCTTCTATGGTATTATGGTTAGCGTGCTCGCCTCTGTGGTATTATGGTTAGCGTGCTTGCCTCTGTGGTATTATAGTTAGCGTGCTCGCCTTTGTGGCATTATGGTTAGCGTGCTCGCCTCTGTGGTATTATGCTTAACATGCTCGCTTCTATGGTATAATGGTTAGCGTGCTCGCCTTTGTGGTATTATGGTTAACGTGCTCGCCTCTGTGGTATTATGGTTAGCGTGCTCACCTATGTGGTATTATGGTTAGCGTGCTCGCCTATGTGGTATTATGGTTAACGTGCTCGCTTCTATGGTATTATGGTTAGCGTGCTCGCCTCTGTGGTATTATGGTTAGTGTGCTCGCCTATGTGGTATTATGGTTAGCGTGCTCGCCTCTGTGGTATTATGGTTAGCGTGCTCGCCTCTGTGGTATTATGGTTAGCGTGCTCGCCTCTGTGGTATTATGGTTAGCGTGCTTGCCTCTGTGGTATTATGGTTAGCGTTCTCGCCTCCGTGGTATTATGGTTAGCGTGCTCGCCTCCGTGATATTATGATTAACGTGCTCACCTCTGTGGTATTATGGTTAGCGTGCTCGACTCTGTGGTTTTATGGTTAGCGTGCTCGCCTCTGTGGTATTATGGTTAGCGTGCTCGCCTCTGTGGTATTATGGTTAGCGTGCTCGCCTCTGTGGTATTATGGTTAGCGTGCTCGCCTCTGTGGTATTATGGTTAGCGTGCTCGCCTATGTGGTATTATGGTTAGCGTGCTTGCCTCTGTGGTATTATGGTTAGCGTGCTCGCCTCTGTGGTATTATGGTTAGCGTGCTCGCCTCTGTGGTATTATTGTGAGCGTGCTCGCCTCTGTGGTATTATGGTGAGTGTGCTCGCCTCTGTGGTATTATGGTTAGCGTGCTCGCCTCTGTGGTATTATGGTTAGCGTGCTCGCCTCTGTGGTATTATGGTTAGCGTGCCCGCCAATGTGGTATTATGGTTAGCGTGCTAGCCTCTGTGGTATTATGGTTAGCGTGCTCGCCTATGTGGTATTATGGTGAGCGTGCTCGCCTATGTGGTATTATGGTTAACGTGCTCGCCTATGTGGTATTATGATTAACGTGCTCGCCTCTGTGGTATTATAATTAGCGTGCTCGCCTATGTGGTATTATGGTTAGTGTGCTCGCCTCTGTGGTATTATGGTTAGTGTGCTTGCCTCTGTGGTATTATGATTAGCGTGCTTGCCTCTGTGGTATTACGATTAGCGTGCTCGCCTATGCGGTATCATGGTTGGCGTGCTCGCCTATGTGGTATTATGGTTAGCGTGCTCGCCTCTGTGGTATTTTGGTTAGCGTGCTCGCCTCTGTGGTTTTATGGTTAGCGTGCTCGCCTCTGTGGTATTATGGTTAGCGTGCTCGCCTCTGTGGTATTATTGTGAGCGTGCTCGCCTCTGTGGTATTATGGTTAGTGTGCTCGCCTCTATGGTATTATGGTTAGCGTGCTCGCCTCTGTGGTATTATGGTGAGCGTGCTCGCATCTGTGGTATTATGGTTAGCGTGCTCGCCTCTGTGGTATTATGGTTAGCGTGCTCGCCTCTGTGGTATTATGGTTAGCGTGCTTGCCAATGTGGTATTATGGTTAGCGTGCTAGCCTCTGTGGTATTATGGTTAGCGTGCTCGTCTCTGTGGTATTATGGTTAGCGTGCCCGCCTATGTGGTATTATGGTGAGCGTGCTCGCCTATGTGGTATTATGGTTAACGTGCTCGCCTATGTGGTATTATGGTTAACGTGCTCGCCTATGTGGTATTATGGTTAACGTGCTCGCCTCTGTGATATTATGGTTAGCGTGCTCGCCTATGTGGTATTATGGATAGCGTGCTTGCCTCTGTGGTATTATAATTAGCTTGCTCGCCTATGTGGTATTATGGTTAGTGTGCTCGCCTCTGTGGTATTATGGTTAGTGTGCTTGCCTCTGTGGTATTATGATTAGCGTGCTTGCCTCTGTGGTATTATGATTAGCGTGCTCGCCTATGCGGTATCATGGTTGGAGTGCTCGCCTATGTGGTATTATGGTTAGCGTGCTCGCCTATGTGGTATTATGGTTAGCGTGCTCACCTCTGTGGTATTATGGTTAGCGTGCTCGCCTATGTGGTATTATGGTTAACGTGCTCCCCTCTATGGTATTATGGTTAGCGTGCTCGCCTTTGTGGTATTATGGTTAGCGTGCTCGCCTCTGTGGTATTATGATTAGCGTGCTTGCCACTGTGGTATTATGGTTAGCGTGCTCGCCTCTGTGGTATTATGGTTAGCGTGCTCGCCTCTGTGGTATTATGATTAACGTGCTCGCCTCAGTGGTATTATGGTTAACGTGCTCGCCTCTGTGGTATCACGGTTAGCGTGCTCGCCTCTGTGGTATTATGGTTAGCGTGCTCGCCGCTATGGTATTATGGTTAGCGTGCTTGCCTATGTGGTATTATGGTTAGCGTGCTCGCCTCTGTGGTATTAAGGATAGCGTGCTCGCTTCTATGGTATTATGGTTAGCGTGCTCGCCTCTGTGGTATTATGGTTAGCGTGCTTGCCTCTGTGGTATTATAGTTAGCGTGCTCGCCTTTGTGGCATTATGGTTAGCGTGCTCGCCTCTGTGGTATTATGCTTAACATGCTCGCTTCTATGGTATAATGGTTAGCGTGCTCGCCTTTGTGGTATTATGGTTAACGTGCTCGCCTCTGTGGTATTATGGTTAGCGTGCTCACCTATGTGATATTATGGTTAGCGTGCTCGCCTATGTGGTATTATGGTTAACGTGCTCGCTTCTATGGTATTATGGTTAGCGTGCTCGCCTCTGTGGTATTATGGTTAGTGTGCTCGCCTATGTGGTATTATGGTTAGCGTGCTCGCCTCTGTGGTATTATGGTTAGCGTGCTCGCCTCTGTGGTATTATGGTTAGCGTGCTCGCCTCTGTGGTATTATGGTTAGCGTGCTTGCCTCTGTGGTATTATGGTTAGCGTTCTCGCCTCCGTGGTATTATGGTTAGCGTGCTCGCCTCCGTGATATTATGATTAACGTGCTCACCTCTGTGGTATTATGGTTAGCGTGCTCGACTCTGTGGTTTTATGGTTAGCGTGCTCGCCTCTGTGGTATTATGGTTAGCGTGCTCGCCTCTGTGGTATTATGGTTAGCGTGCTCGCCTCTGTGGTATTATGGTTAGCGTGCTCGCCTCTGTGGTATTATGGTTAGCGTGCTCGCCTATGTGGTATTATGGTTAGCGTGCTTGCCTCTGTGGTATTATGGTTAGCGTGCTTGCCTCTGTGGTATTATGGTTAGCGTGCTCGCCTCTGTGGTATTATGGTTAGCGTGCTCGCCTCTGTGGTATTATTGTGAGCGTGCTCGCCTCTGTGGTATTATGGTTAGTGTGCTCGCCTCTATGGTATTATGGTTAGCGTGCTCGCCTCTGTGGTATTATGGTTAGCGTGCTCGCCTCTGTGGTATTATGGTGAGTGTGCTCGCCTCTGTGGTATTATGGTTAGCGTGCTCGCCTCTGTGGTATTATGGTTAGCGTGCTCGCCTCTGTGGTATTATGGTTAGCGTGCCCGCCAATGTGGTATTATGGTTAGCGTGCTAGCCTCTGTGGTATTATGGTTAGCGTGCTCGCCTATGTGGTATTATGGTGAGCGTGCTCGCCTATGTGGTATTATGGTTAACGTGCTCGCCTATGTGGTATTATGATTAACGTGCTCGCCTCTGTGGTATTATAATTAGCGTGCTCGCCTATGTGGTATTATGGTTAGTGTGCTCGCCTCTGTGGTATTATGGTTAGTGTGCTTGCCTCTGTGGTATTATGATTAGCGTGCTTGCCTCTGTGGTATTACGATTAGCGTGCTCGCCTATGCGGTATCATGGTTGGCGTGCTCGCCTATGTGGTATTATGGTTAGCGTGCTCGCCTCTGTGGTATTTTGGTTAGCGTGCTCGCCTCTGTGGTTTTATGGTTAGCGTGCTCGCCTCTGTGGTATTATGGTTAGCGTGCTCGCCTCTGTGGTATTATTGTGAGCGCGCTCGCCTCTGTGGTATTATGGTTAGTGTGCTCGCCTCTATGGTATTATGGTTAGCGTGCTCGCCTCTGTGGTATTATGGTTAGCGTGCTTGCCTCTGTGGTATTATGGTGAGCGTGCTCGCCTCTGTGGTATTATGGTTAGCGCGCTCGCCTCTGTGGTATTATGGTTAGCGTGCTCGCCTCTGCGGTATTATGGTTAGCGTGCTCGCCAATGTGGTATTATGGTTAGCGTGCTAGCCTCTGTGGTATTATGGTTAGCGTGCTCGCCTATGTGGTATTATGGTGAGCGTGCCCGCCTATGTGGTATTATGGTTAACGTGCTCGCCTAAGTGGTATTATGGTTAACGTGCTCGCCTATGTGGTATTATGGTTAACGTGCTCGCCTCTGTGATATTATGGTTAGCGTGCTCGCCTATGTGGTATTATGGTTAGCGTGCTTGCCTCTGTGGTATTATAATTAGCGTGCTCGCCTATGTGGTATTATGGTTAGTGTGCTCGCCTCTGTGGTATTATGGTTAGTGTGCTTGCCTCTGTGGTATTATGATTAGCGTGCTTGCCTCTGTGGTATTATGATTAGCGTGCTCGCCTATGCGGTATCATGGTTGGCGTGCTCGCCTATGTGGTATTATTGTTAGCGTGCTCGCCAATGTGGTATTATGGTTAGCGTGCTAGCCTCTGTGGTATTATGGTTAGCGTGCTCGCCTATGTGGTATTATGGTGAGCGTGCCCGCCTATGTGGTATTATGGTTAACGTGCTCGCCTATGTGGTATTATGGTTAACGTGCTCGCCTATGTGGTATTATGGTTAACGTGCTCGCCTCTGTGATATTATGGTTAGCGTGCTCGCCTATGTGGTATTATGGTTAGCGTGCTTGCCTCTGTGGTATTATAATTAGCGTGCTCGCCTATGTGGTATTATGGTTAGTGTGCTCGCCTCTGTGGTATTATGGTTAGTGTGCTTGCCTCTGTGGTATTATGATTAGCGTGCTTGCCTCTGTGGTATTATGATTAGCGTGCTCGCCTATGCGGTATCATGGTTGGCGTGCTCGCCTATGTGGTATTATGGTTAGCGTGCTCGCCTATGTGGTATTATGGTTAGCGTGCTCGCCTCTGTGGTATTATGGTTAGCGTGCTTGCCTCTATGGTATTATGGTTAGCGTGCTCGCCTATATGGTATTATGGTTAACGTGCTCGCCTCTGTGGTATTATGGTTAACGTGCTTGCCTCTGTGGTATTATGGTTAGCGTGCTCGCCTCCGTGGTATTATGATTAGCGTGCTCGCCTCCGTGGTATTATGGTTAGCGTGCTCGCCTCTGTGGTATTATGGTTAGCATGCTCGCCGCTATGGTATTATGGTTAGCGTGCTCGCCTATGTGGTATTATGGTTAGCGTGCTCGCCTCTATGGTATTATGGTTAACGTGCTCGCCTCTGTGGTATTATGGTTAGCGTGCTCACCTCTGTGATATTATGGTTAGCGTGCTCGCCTCTGTGGTATTATGGTTAACGTGCTCGCCTCTGTGGTATAATGGTTAGCGTGCTCGCCTCTGTGGTATTATGGTTAGCGTGCTCGCCTCTGTGGTATTATGGTTAGCGTGCTCGCCTCTGTGGTATTGTGGTTAGCGTTCTTGCCTATGTGGTATTATGGTTAGCGTGCTCGCCTCTATGGTATTATGGTTTGCGTGCTTGCCTCTGTGGTAATATGGTTAACGTCCTCGCCTCTGTGGTATTATGGTTAGCGTGCTCGCCTCTGTGGTATTATGGTTAGCGTGCTCGCCTATGTGGTATTATGGTTAGCGTGCTCGCCTATGTGGTATTATGGTTAGCGTGCTCGCCTCTGTGGTATTATGGTTAGCGTGCTCGCCTTTGTGGTATTATGGTTAGCGTGCTCGCCTCTGTGGTATTATGGTTAGCGTGCTTGCCTCTGTGGTATTATGGTTAGCGTTCTCGCCTCCGTGGTATTATGGTTAGCGTGCTCGCCTCCGTGATATTATGATTAACGTGCTCACCTCTGTGGTATTATGGTTAGCGTGCTCGCCTCTGTGGTTTTATGGTTAGCGTGCTCGCCTCTGTGGTATTATGGTTAGCGTGCTCGCCTCTGTGGTATTATGGTTAGCGTGCTCGCCTCTGTGGTGTTATGGTTAGCGTGCTCGCCTCTGTGGTATTATGGTTAGCATGCTCGCCTATGTGGTATTATGGTTAGCGTGCTTGCCTCTGTGGTATTATGGTTAGCATGTTCGCCTCTGTGGTATTATGGTTAGCGTGCTCGCCTCTGTGGTATTATTGTGAGCGTGCTCGCCTCTGTGGTATTATGGTTAGCATGCTCGCCTCTATGGTATTATGGTTAGCGTGCTCGCCTCTGTGGTATTATGGTTAGCGTGCTCGCCTCTGTGGTATTATGGTGAGCGTGCTCGCCTCTGTGGTATTATGGTTAGCGTGCTCGCCTCTGTGGTATTATGGTTAGCGTGCTCGCCTCTGTGGTATTATGGTTAGCGTGCTCGCCTCTGTAGTATTATGGTTAGCGTGCTCGCCAATGTGGTATTATGGTTAGCGTGCTAGCCTCTGTGGTATTATGGTTAGCGTGCTCGCCTCTGTGGTATTATGGTTAGCGTGCTTGCCTATGTGGTATTATGGTGAGCGTGCTCGCCTATGTGGTATTATGGTTAACGTGCTCGCCTATGTGGTATTATGGTGAGCGTGCTCGCCTCTGTGGTATTATGGTTAGCGTGCTCGCCTCTGTGGTATTATGGTTAGCGTGCTCGCCTCTGTGGTATTATGGTTAGCGTGCTCGCCTCTGTGGTATTATGGTTAGCGTGCTCGCCTCTGTGGTATTATGGTTAGCGTGCTTGCCTCTGTGGTATTATGGTTAGCGTTCTTGCCTCCGTGGTATTATGGTTAGCGTGCTCGCCTCCGTGATATTATGATTAACGTGCTCACCTCTGTGGTATTATGGTTAGCGTGCTCGACTCTGTGGTTTTATGGTTAGCGTGCTCGCCTCTGTGGTATTATGGTTAGCGTGCTCGCCTCTGTGGTATTATGGTTAGCGTGCTCGCCTCTGTGGTATTATGGTTAGCGTGCTCGCCTCTGTGGTATTATGGTTAGCGTGCTCGCCTATGTGGTATTATGGTTAGCGTGCTTGCCTCTGTGGTATTATGGTTAGCGTGCTCGCCTCTGTGGTATTATGGTTAGCGTGCTCGCCTCTGTGGTATTATTGTGAGCGTGCTCGCCTCTGTGGTATTATGGTTAGTGTGCTCGCCTCTATGGTATTATGGTTAGCGTGCTCGCCTCTGTGGTATTATGGTTAGCGTGCTCGCCTCTGTGGTATTATGGTGAGTGTGCTCGCCTCTGTGGTATTATGGTTAGCGTGCTCGCCTCTGTGGTATTATGGTTAGCGTGCTCGCCTCTGTGGTATTATGGTTAGCGTGCCCGCCAATGTGGTATTATGGTTAGCGTGCTAGCCTCTGTGGTATTATGGTTAGCGTGCTCGCCTATGTGGTATTATGGTGAGCGTGCTCGCCTATGTGGTATTATGGTTAACGTGCTCGCCTATGTGGTATTATGATTAACGTGCTCGCCTCTGTGGTATTATAATTAGCGTGCTCGCCTATGTGGTATTATGGTTAGTGTGCTCGCCTCTGTGGTATTATGGTTAGTGTGCTTGCCTCTGTGGTATTATGATTAGCGTGCTTGCCTCTGTGGTATTACGATTAGCGTGCTCGCCTATGCGGTATCATGGTTGGCGTGCTCGCCTATGTGGTATTATGGTTAGCGTGCTCGCCTCTGTGGTATTTTGGTTAGCGTGCTCGCCTCTGTGGTTTTATGGTTAGCGTGCTCGCCTCTGTGGTATTATGGTTAGCGTGCTCGCCTCTGTGGTATTATTGTGAGCGTGCTCGCCTCTGTGGTATTATGGTTAGTGTGCTCGCCTCTATGGTATTATGGTTAGCGTGCTCGCCTCTGTGGTATTATGGTTAGCGTGCTTGCCTCTGTGGTATTATGGTGAGCGTGCTCGCCTCTGTGGTATTATGGTTAGCGCGCTCGCCTCTGTGGTATTATGGTTAGCGTGCTCGCCTCTGCGGTATTATGGTTAGCGTGCTCGCCAATGTGGTATTATGGTTAGCGTGCTAGCCTCTGTGGTATTATGGTTAGCGTGCTCGCCTATATGGTATTATGGTGAGCGTGCCCGCCTATGTGGTATTATGGTTAACGTGCTCGCCTAAGTGGTATTATGGTTAACGTGCTCGCCTATGTGGTATTATGGTTAACGTGCTCGCCTCTGTGATATTATGGTTAGCGTGCTCGCCTATGTGGTATTATGGTTAGCGTGCTTGCCTCTGTGGTATTATAATTAGCGTGCTCGCCTATGTGGTATTATGGTTAGTGTGCTCGCCTCTGTGGTATTATGGTTAGTGTGCTTGCCTCTGTGGTATTATGATTAGCGTGCTTGCCTCTGTGGTATTATGATTAGCGTGCTCGCCTATGCGGTATCATGGTTGGCGTGCTCGCCTATGTGGTATTATTGTTAGCGTGCTCGCCAATGTGGTATTATGGTTAGCGTGCTAGCCTCTGTGGTATTATGGTTAGCGTGCTCGCCTATGTGGTATTATGGTGAGCGTGCCCGCCTATGTGGTATTATGGTTAACGTGCTCGCCTATGTGGTATTATGGTTAACGTGCTCGCCTATGTGGTATTATGGTTAACGTGCTCGCCTCTGTGATATTATGGTTAGCGTGCTCGCCTATGTGGTATTATGGTTAGCGTGCTTGCCTCTGTGGTATTATAATTAGCGTGCTCGCCTATGTGGTATTATGGTTAGTGTGCTCGCCTCTGTGGTATTATGGTTAGTGTGCTTGCCTCTGTGGTATTATGATTAGCGTGCTTGCCTCTGTGGTATTATGATTAGCGTGCTCGCCTATGCGGTATCATGGTTGGCGTGCTCGCCTATGTGGTATTATGGTTAGCGTGCTCGCCTATGTGGTATTATGGTTAGTGTGCTCGCCTCTGTGGTATTATGGTTAGCGTGCTTGCCTCTATGGTATTATGGTTAGCGTGCTCGCCTATATGGTATTATGGTTAACGTGCTCGCCTCTGTGGTATTATGGTTAACGTGCTTGCCTCTGTGGTATTATGGTTAGCGTGCTCGCCTCCGTGGTATTATGATTAGCGTGCTCGCCTCCGTGGTATTATGGTTAGCGTGCTCGCCTCTGTGGTATTATGGTTAGCATGCTCGCCGCTATGGTATTATGGTTAGCGTGCTCGCCTATGTGGTATTATGGTTAGCGTGCTCGCCTCTATGGTATTATGGTTAACGTGCTCGCCTCTGTGGTATTATGGTTAGCGTGCTCACCTCTGTGATATTATGGTTAGCGTGCTCGCCTCTGTGGTATTATGGTTAACGTGCTCGCCTCTGTGGTATAATGGTTAGCGTGCTCGCCTCTGTGGTATTATGGTTAGCGTGCTCGCCTCTGTGGTATTATGGTTAGCGTGCTCGCCTCTGTGGTATTGTGGTTAGCGTTCTTGCTTATGTGGTATTATGGTTAGCGTGCTCGCCTCTATGGTATTATGGTTTGCGTGCTTGCCTCTGTGGTAATATGGTTAACGTCCTCGCCTCTGTGGTATTATGGTTAGCGTGCTCGCCTCTGTGGTATTATGGTTAGCGTGCTCGCCTATGTGGTATTATGGTTAGCGTGCTCGCCTATGTGGTATTATGGTTAGCGTGCTCGCCTCTGTGGTATTATGGTTAGCGTGCTCGCCTTTGTTATATTATGGTTAGCGTGCTCGCCTCTGTGGTATTATGGTTAGCGTGCTCGCCTCTGTGGTATTATGGTTAGCGTTCTCGCCTCCGTGGTATTATGGTTAGCGTGCTCGCCTCCGTGATATTATGATTAACGTGCTCACCTCTGTGGTATTATGGTTAGCGTGCTCGCCTCTGTGGTTTTATGGTTAGCGTGCTCGCCTCTGTGGTATTATGGTTAGCGTGCTCGCCTCTGTGGTATTATGGTTAGCGTGCTCGCCTCTGTGGTGTTATGGTTAGCCTGCTCGCCTCTGTGGTATTATGGTTAGCATGCTCGCCTATGTGGTATTATGGTTAGCGTGCTTGCCTCTGTGGTATTATGGTTAGCGTGTTCGCCTCTGTGGTATTATGGTTAGCGTGCTCGCCTCTGTGGTATTATTGTGAGCGTGCTCGCCTCTGTGGTATTATGGTTAGCATGCTCGCCTCTATGGTATTATGGTTAGCGTGCTCGCCTCTGTGGTATTATGGTTAGCGTGCTCGCCTCTGTGGTATTATGGTGAGCGTGCTCGCCTCTGTGGTATTATGGTTAGCGTGCTCGCCTCTGTGGTATTATGGTTAGCGTGCTCGCCTCTGTGGTATTATGGTTAGCGTGCTCGCCTCTGTAGTATTATGGTTAGCGTGCTCGCCAATGTGGTATTATGATTAGCGTGCTTGCCTCTGTGGTATTATGATTAGCGTGCTCGCCTATGCGGTATCATGGTTGGCGTGCTCGCCTATGTGGTATTATTGTTAGCGTGCTCGCCAATGTGGTATTATGGTTAGCGTGCTAGCCTCTGTGGTATTATGGTTAGCGTGCTCGCCTATGTGGTATTATGGTGAGCGTGCCCGCCTATGTGGTATTATGGTTAACGTGCTCGCCTATGTGGTATTATGGTTAACGTGCTCGCCTATGTGGTATTATGGTTAACGTGCTCGCCTCTGTGATATTATGGTTAGCGTGCTCGCCTATGTGGTATTATGGTTAGCGTGCTTGCCTCTGTGGTATTATAATTAGCGTGCTCGCCTATGTGGTATTATGGTTAGTGTGCTCGCCTCTGTGGTATTATGGTTAGTGTGCTTGCCTCTGTGGTATTATGATTAGCGTGCTTGCCTCTGTGGTATTATGATTAGCGTGCTCGCCTATGCGGTATCATGGTTGGCGTGCTCGCCTATGTGGTATTATGGTTAGCGTGCTCGCCTATGTGGTATTATGGTTAGCGTGCTCGCCTCTGTGGTATTATGGTTAGCGTGCTTGCCTCTATGGTATTATGGTTAGCGTGCACGCCTATATGGTATTATGGTTAACGTGCTCGCCTCTGTGGTATTATGGTTAACGTGCTTGCCTCTGTGGTATTATGGTTAGCGTGCTCGCCTCCGTGGTATTATGATTAGCGTGCTCGCCTCCGTGGTATTATGGTTAGCGTGCTCGCCTCTGTGGTATTATGGTTAGCATGCTCGCCGCTATGGTATTATGGTTAGCGTGCTCGCCTATGTGGTATTATGGTTAGCGTGCTCGCCTCTATGGTATTATGGTTAACGTGCTCGCCTCTGTGGTATTATGGTTAGCGTGCTCACCTCTGTGATATTATGGTTAGCGTGCTCGCCTCTGTGGTATTATGGTTAACGTGCTCGCCTCTGTGGTATAATGGTTAGCGTGCTCGCCTCTGTGGTATTATGGTTAGCGTGCTCGCCTCTGTGGTATTATGGTTAGCGTGCTCGCCTCTGTGGTATTGTGGTTAGCGTTCTTGCTTATGTGGTATTATGGTTAGCGTGCTCGCCTCTATGGTATTATGGTTTGCGTGCTTGCCTCTGTGGTAATATGGTTAACGTCCTCGCCTCTGTGGTATTATGGTTAGCGTGCTCGCCTCTGTGGTATTATGGTTAGCGTGCTCGCCTATGTGGTATTATGGTTAGCGTGCTCGCCTATGTGGTATTATGGTTAGCGTGCTCGCCTCTGTGGTATTATGGTTAGCGTGCTCGCCTTTGTGGTATTATGGTTAGCGTGCTCGCCTCTGTGGTATTATGGTTAGCGTGCTTGCCTCTGTGGTATTATGGTTAGCGTTCTCGCCTCCGTGGTATTATGGTTAGCGTGCTCGCCTCCGTGATATTATGATTAACGTGCTCACCTCTGTGGTATTATGGTTAGCGTGCTCGCCTCTGTGGTTTTATGGTTAGCGTGCTCGCCTCTGTGGTATTATGGTTAGCGTGCTCGCCTCTGTGGTATTATGGTTAGCGTGCTCGCCTCTGTGGTGTTATGGTTAGCGTGCTCGCCTCTGTGGTATTATGGTTAGCATGCTCGCCTATGTGGTATTATGGTTAGCGTGCTTGCCTCTGTGGTATTATGGTTAGCGTGTTCGCCTCTGTGGTATTATGGTTAGCGTGCTCGCCTCTGTGGTATTATTGTGAGCGTGCTCGCCTCTGTGGTATTATGGTTAGCATGCTCGCCTCTATGGTATTATGGTTAGCGTGCTCGCCTCTGTGGTATTATGGTTAGCGTGCTCGCCTCTGTGGTATTATGGTGAGCGTGCTCGCCTCTGTGGTATTATGGTTAGCGTGCTCGCCTCTGTGGTATTATGGTTAGCGTGCTCGCCTCTGTGGTATTATGGTTAGCGTGCTCGCCTCTGTAGTATTATGGTTAGCGTGCTCGCCAATGTGGTATTATGGTTAGCGTGCTAGCCTCTGTGGTATTATGGTTAGCGTGCTCGCCTCTGTGGTATTATGGTTAGCGTGCTTGCCTATGTGGTATTATGGTGAGCGTGCTCGCCTATGTGGTATTATGGTTAACGTGCTCGCCTATGTGGTATTATGGTTAACGTGCTCGCCTATGTGGTATTATGGTTAACGTGCTCGCCTCTGTGATATTATGGTTAGCGTGCTCGCCTATGTTGTATTATGGTTAGCGTGCTTGCCTCTGTGGTGTTATAATTAGCGTGCTCGCCTATGTGGTATTATGGTTAGTGTGCTCGCCTCTGTGGTATTATGGTTAGTGTGCTTGCCTCTGTGGTATTATGATTAGCGTGCTTGCCTCTGTGGTATTATGATTAGCGTGCTCGCCTATGCGGTATTATGGTTAGCGTGCTCGCCTATGTGGTATTATGGTTAGCGTGCTCGCCTATGTGGTATTATGGTTAGCGTGCTCGCCTCTGTGGTATTATGGTTAGCGTGCTTGCCTCTATGGTATTATGGTTAGCGTGCTCGCCTATGTGGTATTATGGTTAACGTGCTCGCCTCTATGGTATTATGGTTAGCGTGCTCGCCTTTGTGGTATTATGGTTAGCGTGCTCGCCTCTGTGGTATTATGATTAGCGTGCTTGCCACTGTGGTATTATGGTTAGCGTGCTCGCCTCTGTGGTATTATGGTTAGCGTGCTCGCCTCTGTGGTATTATGATTAGCGTGCTCGCCTCTGTGGTATTATGGTTAACGTGCTCGCCTCTGTGGTATCACGGTTAGCGTGCTCGCCTCTGTGGTATTATGGTTAGCGTGCTCGCCGCTATGGTATTATGGTTAGCGTGCTTGCCTATGTGGTATTATGGTTAGCGTGCTCGCCTCTGTGGTATTAAGGATAGCGTGCTCGCTTCTATGGTATTATGGTTAGCGTGCTCGCCTCTGTGGTATTATGGTTAGCGTGCTTGCCTCTGTGGTATTATAGTTAGCGTGCTCGCCTTTGTGGCATTATGGTTAGCGTGCTCGCCTCTGTGGTATTATGCTTAACATGCTCGCTTCTATGGTATTATGGTTAGCGTGCTCGCCTTTGTGGTATTATGGTTAACGTGCTCGCCTCTGTGGTATTATGGTTAGCGTGCTCGCCTATGTGGTATTATGGTTAGCGTGCTCGCCTATGTGGTATTATGGTTAACGTGCTCGCTTCTATGGTATTATGGTTAGCGTGCTCGCCTATGTGGTATTATGGTTAGCGTGCTCGCCTATGTGGTATTATGGTTAGCGTGCTCGCCTCTGTGGTATTATGGTTAGCGTGCTTGCCTCTATGGTATTATGGTTAGCGTGCTCGCCTATGTGGTATTATGGTTAACGTGCTCGCCTCTATGGTATTATGGTTAGCGTGCTCGCCTTTGTGGTATTATGGTTAGCGTGCTCGCCTCTGTGGTATTATGATTAGCGTGCTTGCCACTGTGGTATTATGGTTAGCGTGCTCGCCTCTGTGGTATTATGGTTAGCGTGCTCGCCTCTGTGGTATTATGATTAGCGTGCTCGCCTCTGTGGTATTATGGTTAACGTGCTCGCCTCTGTGGTATCACGGTTAGCGTGCTCGCCTCTGTGGTATTATGGTTAGCGTGCTCGCCGCTATGGTATTATGGTTAGCGTGCTTGCCTATGTGGTATTATGGTTAGCGTGCTCGCCTCTGTGGTATTAAGGATAGCGTGCTCGCTTCTATGGTATTATGGTTAGCGTGCTCGCCTCTGTGGTATTATGGTTAGCGTGCTTGCCTCTGTGGTATTATAGTTAGCGTGCTCGCCTTTGTGGCATTATGGTTAGCGTGCTCGCCTCTGTGGTATTATGCTTAACATGCTCGCTTCTATGGTATTATGGTTAGCGTGCTCGCCTTTGTGGTATTATGGTTAACGTGCTCGCCTCTGTGGTATTATGGTTAGCGTGCTCGCCTATGTGGTATTATGGTTAGCGTGCTCGCCTATGTGGTATTATGGTTAACGTGCTCGGTTCTATGGTATTATGGTTAGCGTGCTCGCCTCTGTGGTATTATGGTTAGCGTGCTTGCCTCTGTGGTATTATAGTTAGCGTGCTCGCCTCTGTGATATTATAGTTAGCGTGCTCGCCTCTGTGGTATTATTGTGAGCGTGCTCGCCTCTGTGGTATTATGGTTAGCATGCTCGCCTCTATGGTATTATGGTTAGCGTGCTCGCCTCTGTGGTATTATGGTTAGCGTGCTCGCCTCTGTGGTATTATGGTGAGCGTGCTCGCCTCTGTGGTATTATGGTTAGCGTGCTCGCCTCTGTGGTATTATGGTTAGCGTGCTCGCCTCTGTGGTATTATGGTTAGCGTGCTCGCCAATGTGGTATTATGGTTAGCGTGCTAGCCTCTGTGGTATTATGGTTAGCGTGCTCGCCTCTGTGGTATTATGGTTAGCGTGCTCGCCTATGTGGTATTATGGTGAGCGTGCTCGCCTATGTGGTATTATGGTTAACGTGCTCGCCTATGTGGTATTATGGTTAACGTGCTCGCCTATGTGGTATTATGGTTAACGTGCTCGCCTCTGTGATATTATGGTTAGCGTACTCGCCTATGTGGTATTATGGTTAGCGTGCTTGCCTCTGTGGTGTTATAATTAGCGTGCTCGCCTATGTGGTATTATGGTTAGTTTGCTCGCCTCTGTGGTATTATGGTTAGTGTGCTTGCCTCTGTGGTATTATGATTAGCGTGCTTGCCTCTGTGGTATCACGGTTAGCGTGCTCGCCTCTGTGGTATTATGGTTAGCGTGCTCGCCGCTATGGTATTATGGTTAGCGTGCTTGCCTATGTGGTATTATGGTTAGCGTGCTCGCCTCTGTGGTATTAAGGATAGCGTGCTCGCTTCTATGGTATTATGGTTAGCGTGCTCGCCTCTGTGGTATTATGGTTAGCGTGCTTGCCTCTGTGGTATTATAGTTAGCGTGCTCGCCTTTGTGGCATTATGGTTAGCGTGCTCGCCTCTGTGGTATTATGCTTAACATGCTCGCTTCTATGGTATTATGGTTAGCGTGCTCGCCTTTGTGGTATTATGGTTAACGTGCTCGCCTCTGTGGTATTATGGTTAGCGTGCTCGCCTATGTGGTATTATGGTTAGCGTGCTTGCCTCTGTGGTATTATAGTTAGCGTGCTCGCCTTTGTGGCATTATGGTTAGCGTGCTCGCCTCTGTGGTATTATGCTTAACATGCTCGCTTCTATGGTATTATGGTTAGCGTGCTCGCCTTTGTGGTATTATGGTTAACGTGCTCGCCTCTGTGGTATTATGGTTAGCGTGCTCGCCTATGTGGTATTATGGTTAGCGTGCTCGCCTATGTGGTATTATGGTTAACGTGCTCGCTTCTATGGTATTATGGTTAGCGTGCTCGCCTATGTGGTATTATGGTTAGCGTGCTCGCCTATGTGGTATTATGGTTAGCGTGCTCGCCTCTGTGGTATTATGGTTAGCGTGCTTGCCTCTATGGTATTATGGTTAGCGTGCTCGCCTATGTGGTATTATGGTTAACGTGCTCGCCTCTATGGTATTATGGTTAGCGTGCTCGCCTTTGTGGTATTATGGTTAGCGTGCTCGCCTCTGTGGTATTATGATTAGCGTGCTTGCCACTGTGGTATTATGGTTAGCGTGCTCGCCTCTGTGGTATTATGGTTAGCGTGCTCGCCTCTGTGGTATTATGATTAGCGTGCTCGCCTCTGTGGTATTATGGTTAACGTGCTCGCCTCTGTGGTATCACGGTTAGCGTGCTCGCCTCTGTGGTATTATGGTTAGCGTGCTCGCCGCTATGGTATTATGGTTAGCGTGCTTGCCTATGTGGTATTATGGTTAGCGTGCTCGCCTCTGTGGTATTAAGGATAGCGTGCTCGCTTCTATGGTATTATGGTTAGCGTGCTCGCCTCTGTGGTATTATGGTTAGCGTGCTTGCCTCTGTGGTATTATAGTTAGCGTGCTCGCCTTTGTGGCATTATGGTTAGCGTGCTCGCCTCTGTGGTATTATGCTTAACATGCTCGCTTCTATGGTATTATGGTTAGCGTGCTCGCCTTTGTGGTATTATGGTTAACGTGCTCGCCTCTGTGGTATTATGGTTAGCGTGCTCGCCTATGTGGTATTATGGTTAGCGTGCTCGCCTATGTGGTATTATGGTTAACGTGCTCGGTTCTATGGTATTATGGTTAGCGTGCTCGCCTCTGTGGTATTATGGTTAGCGTGCTTGCCTCTGTGGTATTATAGTTAGCGTGCTCGCCTCTGTGATATTATAGTTAGCGTGCTCGCCTCTGTGGTATTATTGTGAGCGTGCTCGCCTCTGTGGTATTATGGTTAGCATGCTCGCCTCTATGGTATTATGGTTAGCGTGCTCGCCTCTGTGGTATTATGGTTAGCGTGCTCGCCTCTGTGGTATTATGGTGAGCGTGCTCGCCTCTGTGGTATTATGGTTAGCGTGCTCGCCTCTGTGGTATTATGGTTAGCGTGCTCGCCTCTGTGGTATTATGGTTAGCGTGCTCGCCAATGTGGTATTATGGTTAGCGTGCTAGCCTCTGTGGTATTATGGTTAGCGTGCTCGCCTCTGTGGTATTATGGTTAGCGTGCTCGCCTATGTGGTATTATGGTGAGCGTGCTCGCCTATGTGGTATTATGGTTAACGTGCTCGCCTATGTGGTATTATGGTTAACGTGCTCGCCTATGTGGTATTATGGTTAACGTGCTCGCCTCTGTGATATTATGGTTAGCGTACTCGCCTATGTGGTATTATGGTTAGCGTGCTTGCCTCTGTGGTGTTATAATTAGCGTGCTCGCCTATGTGGTATTATGGTTAGTTTGCTCGCCTCTGTGGTATTATGGTTAGTGTGCTTGCCTCTGTGGTATTATGATTAGCGTGCTTGCCTCTGTGGTATCACGGTTAGCGTGCTCGCCTCTGTGGTATTATGGTTAGCGTGCTCGCCGCTATGGTATTATGGTTAGCGTGCTTGCCTATGTGGTATTATGGTTAGCGTGCTCGCCTCTGTGGTATTAAGGATAGCGTGCTCGCTTCTATGGTATTATGGTTAGCGTGCTCGCCTCTGTGGTATTATGGTTAGCGTGCTTGCCTCTGTGGTATTATAGTTAGCGTGCTCGCCTTTGTGGCATTATGGTTAGCGTGCTCGCCTCTGTGGTATTATGCTTAACATGCTCGCTTCTATGGTATTATGGTTAGCGTGCTCGCCTTTGTGGTATTATGGTTAACGTGCTCGCCTCTGTGGTATTATGGTTAGCGTGCTCGCCTATGTGGTATTATGGTTAGCGTGCTCGCCTATGTGGTATTATGGTTAACGTGCTCGCTTCTATGGTATTATGGTTAGCGTGCTCGCCTCTGTGGTATTATGGTTAGCGTGCTTGCCTCTGTGGTATTATAGTTAGCGTGCTCGCCTCTGTGATATTATAGTTAGCGTGCTCGCCTCTGTGGTATTATGGTTAGCGTGCTCGCCTCTGTGGTATTATGGTTAGCGTGCTCGCCTATTTGGTATTATGCTTAACGTGCTCGCTTCTATGGTATTATGGTTAGCGTGCTCGCCTATGTGGTATTATGGTTAGCGTGCTCGCCTCTGTGGTATTATGGTTAGCGTGCTCGCCTCTATGGTATTATGGTTAGCGTGCTTGCCTATGTGATATTATGGTTAGCCTGCTTGCCTCTGTGGTATTATGGTTAGCGTGCTCGCCTCTGTGGTATTATGGTTAGCATGCTCGCCTCTGTGGTATTATGGTTAGCGTGCTCGCCTCTGTGGTATTATGATTAGCGTGCTCGCCTCTGTGGTATTATGGTTAACGTGCTCGCCTCTGTGGTATCACGGTTAGCGTGCTCGCCTCTGTGGTATTATGGTTAGCGTGCTCGCCGCTATGGTATTATGGTTAGCGTGCTTGCCTATGTGGTATTATGGTTAGCGTGCTCGCCTCTGTGGTATTAAGGATAGCGTGCTCGCTTCTATGGTATTATGGTTAGCGTGCTCGCCTCTGTGGTATTATGGTTAGCGTGCTTGCCTCTGTGGTATTATAGTTAGCGTGCTCGCCTTTGTGGCATTATGGTTAGCGTGCTCGCCTCTGTGGTATTATGCTTAACATGCTCGCTTCTATGGTATTATGGTTAGCGTGCTCGCCTTTGTGGTATTATGGTTAACGTGCTCGCCTCTGTGGTATTATGGTTAGCGTGCTCGCCTATGTGGTATTATGGTTAGCGTGCTCGCCTATGTGGTATTATGGTTAACGTGCTCGCTTCTATGGTATTATGGTTAGCGTGCTCGCCTCTGTGGTATTATGGTTAGCGTGCTTGCCTCTGTGGTATTATAGTTAGCGTGCTCGCCTCTGTGATATTATAGTTAGCGTGCTCGCCTCTGTGGTATTATTGTGAGCGTGCTCGCCTCTGTGGTATTATGGTTAGCATGCTCGCCTCTATGGTATTATGGTTAGCGTGCTCGCCTCTGTGGTATTATGGTTAGCGTGCTCGCCTCTGTGGTATTATGGTGAGCGTGCTCGCCTCTGTGGTATTATGGTTAGCGTGCTCGCCTCTGTGGTATTATGGTTAGCGTGCTCGCCTCTGTGGTATTATGGTTAGCGTGCTCGCCAATGTGGTATTATGGTTAGCGTGCTAGCCTCTGTGGTATTATGGTTAGCGTGCTCGCCTCTGTGGTATTATGGTTAGCGTGCTCGCCTATGTGGTATTATGGTGAGCGTGCTCGCCTATGTGGTATTATGGTTAACGTGCTCGCCTATGTGGTATTATGGTTAACGTGCTCGCCTATGTGGTATTATGGTTAACGTGCTCGCCTCTGTGATATTATGGTTAGCGTGCTCGCCTATGTGGTATTATGGTTAGCGTGCTTGCCTCTGTGGTGTTATAATTAGCGTGCTCGCCTATGTGGTATTATGGTTAGTTTGCTCGCCTCTGTGGTATTATGGTTAGTGTGCTTGCCTCTGTGGTATTATGATTAGCGTGCTTGCCTCTGTGGTATCACGGTTAGCGTGCTCGCCTCTGTGGTATTATGGTTAGCGTGCTCGCCGCTATGGTATTATGGTTAGCGTGCTTGCCTATGTGGTATTATGGTTAGCGTGCTCGCCTCTGTGGTATTAAGGATAGCGTGCTCTCTTCTATGGTATTATGGTTAGCGTGCTCGCCTCTGTGGTATTATGGTTAGCGTGCTTGCCTCTGTGGTATTATAGTTAGCGTGCTCGCCTTTGTGGCATTATGGTTAGCGTGCTCGCCTCTGTGGTATTATGCTTAACATGCTCGCTTCTATGGTATTATGGTTAGCGTGCTCGCCTTTGTGGTATTATGGTTAACGTGCTCGCCTCTGTGGTATTATGGTTAGCGTGCTCGCCTATGTGGTATTATGGTTAGCGTGCTCGCCTATGTGGTATTATGGTTAACGTGCTCGCTTCTATGGTATTATGGTTAGCGTGCTCGCCTCTGTGGTATTATGGTTAGCGTGCTTGCCTCTGTGGTATTATAGTTAGCGTGCTCGCCTCTGTGATATTATAGTTAGCGTGCTCGCCTCTGTGGTATTATGGTTAGCGTGCTCGCCTCTGTGGTATTATGGTTAGCGTGCTCGCCTATTTGGTATTATGCTTAACGTGCTCGCTTCTATGGTATTATGGTTAGCGTGCTCGCCTATGTGGTATTATGGTTAGCGTGCTCGCCTCTGTGGTATTATGGTTAGCGTGCTTGCCTCTATGGTATTATGGTTAGCGTGCTTGCCTATGTGGTATTATGGTTAGCCTGCTTGCCTCTGTGGTATTATGGTTAGCGTGCTCGCCTCTGTGGTATTATGGTTAGCGTGCTCGCCTCTGTGGTATTATGGTTAACGTGCTCGCCTATGTAGTATTATGGTTAGCGTGCTCGCCTATGTGGTATTATGGTTAGCGTGCTCGCCTCTGTGGTATTATGGTTAGCGTGCTCGCCTCTGTGGTATTATGGTTAGCGTGCTCGCCTCTGTGGTATTATGGTTAGCGTGCTCGCCTCTGTGGTATTATGGTTAGCGTGCTCGCCTCTGTGGTATTATGGTTAACGTGCTCGCCTATGTGGTATTATGGTTACCGTGCTCGCCTCTGTGGTATTATGGTTAACGTGCTTGCCTCTGTGGTATTATGGTTAGCGTGCTCGCCTCTGTGGTATTATGGTTAGCATGCTCGCCTCTGTGGTATTATGGTTAGCGTGCTCGCCTCTGTGGTATTATGATTAGCGTGCTCGCCTCTGTGGTATTATGGTTAACGTGCTCGCCTCTGTGGTATCACGGTTAGCGTGCTCGCCTCTGTGGTATTATGGTTAGCGTGCTCGCCGCTATGGTATTATGGTTAGCGTGCTTGCCTATGTGGTATTATGGTTAGCGTGCTCGCCTCTGTGGTATTAAGGATAGCGTGCTCGCTTCTATGGTATTATGGTTAGCGTGCTCGCCTCTGTGGTATTATGGTTAGCGTGCTTGCCTCTGTGGTATTATAGTTAGCGTGCTCGCCTTTGTGGCATTATGGTTAGCGTGCTCGCCTCTGTGGTATTATGCTTAACATGCTCGCTTCTATGGTATTATGGTTAGCGTGCTCGCCTTTGTGGTATTATGGTTAACGTGCTCGCCTCTGTGGTATTATGGTTAGCGTGCTCGCCTATGTGGTATTATGGTTAGCGTGCTCGCCTATGTGGTATTATGGTTAACGTGCTCGCTTCTATGGTATTATGGTTAGCGTGCTCGCCTCTGTGGTATTATGGTTAGCGTGCTTGCCTCTGTGGTATTATAGTTAGCGTGCTCGCCTCTGTGATATTATAGTTAGCGTGCTCGCCTCTGTGGTATTATTGTGAGCGTGCTCGCCTCTGTGGTATTATGGTTAGCATGCTCGCCTCTATGGTATTATGGTTAGCGTGCTCGCCTCTGTGGTATTATGGTTAGCGTGCTCGCCTCTGTGGTATTATGGTGAGCGTGCTCGCCTCTGTGGTATTATGGTTAGCGTGCTCGCCTCTGTGGTATTATGGTTAGCGTGCTCGCCTCTGTGGTATTATGGTTAGCGTGCTCGCCAATGTGGTATTATGGTTAGCGTGCTAGCCTCTGTGGTATTATGGTTAGCGTGCTCGCCTCTGTGGTATTATGGTTAGCGTGCTCGCCTATGTGGTATTATGGTGAGCGTGCTCGCCTATGTGGTATTATGGTTAACGTGCTCGCCTATGTGGTATTATGGTTAACGTGCTCGCCTATGTGGTATTATGGTTAACGTGCTCGCCTCTGTGATATTATGGTTAGCGTGCTCGCCTATGTGGTATTATGGTTAGCGTGCTTGCCTCTGTGGTGTTATAATTAGCGTGCTCGCCTATGTGGTATTATGGTTAGTTTGCTCGCCTCTGTGGTATTATGGTTAGTGTGCTTGCCTCTGTGGTATTATGATTAGCGTGCTTGCCTCTGTGGTATCACGGTTAGCGTGCTCGCCTCTGTGGTATTATGGTTAGCGTGCTCGCCGCTATGGTATTATGGTTAGCGTGCTTGCCTATGTGGTATTATGGTTAGCGTGCTCGCCTCTGTGGTATTAAGGATAGCGTGCTCTCTTCTATGGTATTATGGTTAGCGTGCTCGCCTCTGTGGTATTATGGTTAGCGTGCTTGCCTCTGTGGTATTATAGTTAACGTGCTCGCCTTTGTGGCATTATGGTTAGCGTGCTCGCCTCTGTGGTATTATGCTTAACATGCTCGCTTCTATGGTATTATGGTTAGCGTGCTCGCCTTTGTGGTATTATGGTTAACGTGCTCGCCTCTGTGGTATTATGGTTAGCGTGCTCGCCTATGTGGTATTATGGTTAGCGTGCTCGCCTATGTGGTATTATGGTTAACGTGCTCGCTTCTATGGTATTATGGTTAGCGTGCTCGCCTCTGTGGTATTATGGTTAGCGTGCTTGCCTCTGTGGTATTATAGTTAGCGTGCTCGCCTCTGTGATATTATAGTTAGCGTGCTCGCCTCTGTGGTATTATGGTTAGCGTGCTCGCCTCTGTGGTATTATGGTTAGCGTGCTCGCCTATTTGGTATTATGCTTAACGTGCTCGCTTCTATGGTATTATGGTTAGCGTGCTCGCCTATGTGGTATTATGGTTAGCGTGCTCGCCTCTGTGGTATTATGGTTAGCGTGCTTGCCTCTATGGTATTATGGTTAGCGTGCTTGCCTATGTGGTATTATGGTTAGCCTGCTTGCCTCTGTGGTATTATGGTTAGCGTGCTCGCCTCTGTGGTATTATGGTTAGCGTGCTCGCCTCTGTGGTATTATGGTTAACGTGCTCGCCTATGTAGTATTATGGTTAGCGTGCTCGCCTATGTGGTATTATGGTTAGCGTGCTCGCCTCTGTGGTATTATGGTTAGCGTGCTCGCCTCTGTGGTATTATGGTTAGCGTGCTCGCCTCTGTGGTATTATGGTTAGCGTGCTCGCCTCTGTGGTATTATGGTTAGCGTGCTCGCCTCTGTGGTATTATGGTTAACGTGCTCGCCTATGTGGTATTATGGTTACCGTGCTCGCCTCTGTGGTATTATGGTTAACGTGCTTGCCTCTGTGGTATTATGGTTAGCGTGCTCGCCTCTGTGGTATTATGGTTAGCGTGCTTGCCTATGTGGTATTATGGTTAGCGTGCTTGCCTCTGTGGTATTATGGTTAGCGTGCTCGCCTCTGTGGTATTATGGTTAGCGTGCTTGCCTCTGTGGTATTATGGTTAACGTGCTCGCCTATGTAGTATTATGGTTAGCGTGCTCGCCTCTGTGGTGTTATGGTTAGCGTGCTCGCCTATGTAGTATTATGGTTAGCGTGCTCGCCTCTGTGGTATTATGGTTAGCGTGCTTGCCTCTGTGGTATTATGATTAGCGTGCTCGCCTCTGTGGTATTATGGTTAGCGTGCTCGCCTCTGTGGTATTATGGTTAGCGTGCTCGCCTCTGTGGTATTATGGTTAGCGTGTTCGCCTCTGTGGTATTATGGTTAGCGTGCTCGCCTCTATGGTATTATGGTTAGCGTGCTTGCCTATGTGGTATTATGGTTAGCGTGCTCGCCTATGTAGTATTATGGTTAGCGTGCTCGCCTCTGTGGTATTATTGTTAGCGTGCTCGCCTATGTAGTATTATGGTTAGCGTGCTCGCCTCTGTGGTATTATGGTTAGCGTGCTCGCCTCTGTGGTGTTATGGTTAGCGTGCTCGCCGCTATGGTATTATGGTTAGCGTGCTTGCCTCTATGGTATTATGGTTAGCGTGCTTGCCTCTGTGGTATTATGGTTAGCGTGCTTGCCTATGTAGTATTATGGTTAGCGTGCTCGCCTCTGTGGTATTATGGTTAGCGTGCTCGCCTCTGTGGTATTATGGTTAGCGTGCTCGCCTATGTGGTATTATGGTTAGCGTGCTCGCCTCTGTGGTATTATGGTTAGCGTGCTCGCCTCTGTGGTATTATGGTTAGCGTGCTCGCCTCTATGGTATTATGGTTAGCGTGCTCGCCTCTATGGTATTATGGTTAGTGTGCTCGCCTATGTGGTATTATGGTTAGCGTGCTTGCCTCTGTGGTATTATAATTAGCGTGCTCGCCTATGTGGTATTATGGTTAGTGTGCTCGCATCTGTGGTATTATGGTTATTGTGCTCGCATCTGTGGTATTATGGTTATTGTGCTCGCATCTGTGGTGTACTGGTTAGCATGCTCGCCTCTGTGGTGTACTGGTTAGCGTGCTCGTCTCGAGTGTGGTAGATCGTGGGTTCGAGCCCCGATCAGGAAAAATCAAAGACTTTTATGTGTATGCTTTGTAGATCGTTGTTTGTCCTTTTGGCCATTGTGTTGTCTGTCATTCTTCGATTTACGGATTCTGATTACTCATTTCGTACTTTCAAACTCTTCTATAAAATTGATATTAGTTGCTTCTCCGTTAAGTATGCAGCGTTAAGAAGAAAGAGCAAAGACTGGTTGTTCCGAAATCAGGATAATTTGGAATGCAGCAACCTGTGTGTCTGTAGGCTGTTGTTTCAGTGAGCTAACACAATGAGGATTCAACTAATGGTGTTGGTCTAGTACAAAGTGGACATAATCATCTGGTCGAATGAAACTCGCCGTGATATAGCTGACACATTACTGATTCGACGTTCCCCAACAATTGTATAAGGACTGAAAAGATACAATGTCAATATAGAGGGACCGGACGTGGGTTCGCGCACGGCTTTGTAAATTACAAAAAGGGTACACTCGACTCGCAACAGCAAGTGAAAAAGTTTACCAGTTGCTTGCCCATGGTCGGTGGTTCTCTCTGGGTACACCAATAACCGTCCTGTCTCAAGTCACTGAACAACTTTCTAATATAATGTTGTATCGAGTGCACCTGATCACGTACGAGAATCAAACTCGCAAATAAAGTGGTGTTACTGGTTGTATATGTGTTGGCTTAAATACGATCATACGATCAATGCCCCAGCAGACTATATACATATTACCATAGTGTGTGGGCTATTTCGGACCATATTTTTTGATTGATTCGATTTGAGTTTTGGTGTTTAACGCCACTTTCAGCAATATTTCAGCTATATCATGGCGACCAGTTATTGGTGGAGGAAACCGCAATACTCGGAGAAAAGCACCGACTTGCAGCAAGTCACTAACAAACTTTATCACACAATGCTGTATTCAGTACACCTCATCGTGAGTGGAATTCGAACTCATAAGGTAAAGGTGACGTCAAACGTTCGTAAATCTAATATATCTTGCATGACCTTATAATTTCACTAAGAGAGGAGGTGAACCCCACCACTTTTATTTAAGATTCTATACCAAGCCAGGAGAGCGAAGGGTCTATACCAAGCCAGGAGAGCGGAGGGTCTATGCCAAGCCAGGGGAGCGGAGGGTCTATACCAAGCCAGGAGAGCGGAGGGTCTATACCAAGCCAGGAGAGCGGAGGGTCTATGCCAAGCCAAGAGAGTGGAGGGTCTATATCAAGCCAGGAGAGTGGAGGGTCTATACCAAGCAAGGAGAGTGGAGGGTCTATACCAAACCAGGAGAGTGGAGGGTCTATACCAAGCCAGGAAAGTGGAGGGTCTATACCAATCCAGGAGATTGGAGGGTCTATACCAAGCCAGGAGAGTGGAGGGTCTATGCCGAGCCAGGAGAGCGGAGGGTCTATGCCAAGCCAGGAGAGTGGAGGGTCTATTCCGAGCCAGGAGAGTGGAGGGTCTATACCAAGCAAGGAGAGCGGAGGGTCTATACCAAGCCAGGAGAGCGGAGGGTCTATACCAAGCCAGGAGAGCGGAGGGTCTATACCAAGCAAGGAGAGTGGAGGATCTATACCAAGCCAGGAGAGTGGAGGGTCTATACCAATCCAGGAGAGCGGAGGGTCTATACCAAGCCAGGAGAGTGGAGGGTCTATACCATGCCAGGAGAGTGGAGGGTCTATACCAAGCCAGGAGAGCGGAGGGTCTATACCAAGCCAGGAGAGCGGAGGGTCTATGCCAAGCCAGGAGAGTGGAGGGTCTATACCAAGCCAGGAGAGCGGAGGGTCTATACCAAGCCAGGAGAGCGGAGGGTCTATACCGAGCCAGGAGAGTGGAGGGTCTATACCAAGCCAGGAGAGTGGAGGGTCTATGCCAAGCAAGGAGAGCGGAGGGTCTATGCCAAGCCAGGAGAGTGGAGGGTCGATACCAAGCCAGGAGAGCGGAGGGTCTATACCGAGCAAGGAGAGCGGAGGGTCTATACCAAGCCAGGAGAGTGGAGGGTCTATGCCAAGCCAGGAGAGCGGAGGGTCTATACCAAGCAAGGAGAGTGGAGGATCTATACCAAGCCAGGAGAGTGGAGGGTCTATACCAATCCAGGAGAGCGGAGGGTCTATACCAAGCCAGGAGAGCGGAGGGTCTATACCAAGCCAGGAGAGTGGAGGGTCTATACCAAGCCAGGAGAGCGGAGGGTCTATACCAAGCCAGGAGAGCGGAGGGTCTATTCCAAGCCAGGAGAGAGGAGGGTCTATACCAAGCCAGGAGAGCGGAGGGTCTATACCAAGCCAGGAGAGCGGAGGGTCTATACCAAGCCAGGAGAGTGGAGGGTCTATGCCAAGCCAGGAGAGTGGAGGGTCTATACCAAGCCAGGAGAGCGGAGGGTCTATGCCAAGCCAGGAGAGTGGAGGGTCTATACCAAGCCAGGAGAGCGGAGGGTCTATACCGAGCAAGGAGAGCGGAGTGTCTATACCAAGCCAGGAGAGTGGAGGGTCTATTCCAAGCCAGGAGAGCGGAGGGTCTATACCAAGCCAGGAGATTGGAGGGTCTATACCAAGCCAGGAGAGTGGAGGGTCTATACCAAGCCAGGAGAGCGGAGGGTCTATGCCAAGCCAGGAGAGTGGAGGGTCTATTCCGAGCCAGGAGAGTGGAGGGTCTATACCAAGCAAGGAGAGCGGAGGGTCTATGCCAAGCCAGGAGAGCGGAGGGTCTATACCAAGCCAGGAGAGTGGAGGGTCTATGCCAAGCCAGGAGAGTGGAGGGTCTATATCAAGCCAGGAGAGCGGAGGGTCTATACCAAGCCAGGAGAGTGGAGGGTCTATGCCAAGCCAGGTGAGCGGAGGGTCTATACCAAGCCAGGAGAGTGGAGGGTCTATACCAAGCAAGGAGAGCGGAGGGTCTATACCAAGCCAGGAGAGCGGAGGGTCTATACCAAGCCAGGAGAGTGGAGAGTCTATGCCAAGCCAGGAGAGTGGAGGGTCTATATCAAGCCAGGAGAGCGGAGGGTCTATACCAAGCCAGGAGAGTGGAGGGTCTATACCAAGCCAGGAGAGTGGAGAGTCTATGCCAAGCCAGGAGAGTGGAGGGTCTATACCAAGCCAGGAGAGCGGAGGGTCTATACCAAGCCAGGAGAGCGGAGGGTCTATACCAAGCCAGGAGAGTGGAGGGTCTATACTAAGCCAGGAGAGTGGAGGGTCATGTGTGTTAGGAATATAGATTTCCTTCTGTTTCTACTATTGTCCTATTAGGTTTTGGAACCATTCTGATAGTGTACACTATTTGTTATTGTTTTACATTTTGCTTATATCAAACTATTGCTCCATGCCTAATATATCATATGATTTTGTTTATATCAAACTATTGCTCCATGCCTAATATATCATATGTTTTTGTTTATATCAAACTATTGCTCCATGCCTAATATATCATATGATTTTGTTTATATCAAACTATTGCTCCATGCCTAATATATCATATGATTTTGTTTATATCAAACTATTGCTCCATGCCTAATATATCATATGATTTTGTTTATATCAAACTATTGCTCCATGCCTAATATATCATATGATTTTGTTTATATCAAACTATTGCTCCATGCCTAATATATCATATGATTTTGTTTATATCAAACTATTGCTCCATGCCTAATATATCATATGATTTTGTTTATATCAAACTATTGCTCCATGACTAATATATCATATGATTTTGTTTATATCAAACTATTGCCCCATGCCTAATATATCATATGATTTTGTTTATATCAAACTATTGCTCCATGCCTAATATATCATATGATTTTGTTTATATCAAACTATTGCTCCATGCCTAATATATCATATGTTTTTGATTATATCAAACTATTGCTCCATGCCTAATATATCATATGATTTTGTTTATATCAAACTATTGCTCCATGCCTAATATATTATATGATTTTGTTTTTATCAAACTATTGCTCCATGCCTAATATATCATATGATTTTGTTTATATCAAACTATTGCCCCATGCCTAATATATCATATGATTTTGTTTATATCAAACTATTGCCCCATGCCTAATATATCATATGATTTTGTTTATATCAAACTATTGCCCCATGCCTAATATATCATATGATTTTGTTTATATCAAACTATTGCTCCATGCCTAATATATCATATGATTTTGTTTATATCAAACTATTGCTCCATGCCTAATATATCATATGATTTTGTTTATATCAAACTATTGCTCCATGCCTAATATATCATATGATTTTGTTTATATCAAACTATTGCCCCATGCCTAATATATCATATGATTTTGTTTATATCAAACTATTGCCCCATGCCTAATATATCATATGATTTTGTTTATATCAAACTATTGCTCCATGCCTAATATATCATATGATTTTGTTTATATCAAACTATTGCTCCCTGCCGAATATATCACATGATTTTGTTTATATCAAACTATTGCCCCATGCCAAATATATCATATGATTTTGTTTATATCAAACTGTTGCCCTATGCCTAATATATCATATGATTTTGTTTATATCAAACTATTGCTCCATGCCTAATATATCATATGATTTTGTTTATATCAAACTATTGCTCCATGCCTAATATATCATATGATTTTGTTTATATCAAACTATTGCTCCATGCCTAATATATCATATGATTTTGTTTATATCAAACTATTGCCCCATGCCTAATATATCATATGATTTTGTTTATATCAAACTATTGCTCCATGCCTAATATATCATATGATTTTGTTTATATCAAACTATTGCCTCATGCCTAATATATCATTTGATTTTGTTTATATCAAACTATTGCTCCATGCCTAATATATCATATGATTTTGTTCATATCAAACTATTGCCCCATGCCTAATATATCATATGATTTTGTTTATATCAAACTATTGCTCCATGCCTAATATATCATATGATTTTGTTTATATCAAACTATTGCCCCATGCCTAATATATCATATGATTTTGTTTATATCAAACTATTGCTCCATGCCTAATATATCATATGATTTTGTTTATATCAAACTATTGCTCCATGCCTAATATATCATATGATTTTGTTTATATCAAACTATTGCTCCATGCCTAATATATCATATGATTTTGTTTATATCAAACTATTGCTCCATGCCTAATATATCATATGATTTTGTTTATATCAAACTATTGCTCCATGCCTAATATATCATATGATTTTGTTTATATCAAACTATTGCCCCATGCCTAATATATCAAATGATTTTGTTTATATCAAACTATTGCTCCATGCCTAATATATCATATGATTTTGTTTATATCAAACTATTGCTCCATGCCTAATATATCATATGATTTTGTTTATATCAAACTATTGCCCCATGCCTAATATATCAAATGATTTTGTTTATATCAAACTATTGCTCCATGCCTAATATATCATATGATTTTGTTTATATCAAACTATTGCTCCATGCCTAATATATCATTTGTTTTTGATTATATCAAACTATTGCTCCATGCCTAATATATCATATGATTTTGTTTATATCAAACTATTGCTCCATGCCTAATATATTATATGATTTTGTTTTTATCAAACTATTGCTCCATGCCTAATATATCATATGATTTTGTTTATATCAAACTATTGCTCCATGCCTAATATATCATATGATTTTGTTTATATCAAACTATTGCCCCATGCCTAATATATCATATGATTTTGTTTATATCAAACTATTGCCCCATGCCTAATATCATATGATTTTGTTTATATCAAACTATTGCTCCATGCCTAATATATCATATGATTTTGTTTATATCAAACTATTGCTCCATGCCTAATATATCATATGATTTTGTTTATATCAAACTATTGCTCCATGCCTAATATATCATATGATTTTGTTTATATCAAACTATTGCCCCATGCCTAATATATCATATGATTTTGTTTATATCAAACTATTGCTCCATGCCTAATATATCATATGATTTTGTTTATATCAAACTATTGCTCCATGCCTAATATATCATATGATTTTGTTTATATCAAACTATTGCTCCCTGCCGAATATATCACATGATTTTGTTTATATCAAACTATTGCCCCATGCCAAATATATCATATGATTTTGTTTATATCAAACTGTTGCCCTATGCCTAATATATCATATGATTTTGTTTATATCAAACTATTGCTCCATGCCTAATATATCATATGATTTTGTTTATATCAAACTATTGCTCCATGCCTAATATATCATATGATTTTGTTTATATCAAACTATTGCTCCATGCCTAATATATCATATGATTTTGTTTATATCAAACTATTGCCCCATGCCTAATATATCATATGATTTTGTTTATATCAAACTATTGCTCCATGCCTAATATATCATATGATTTTGTTTATATCAAACTATTGCCCCATGCCTAATATATCATATGATTTTGTTTATATCAAACTATTGCTCCATGCCTAATATATCATATGATTTTGTTTATATCAAACTATTGCTCCATGCCTAATATATCATATGATTTTGTTTATATCAAACTATTGCTCCATGCCTAATATATCATATGATTTTGTTTATATCAAACTATTGCTCCATGCCTAATATATCATATGATTTTGTTTATATCAAACTATTGCTCCATGCCTAATATATCATATGATTTTGTTTATATCAAACTATTGCTCCATGCCTAATATATCATATGATTTTGTTTATATCAAACTATTGCTCCATGCCTAATATATCGTATGATTTTGTATATATCAAACTATTGCTCCATGCCTAATATATCATATGATTTTGTTTATATCAAACTATTGCCCCATGCCTAATATATCATATGATTTTGTTTATATCAAACTATTGCTCCATGCCTAATATATCATATGATTTTGTTTATATCAAACTATTGCTCCATGCCTAATATATCATATGATTTTGTTTATATCAAACTATTGCTCCATGCCTAATATATCATATGATTTTGTTTATATCAAACTATTGCCCCATGCCTAATATATCATATGATTTGTTTATATCAAACTATTGCTCCATGCCTAATATATCATATGATTTTGTTTATATCAAACTATTGCTCCATGCCTAATATATCATATGATTTTGTTTATATCAAACTATTGCCCCATGCCTAATATATCATATGATTTTGTTTATATCAAACTATTGCTCCATGCCTAATATATCATATGATTTTGTTTATATCAAACTATTGCTCCATGCCTAATATATCATATGATTTTGTTTATATCAAACTATTGCCCCATGCCTAATATATCATATGATTTTGTTTATATCAAACTATTGCTCCATGCCTAATATATCATATGATTTTGTTTATATCAAACTATTGCTCCATGCCTAATATATCATATGATTTTGTTTATATCAAACTATTGCTCCATGCCTAATATATCATATGATTTTGTTTATATCAAACTATTGCCCCATGCCTAATATATCATATGATTTTGTTTATATCAAACTATTGCCCCATGCCTAATATATCATATGATTTTGTTTATATCAAACTATTGCCCCATGCCTAATATATCATTTGATTTTGTTTATATCGAACTATTGCCCCATGCCTAATATATCATATGATTTTGTTTATATCAAACTATTGCTCCATGCCTAATATATCATATGATTTTGATTCATACGTTTTTACGTGTCTTTATATGATTTATTTTCTTTATGGCGAGAAAGATGAAAATATATCTGATTTTAATTGATTGGTTGGTTGGTTGATTTTATGGTGTTTAACCCCACATTCAACAATAATTCAGTTATATCGCGGGGTTCAGTTTAATTGGTGGAGGAAACCAGAGTACCCGGAGAAAACCACCGACCTGTCGCAAGTCACTGACAAACTTTATCACATAATGTTGTACACCTCGCCCTGTTCGGGATTCGAACTCACAACATCAGTAGTGGTAGGCACTGAATGCATAGGTAGTTGTAAATTCAACTACCATCCGATTACGGAGCCCTCTATTTTAATTGAACTATATATTCCTCATATAAATCTGTACACATGTTTTATGTTGTAGGTGAATGTTTTATTTGCTATGACATCATCCTCTGATATTCTACAAGGTTCAAATATCTACAAATTATATTTAAATTCTAAAAACGGCTAGGCCTACCACATCGCCCGTCATACGGGGAATAACTCCAGTAAAAAAATGTGTAACAATGTATAATTTTAAAATCAAATGGGGAATGTACAAATATTTATCTTAAAATATTGCTTGTTACTGTTTGTTTAAGAGATAGAATGAAATTATGCGAAATACATTTAAAATTTAATTAAATGTACATTTATAATCCTAAGACTTGACAGTATTACGCCAAAGTTTACAGTGTTACGTCAAAGTTTACAGCATTACGTTCAGGTTTACAGTATAACGTCAAAGTTTACAGTACTACGTCAAAGTTTACAGTATAACGTCAAGGTTTACAGTATTACGTCAAAGTTTACAGTATTACGCCAAAGTTTCCAGTGTTACGTCAAAGTTTACAGCATTACGTTCAGGTTTACAGTATAACGTCAAAGTTTACAGTAATACGTCAAAGTTTACAGTATTACGCCAAAGTTTACAGTATTACGTCAAAGTTTACAGCATTACGTCAAGGTTTACAGTATTACGTCAAGGTTTACAGTATTACGTCAAAGTTTACTGTATTACGTCAAAGCTTACAGTATTACGTCAAGGTTTACAGTATTACGTCAAAGTTTACAGCATTACGTTAAAGTTTACAGTATAACGTCAAAGTTTACAGTACTACGTCAAGGTTTACAGTATTACGTCAAAGCTTACAGTATTACGTCAAGGTTTACAGTATTACGTCAAGGTTTACAGTATTACGTCAAGGTTTACAGCATTACGTCAAGGTTTACAGTATTATGTCAAGGTTTACAGCATTACGTCAAGGTTTACAGTACTACGTCAAATCTTACAGTATTACGTCAAGGTTTACAGCATTACGTCAAGGTTTACAGTATTACGTCAAGGTTTACAGTATTACGTCAAAGTTTACTGTATTACGTCAAGGTTTACAGTATTACGTCAAAGCTTACAGTATTATGTCAAGGTTTACAGTATTACGTCAAGGTTTACAGCATTACGTCAAGGTTTACAGCATTACGTCAAGGTTTACATTATTACCAAGGTTTACAGCATTACGTCAAGGTTTACAGTACTACGTCAAATCTTACAGTATTACGTCAAGGTTTACAGCATTACGTCAAGGTTTACAGTATTACGTCAAGGTTTACAGTATTACGTCAAAGTTTACAGTACTACGTCAAGGTTTACAGTATAACGTTAAGGTTTACAGTATTACGTCAAGGTTTACAGTATTACGTCAAGGTTTACAGTATTACGTCAAAGTTTACAGTATTACGTCAAAGTTTACCGTATTACGTCAAAGTTTACAGTATTACGTCAAAGTTTACAGTATTACGTCAAAGTTTACAGTATTACGTCAAAGTTTACAGTATTACGTCAAGGTTTACAGTATTACGTCAAGGTTTACAGTATAACGTCAAAGTTTACAAGGCAAACATACATTTGATAAATTAACATTTAGATAGAGTTAATTGCTTTGCAGGTGTCGTGTCTCCTCGGTGGTTGTGACTTTTAAATAAAAAGACTAATGAACTATCTCTGCGTCGATGGACTATTTATAAGCTTCCTGAGAAATTATCCCCATGTAGTCAATGCTTCGGAACTGCCATTGTTAATGAGATATATTTATACATTGTGTATTTGTAAATAAACATTAAAGAAACGAAATGGGCAATCGAGAATGGACCAATCACTAGAGATACAGGAAAGAAAAAACAACAAAACAAACAAACAAGTGTATGTGGTTCTTATCAGACATACACCGTGTTACTTATAAGTCAATTTATAAATACCTAAATAATGTAATTACATATATGTATTATTAAAATTATTGTCAATATCCTCCAGACATACGTAACATTAGCCTATTTTGGCACTTTGGTTTCCTTTCTCCCAAGAACCATTGGATTATTTGGCTTTTTAATCTTTTAAATATGAACATTAGTTCAGAAACGATTCGTGTGCATTTAATTAGATATTACTTGTTCTGTTTTTTTACTACAACATAGTTGAAAATTAATACACACAAAGAAAGACAACTCTAACACAGAATGGTGAATGAAACTCGTATTTGTTTGTAGAACAGTAATTTTGTTTTTATTATAGTATCACGATTATTACAATCTAACCTGTATTAAGAGATCACCTTTGGAACAAAGAACAGCTGACCTCTTAAAAGAGGTTAAATTCATATGAAGTTTTCTATGACCGGACAAGAAAAAAGGTGGCCTTTGAATACAGGTGACTGCTTAATAGAGGTAACCACATGGACAGTTGTGACTGTATTTTCTATATGAGAATCATTTTATAGACTTGTCTTTTGTACTTAGCCTCTCACAAAAGGAAAAGTTGGGTGAGTTCGATTTGAACATTGAGCTTGTATTTCCAATCGTATATGAATCGATTTAAATCAATTTATTCTAATTCCAGGAAAGTGAGCAGTCATACATGTGTGTGTTAGGGGCCATACATGTGTGTGCTAGGTGTCATACATGTGTGTGCTAGGGGTCATACATGTGTGTGTTAGGGAGCAGTCATACATGTGTGTGTTAGGGGTCATACTTGTGTGTGTTAGGGGTCATAAATGTGTGTGCTAGGGGTCATACATGTGTGTGTTAGGGAGCAGTCATACATGTGTGTGATAAAAAGCAGTCATACATGTATGTGTTAGGGAGTAGTCATACATGTGTGTGTTAGGGAGCAGTCATACATGTGTGTGTTAGGGAGCAGTCATACATATGTGTGTTAGGGGTCATGCATGTGTGTGTGTTAGGGAGCAGTCATACATGTGTGTGTTAAGGAGCAGTCATACATGTGTGTGTTAGGGAGTAGTCATACATGTGTGTGTTACGGAGCAGTCATACATGTGTGTGTTAGGGAGCAGTCATAGATGTGTGTGTTAGGGAGGAGTCATACATGTGTGTGTAAGGGGTCATACATGTGTGTGTTAGGGAGCAGTCATACATGTGTGTGTTAGGGAGCAGTCATACATGTGAGTGTTAGGGAGCAGTCATACATGTGTGTGTGTTAGGGAGCAGTCATACATGTATGTAATAGGGAGCAGTCATACATGTGTGTGTTAGGGAGTAGTCATACATGTGTGTGTTAAAGAGCAGTCATACATGTGTGTTAGGGAGCAGTCATACATGTGTGTGTTAGAGAGCAGTCCTGTGTGTGTTAGGGAGCAGTCATACATGTGTGTGTTAGGGAGCAGGCATACATGTGTGCGTTAGGGAGCAGTCATACATGTGTGAGTTAGGGAGCAGTCATACATGTGTGTGTTAGGGAGCAGTCATACATGTGTGTGTAAGGGTGCAGTCATACAGGTGTGTTAGAGAGCAGTCATGTGTGTTATGGAGCAGTCATACATGTGTGTATTAGGGAGCAGATATACATGTGTGTGTTATGGAGCAGTCATACGTGTGTGTGTGTTAGGGAGCAGTCATATATGTGTGTGTTAGGGAGCAGTCATACATGTGTGTGCTATGGAGCAGTCATACATGTGTGTGTTAGGGAGCTGTCATACATGTGTGTGTTAGGGAACAATCATAAATGTGCGTGTCTTAGGGAGTAGTCAGGTGTGTGTTAGGGTGCAGTCATACATATGTGGGTTAGAGAGCAGTCATAGATGTGTGTTAGAGAGTAGTCATGCATGTGTGTGTTCGGGAGCTGTCATACATGGGTGTGTTAGGGAGCAGTCATACATGTGTGTGTTAGGGAGCAGTCATACATGTGTGCGTTAGGGCGCAGTCATGTGTGTGTTAGGGAGCAGTCATACATGTGTGTGCTAGAGAACAGTCATACATGTGTGTGTTAGGGAGCAGTCATACATGTGTGCGTTAGGGTGCAGTCATACATGTGTGTGTTAGGGAGCAGACATACATGTGTGTGGTAGGGAGCAGTCATGCATGTGTGTGTAAGGGAGCAGTCATACATGTGTGTGTTAGGGAGCAGTCATACATGTGTGTGTTAGGGAGCAGTCATGTGTGTTAGGGAGCAGTCATACATGTGTGTATTAGGGAGCAGACCTACATGTGTGTGTTAGGGAGCAGTCATACATGTGTGTGTTAGGGAGTAGTCATACATGTGTGTGTTAGGGAGCAGTCATATATGTATATGTTAGGGAGCAGTCATACATGTGTGTGTTAGGGAGCAGACATACATGTGTGTGTTAGGGAGCAGTCATACATGTGTGTGTTAGGGAGCAGTCATACATGTGTGTGCTACGGAGCAGTCATACATGTGTGTGTTAGGGAGCAGTCATACATGTGTGTGCTACGGAGCAGTCATACATGTGTGTGTGTTAGGGAGCAGTCATACATGTGTGTGCTACGGAGCAGTCATACATGTGTGTGTTAGGGGTCATACATGTGTGTGTTAGTGGTCATCCATGTGTGTGCTACAGAGGAGTCATACGTGTGTGTGTTAGTGGTCATCCATGCGTGTGCTACAGAGGAGTCATACATGTGTGTGTTAGGGGTCATACATGTGTGTGCTACAGAGGAGTCATACATGTGTGTGTTAGGAGTCATACATGTGTGTGTTAGGGGTCATACATGTGTGTGTTAGTGGTCATCCATGTGTGTGCTACAGAGGAGTCATACATGTGTGTGTTAGGGGTCATACATGTGTGTTAGTGGTCATCCATGTGTGTGCTACAGAGGAGTCATACATGTGTGTGTTAGGGGTCATACATGTGTGTGTTAGAGGTCATACATGTGTGTGTTAGTGGTCATCCATGTGTGTGTTAGGAGTCATACATGTGTGTGTTAGGGGTCATACATGTGTGTGCTAGGGGTCATACATGTGTGTGTTAGGGGTCATACATGTGTGTGCTACAGAGGAGTCATACCTGTGTGTGTTAGGGGTCATACATGTGTGTGTTAGGGGTCATACATGTGTGTGCTACAGAGGAGTCATACATGTGTGTGTTAGTGGTCATCCATGTGTGTGCTACAGAGGAGTCATACATGTGTGTTAGGGGTCATACATGTGTGTGTTAGTGGTCATCCATGTGTGTGCTACAGAGGAGTCATACATGTGTGTGTTAGGGGTCATATATATGTGTGTTAGTGGTCATCCATGTGTGTGCTACAGAGGAGTCATACATGTGTGTGTTAGGGGTCATACATGTGTGTGTTAGGGGTCATACATGTGTGTGTTAGGGGTCATACATGTGTGTGTTAGGGGTCATACATGTGTGTATTAGGGGTCATACATGTGTGTGTTAGGGGTCATACATGTGTGTGTTAGTGGTCATCCATGTGTGTGCTACAGAGCAGTCATACATGTGTGTGTTAGGGGTCATACATGTGTGTGTTAGTGGTCATCCATGTGTGTGCTACAGAGGAGTCATACATGTGTGTGTTAGGGGTCATACATGTGTGTGTTAGTGGTCATCCATGTGTGTGCTACAGAGGAGTCATACATGTGTGTGCTAGGGGTCATACATGTGTGTGTTAGGGGTCATACATGTGTGTGTTAGGGGTCATACATGTGTGTGTTAGGGGTCATACATGTGTGTGTTAGGGGTCATACATGTGTGTGTTAGTGGTCATCCATGTGTGTGCTACAGAGGAGTCATACATGTGTGTGTTAGGGGTCATACATGTGTGTGTTAGTGGGCATTCATGTGTGTGCTACAGAGGAGTCATACATGTGTGTGTTAGGGGTCATACATGTGGGTGTTAGGGGTCATACATGTGTGTGTTAGGGGTCATACATGTGTGTGTTAGTGGTCATCCATGTGTGTGCTACAGAGGAGTCATACATGTGTGTGTTAGGGGTCATACATGTGTGTGTAAGGGGTCATACATGTGTGTGTTAGGGGTCATACATGTGTGTGTTAGGGGTCATACATGTGTGTGTTTCTATGACTTTGGTACAATGTATTCTATATGTTGTGTGTTTTGATTTTTATTCTATTCCTAACTAGATATTAAAGTCTGTAGTGATATGATTTTCTAGTACACACTAAAGATAAATAATTATGGATAAAAACGGCCATCGACCATGACATTCTGCATGCAAAATAAAAACAGTATTAATATATTGTTTGTAATCTTGGTCTCATCATTATAATACCTGAAATTCCTTCAATGTGGCGTTAAACAACAACAATCAATCAATTATTCTAGTATTAATCTAAGAGTTATATGATATACTAATATTTTTCGTAAATAAATTCTGGTATATCATGATGAACCTCTTGTAATGAAATTAAAAGATAACAATCTTAAACATCATAACACTTATAATAAAAGGCCACTTGACATGGAATTAAAACGATGGCTGAAAATTCAATTTTAGCGTTGGAAATCTTAACATTGGCGAGAAGTACTCTATTTATCTATCACTGAAGTGTTTCAATTGATGTGTATTTTTTTCTCTCGGAAAATTGCAATTACCAAATCCAATTTTTCAAAATCAAGGCTTTGAATGGGGAGATAACTGCATTGTATTTGAAAATTTCACGGCATCAATTGGAGATTTGATGGTCTCAAATTGAGTTCACTGGCCACACAATGGCACAAAATAAGTACAGAAGACAACAATAAGATCTTTGTTATCACGCGAAAATCTATATATTTAATAAAAGGAAAATAAAAAAAATACCACGTCATCGGAACAGTAGACAAATTGTACCAACACAGAAATACATGACAGCTCATTATCCTGGCTTGATACAATATGTCAGCTCATTATCCTGGCTTGATACAACATGTCAGCTCATTATCCTGGCTTGATACAACATGTCAGCTCATTATTCTGGCTTGATACAACATGTCAGATCATTATTCTGGCTTGATACATGTCAGCTCATTATCCTGGCTTGATACAACATGTCAGCTCATTATTCTGGCTTGATACAACATGTCAGCTCATTATTCTGGCTTGATACATGTCAGCTCATTATCCTGGCTTGATACAACATGACAGCTCATTATCCTGGCCTGATACAACATATCAGCTCATTATCCTGGCTTGATACAACATGTCAGTTCATTATCCTGGCTTGATACAACATGCCAGCTCATTATCCTGGCTTGATACAACATGTCACCTCATTATCCTGGGTTGATAAAACATGTCAGCTCATTATTCTGGCTTGATACAACATGTCAGCTCATTATTATGGCTTGATACAACATGTCAGCTCATTATCCTGGCTTGATACAACATGACAGCTCATTATCCTGGCTTGATACAACATTTCAGCTCATTATCCTGGCTTGATACAACATGTCAGCTCATTATCCTGGCTTGATACAACATGACAGCTCATTATCCTGGCTTGATACAACATGTCAGCTCATTATCCTGGCTTGATACAACATGTCAGCTCATTATCCTGGCTTGATACAACACCCCAGCGCATTATCCTGGCTTGATACAACATGTCAGCTCATTATTCTGGCTTGATACAACATGACAGCTCATTATTCTGGCTTAATACAACATGTCAGCTCATTATTATGGCTTGATACAACATGTCAGCTCATTATCCTGGCTTGATACAACATGTCAGCTCATTATCCTGTCTTGATACAACATGACAGCTCATTATCCTGGCTTGATATAACATGTCAGCTCATTATCCTGGCTTGATACAACATGATAGCTCATTATTCTGGCTTAATACCACATGATAGCTCATTATCCTGGCTTGATACAACATGATAGCTCATTATCCTGGCTTGATACAACATGATAGCTCATTATCCTGGCTTGATACAAAAGTACATGACAGCTCATTATCCTGGCTTGATACAAAAGTACATGACAGCTCATTATCCTGGTTGATACAAAAGTACACGACAGCTCATTATCCTGGCTTGATACAAAAGTACATGACAGCTCATTATCCTGGCTTGATACAAAAGTACATGACAGCTCATTATCCTGGCTTGATTCAAAAGTACATGACAGCTCATTATCCTGTCTTGATACAAAAGTACATGACAGCTCATTATCCTGGCTTGATACAAACGTACATGACAGCTCATTATCCTGGCTTGATACAAAAGTACATGACAGCTCATTATCCTGGCTTGATACAAAAGTACATCACAGCTCATTATCCTGGATACAAAAGTACATGACAGCTCATTATGCTGGTTTTATACAAAAGTACATGATAGCTCATTATCCTGGCTTGATACAAAAGTACATGACAGCTCATTATCCTGGCTTGATGCAAAAGTACATGATAGCTCATTATCCTGGCTTGATACAAAAGTACATGACAGCTCATTATCCTGGCTTGATACAAAAGTACATGATAGCTCATTATGCTGGTTTTATACAAAAGTACATGACAGCTCATTATCCTGTCTTGATACAAAAATACATGACAGCTCATTAACCTGGATTGATACAAAAGTACATGACAGCTCATTATGCTGGTTTTATACAAAAGTACATGACAGCTCATTATCCTGGCTTGATACAAAAGTACATGACAGCTCATTATCCTGTCTTGATACAAAAAATACATGACAGCTCATTATCCTGGATTGATACAAAAGTACATGACAGCTCATTATCCTGGCTTGATACAAAAGTACATGACAGCTCATTATCCTGGCTTGATACAAAAGTACATGACATCTCATTATCTTGTCTTGATACAAAAATACATGACAGCTCATTATCCTGGATTGATACAAAATACATGACAGCTCATTATCCTGGATTGATACAAAAGTACATGACAGCTCATTATGCTGGTTTTATACAAAAGTACATGACAGCTCATTATGCTGGTTTTATACAAAAGTACATGACAGCTGATTATCCTGTCTTGATACAAAAATACATGACAGCTGATTATCTTGGATTGATACAAAAGTACATGACAGCTCATTATCCTGGTTTTATACAAAAGTACATGATAGCTCATTATCCTGGATTGATACAAAAGTACATGACAGCTCATTATCCTGGATACAAAAGTACATGACAGCTCATTATGCTGGTTTTATACAAAAGTACATGACAGCTCATTATCCTGGCTTGATACATAAGTATATGACAGCTCATTATCCTGGCTTGATACAAAAGTACATGACAGCTCATTATCCTGGATACAAAAGTACATGACAGCTCATTATTCTGGTTTTATACAAAGTACATGACATCTCATTATCCTGGCTTGATACAAAAGTACATGACAGCTCAGTATCCTGGCTTGATACAAAAGTACATGACAGCTCATTATCCTGGATACAAAAGTACATGACAGCTCATTATGCTGGTTTTATACAAAAGTACATGATAGCTCATTATCCTGGCTTGATACAAAAGTACATGACAGCTCATTATCCTGGATACAAAAGTACATGACAGCTCATTATGCTGGTTTTATACAAAAGTACATGACAGCTCATTATCGTGGCTTGATACAAAAGTACATGACAGCTCATTATCCTGGATACAAAAGTACATGACTGCTCATTATCCTGGCTTGATACAAAAGTCCATGACAGCTCATTATCCTGTCTTCATACAAAAATACAATACAGCTCATTATCCTGGCTTGATACAAAAGTACATGACAGCTCATTATCCTGGCTTGATACAAAAGTACATGACAGCTCATTATCCTGGCTTGATACAAAAGTACATGACAGCTCATTATCCTGGCTTGATACAAAGTACATGACAGCTCATTATCCTGGCTTGATACAAAAGTACATGACAGCTCATTATTCTGGCTTGATACAAAAGTACATGACAGCTCATTATCCTGACTTCATACAAAAGTACATGACAGCTCATTATCCTGGCTTCATACAAAAGTACATGACAGCTCATTATCCTGGCTTCATACAAAAGTACATGACAGCTCATTATCCTGGCTTGATACAAAAGTACATGACAGCTCAATATCCTGGCTTCATACAAAAGTACATGACAGCTCATTATCCTGGCTTGATACAAATGTACAGTACAACAAGAAGTATAAATGAAAAAAGGGGAAACAATAACACTATCTCCTACATAACTTTGTTCTAAACGACCACGATGATTTCTCCCTAATGTATAACAACATTACAACCATATGGTATTGTCAAGAGTTGACATAAGTATATGTATTATAGTATACAGTTAATATGTTAAGTACATACTTTTGGACATGACGAGCCTATTAGCTCTCATTTTATCGTCCACATAACCGTTCATGTAACACACATTGAAACATTCCGTCATATTTTTACAAGTAATTCAGTGTATTGATATCAATCTTTCCAGTTCTCTGTATGTTTTTAATCTTCACCTCCTTAATCGCGTTAGTCTGCAGTTTCCAATGAGATGGTGATGGATGTCTCCGATAGAGACAATAGAACCCCGTGTAGATATTAAGAGGAGTTTTATGATACCGACGGAGTAATCAGAATCCATAAATAGAATAACAGACAATACAATGGCCAAAAAGAAAAACAACGATCTACAAAACATGCACATAAAACTAAAGATCGAGTAACACGAACCCCACTAACAACAGGGGGGGGGGGGGGGGTGAAACTCAGGTGCTCCGGAGGGGTAAGCAGATCCTGCTGCACTAGTGTCATGTCGCAATATCTTGCTGAATCTGTATATTACAGTTGAAGAAAGATGTTAAATAATTAGATCTTGGTTGAAAGTTGACAATTGTTCCCCTATTATATCTTCTGAGGGCCCTTTGTACTATCTAATATTTAAATGGCGGTCTAGTCCATCGGTTCTCTTTAATAGAACTAATATCATACATATGAGAACCTTTGCGTCACTATAACTTGAGCATTAAGATGATGTCTTGTGTGACCATTCGTGTCATAAAATTAAGGGAGTGATTGTATTAAATAAAATATAAAACAACGAAATGTCACTGTCGCAACAGTTCCAAAATTCAATCGTAAATCGTAGATACCGAGACAACATCGACATCCTAACACACACGACCGCTCTCCTCTCTATCACGACAGTCACTTCAACATACAGTAGTGGAGATAAACTAGTTTGAAGGGCCCAAATATCCCTCTTAGAACACACGACCGCTCTCCTCTCTATCGCGACAGTCACTTCAACATACAGCAGCGGGGATAAACTAGTTTGAAGGGTCCAAATATCCCTCTTAGAACACACGACCGCTCTCCTCTCTATCACAACAGTCATTTCAACATACAGTAGTGGAGTTAAACTAGTTTGAAGGGCCCAAATATCCCTCTTTGTGAAATTATGCTGTGTGTTCCACATTTGAATAAATCAGATCAATCGTCTCTTTCAGCCTTTTGCAACTGGTGGCGCAGGAACTACTTACCCTTCCGGAGCACCTGAGTTCACCCCCGGTTTCTAGTGTGGTTCGTGTTACACGATATTTAGTTTCGTGTATATGTTTTGTAGATCATTGTTTGACCTTTTTCTTTTAGCCATTGTGTTGTCTGTTCTTCTTTGATTTACGGATATTTATTACCCCTTTGGTAACGTTAAACTCTTCTGGCAGCTGTATCGTGAGTATCCGTCTTATTGCAATAGAGGAATCTCGAAAAGAGTTTACGATTCGTCATGAGTTGGTAACTGGGCTCCATGAAAATTGCTTGGAAAATAAAATGAAAAACAAAGCAATACCACACTGGCGAAAAATGTCCATAATCCAATAGAACATGGTAAAAAGAGAGAAATCGATTGGTTTAACAACGAAACGGTCAGCCACTTATCATGTCAAACCTGTGAATACAAAAAACACCATAATATCCTTGCAACTCGCCTAGATTAGTCATGGACTCGCCATTTTCAGTTGGGACTCGCCAGAATTTTCAAATTTTAGATTTTTAGAATGACGACACCACTGTCGTGTACCCGATAAGGAATGGTCATTTCAAGATGGCGGATTTTAATTCATCAAAAAGGTAGGTGTGAAGATTTTGACTATTATCGTTCTTTATAGGTTATCTTAGTGTCTATGAGTTACACGTTTAGATAGGACAGTCATTTTTCTACTTCACCATTAAGTCAGTAAAGCTTGATCCTTTTGTTTTTATCGTAAACTGCCTTCGGTAGTTGATCAATGCAGCGACAAATATATTGAGGCGTAGAATCCAATTTATTTCACCAATTCCTACCGCCTAGTGACTTTTTATATTAATATGTTGATGCCAAAATTATTCAAACATGTGAATTGTCCAGCAAATTTTTTTTCAGCCTTTGACAAGCCTTGTATCCCTCTTAAAACGTCTATGAAAAGTTTGTTTATGTCACGGAATGGTCACGACAAAAACATGACAAAAATGTATAGGAATGGTCTCATGTTTTGAGTGAAGGAATGGACTTTCAAGCCAAGGAATGGTCTTTTTTGTTTAGGAATGGTCTCCATCATATAAGATATGCTTGTTAATAATATTATTGAAGTTCATTTCCGTTTGTGGTCTTTAATGTAAATCTTCTTATTTCATATGATCAATCTTGCCTTAAAATACCCGAAATACCTTATTTGCTATTAAATTGTTATAATCTTTTCCATTTCATTATGCAATGTTTCTTTTATCTATAGGTACAAGTGTTACTACTGCCAATTTGATACTTCCAATCACCAAGCCATAGTGGACCACTGCTGCCAGAATTATCGGGATGAAACATTAAAATTTAGATCTTTTGAATTTAACACTAATGTGGGTAAATTTGGTTAAGAACTCTTTCAGCAATTGTACACATATTGTAATGGTTTATACTTTGTGATATTGACAGGGAGTCATTTTTTACATAAAAATATTTTTGTTAAAAGAAATATTCATTGTTATTTAAATAAATTTTATGAAATCAACTCTTTATATCTTTATTATCAATTTGCAAACAATTACAATTATAGTCATTTGATCCAGAGAAAAATGTGAGTAGTCCTGAAGATATAATCCTCTCCGAACATGTGGAAGAATCTCTGCCTCGTGAGCTCTGTGATATTCCCTGACAGTTTGTGGTTACTGTAATTACATGTGATACGTTTTTGTTCACCATGGTTGGTCTGATGAACCAATAGCTCCCCTTTTCACAAAATGCTGCCGTGCAAGAATCAGTGGTACATTTAAATTTTATCTCTTGTTTTAAATGTTGTCTCAGGCGATGTCGTCTGAGACCACTTCTATTTTTCAGACATTTTCCACAGTCCTCTCATATAAAATCATTCTCTGAGGCGTGGAAAGATGTATCCATCACAGTAAACCTGTAAAAATGAGAAATACACGATATATCTATTGAAGATTTAAGTAACCTCGTATATTTTTGTTTTCATGAAGTAAATACATGTACTGATTTTAAACATAGGAACATTAAAATAATATATGTGAACTGAAGCACCTATGTACGAAAAAACTAATACATAAACCTAACAGTGGTCTAGACTTAGTGGTAAGAAAACCGAAGATCCAAAAAGTAAAAGAAAAGAAGAAAAAAATAATAATAAAAGTTGAGAACATCGGTCCAAATAAAATAGTGGTGTGTACTGAAATGGTGATGTATTATACATAACTGCCGGGGTCCGGGTGGCTCAATGAGTTAGGTCGTTGGATATAACAATTCATACAAGCCTATCACCAATACGCGCCCGGCTTTGTAAATTACAAAAAAGGGTGCACTCGACTCGCAGCTGCAAGTGATAAAAGTTTACTAGTTGCTTGCCCTTGGTCGATGGTTCTCTCCGGGTACTCCGACTTCCTCCACCACTAAAACTGGTCACCATGATATAGCTGAAATATTGTTGAAAGTGGCGTTAAGCACCAAAAATAAAAAAAAATCAATACATAACTGCCTGTAGTTGAGGAGTTTCGCTAGATTACCATACGAAGAAAATATCACTTGAGACGTACTAAGGTAGGAATTCCACGACAGAAATACTCCTTACGGAATAAACACACTAGTGCATACTGCAAGGTATAAATACACTAGGGTATTTACGTTCCCGGACATTCTACACATCGGAAAGAACGTACGCTTACAGTATATCAGAGAAGCGAATGGTATGTCGTCATATTGACAAACCAATTGAAATACATGACAGTGAATGTAGTAAGACAAGAAAAATAAGATTTTATGCGAGTGTGAACACTGGATGAACGACAAAGCCATTGCTCCCGCTTTACATCCGATATGTTCAATCAGACCATTCCTAAACAAAAAAGACCATTCCTTGGCTTGAAAGTCCATTCCTTCACTCAAAACATGAGACCATTCCTATACATTTTTGTCATGTTTTTGTCGTGACCATTCCGTGACATAAACAAACTTTTCATAGACGTTTTAAGAGGGATACAAGGCTTGTCAAAGGCTGAAAAAAAATTTGCTGGACAATTCACATGTTTGAATAATTTTGGCATCAACATATTAATATAAAAAGTCACTAGGCGGTAGGAATTGGTGAAATAAATTGGATTCTACGCCTCGATATCTTTGTCGCTGCATTGATCAACTATCGAAGGCAGTTTACGATAAAAACAAAAGGATCAAGCTTTACTGACTTAATGGTGAAGTAGAAAAAAGACTGTCCTATCTAAACGTGTAACTCATAGACAATGAGATAACCTATAAAGAACGATAATAGTCAAAATCTTCACACCTACCTTTTTGATGATCTACAATCCGCCATCTTGAAATGACCATTCCTTATCGGGTACACGACAGTGGACACTCCCCAACATTTTCAGAAATGTCTTCTGGACTCATCAAAATAAATTACTACAAGTATCCCGGGTTTGAAATTCAGGCCCTGGCTTTGGACAGGCACACAAATGTGGCGGGGTTACGCATCGTACTAGCAACGCAGGAAGAATCTGCTGATACTCTTATGATAGCAAAATATCCATCATTGTCAAAAGTTTCATGTTGTCAATTCGAATCCCTCTCAGGTGGGGTGTACTCGATACAACATTATGTTATAAGATTTGTCAGTGACCTCCGACATATCGCAACGATATCACTGAAATATTGTTGAGAGTGGCGTGAAATGGCATAACCTTCACCCAGTGCCGGATTTAGATAAAGAGAGGCCCTAGGCTATCCCACTTGTGAGGCCCCTCCCAATTCCACACCTTCACAACTGGAGGAAGATGCAAGTGTGCTTAATCAATTTGAATAAAGGTGAAGATGATGAGGGGTGTTTAAAATTCTGCAATATTCTGAAACGAAGTACAACTGTGTAAGGAAAATTACTGAAGGATTGTTTAGAAAGTACAGTACGTAATGACAGCATAAGTGTGAAAGTCCAATAACAGTGTTCAAAATAGTATACACCTTGGCAGGAGGCCCCCTAAATTTTGAGGCCCTAGGCTTCAGCCTATCGAGCCTATAGGTAAATCTGGCACTGCCCTCACCCTAACCGAAACTTTTATACATGAAAGATATATGATTGAAAAAGTGCTTGTTTCATCACTGGATCATGTGTTTGTTTTTATGAATGAAAGATACAAACACGGACACATGCACATCAATTATTTATAGTATATATATAACAGATGATAGGGTTACCATTAAATATTAAACAGTACAGAGAAAAACGTAGATATCAAATGTATCTATTACACATTCAAATAAAATCAATTGACCCAATCCAGGGGCGGATCCAGGATTTCAAGCTAAGGGGGGTGCACTTAAAAAAATTGCGCCGAGCAGAGGGAGGCGCGAAAATATTTTGGGTATTTCGTGTGAAAAATCACAATTTTACACCAAAAAATCATATTTTTTCCAATTTTAGGGGGGGGGGGGGGCGCCGGGTGCACACACCCCCCCCTGGATCCGCCCCTGCAATCAATAACATTTCCTTCATCTTAAGAGACATTTTATTGGATTACAATTCCTCGTGATCTAGTTTATACGTTTAAATTACGTAAGTGAATTGGTTGGTTGGTTTATAGTGTTTAACGCCACTTTCAACAATATTTCAGTTATATCGTGGTGGTGAGTTTTATTGGTGGAGGAAACAGGAATACCCAGAGAAAATCAGCGACCAGTCACCTGCCGCAAGTCACTGTCACATAATGTTGTATCGAGTACACCTCGACATGAACGGGGTTCGAACACACAACTTTAGTGGTGATAGGCACTGATTGCAATGGTAAATCTAACTGCCATATGATCACGACCACGATGGCCCCCTTTTATCCTGTGTGTATCATCTTACAGTCTATATGTTCTATTACATCCTCTCTGTGGTGAGGTGTTCTCGATTTATCTAACATTAAAATTATTCTTTTTTGTTAGAGCATAATTTCAAATTTGGTGCATTTGTTAAATGACTGACAAAAATGTAACTGCCAAATAAAACAATTGCGCTCATGGCGAGATGTATTCGATACAACATTATGTGATACAGTTTGTCAGTGACTTACGACAGGTCTGTGGGTTTCTCCTGTTTCCTCACCTAAATAAACTCGACCGCTAATCATAACCATGACATATTATATATTTGTGTCCCGAATCAAATTTACAATCGCCATGATATAGCTGAAATATTGCTGAAAGTGGTGTTATGCACCAAAAATCAATCAATCAATCAACCAATTTGCAATGTAGTGCTCGTAGGACTCGTAACATATTTACTGTGGAAGACCATGTACATTCAAAAGTGGTGACCACTGAATGTGTGGGAGGGATCCGTTCAAAAGAGGAGTCCGTTGAATATGTGTGGCGTATCAATACAAAAGTGAATGTGTGGGACGAACCAATTCAAAAGTGGTGTCTGTTGAACATGTGGGACAGATCCATTCAAAAGTGGTGGCCGCTCTATGCGGAACGAAACAATTCAAAAGTGATGTGCACGAATCAAATACGCATACATCTTGCCTTAAGACGTCAAAAATCCTATTTGTGCCAGATCTGATAAGGTGTGTTCGAATCGACCGCAATGTGAAAATTTCATAACCTAACCCATTCAATCACAATATATATCCTGACGTTCCTCGGAATGTATATCTGTTTATCCTAGCTAATTCTTATGATATACAACGTTCATCATTTTTCATTTAAGGTGTTTAATTACCTACAGTTTACAACATTGTAAATGTTTTTGCTTCACGTGAAAACTTGTTTTTTTAGGGAAATATTAATTCTACAAAAGTATCTTCAATTCTGCCATTCATTACTCTAATGCTGGGTACTTTGTATATATATTATCTCGCAATCTGAAAATTGTGCATGATGATGGGCAGACACGTGCATGCAAATTATTTTCATATTGTATAATTAATAGAAAATATATTTGATTATTGAGATGTCTTTGAGAGGGGGTGTCTCCAATTTGTTCACGTAGGTTAAAGAATCTTAATGGAATATGAGATAATGTGTTCTGCTATTACGACGTACATAAAATATACTCGTTATTACAAAAGTATGGTTTTCAAAGAAATTATTGTTTTTTTTATTTCATGGAGTTATGTCATTACATTGAAATTAAGAAGAAGAGAAAGGAAAAGAAATTCTGAAGGCAGACGTTGTTTTTTCTTGGAATAATTATATTAAAGGTTTATTCCACTTACCCTTGTTAACAGTTTGACGTTTCGAAATCAAAGTTAGATAAAAAAAAAAAAAAAAAAAAAAAATCAACAGAGAAATAGCACAACGTCAGGACTTTGCAATAAATTGAAACCAATAGCACATCGTCAGACATTTTTAAATCTAACCGTGAAATGATAGAAAGAGAGGTGACATCAATACCACTAACAAACAAATACACGACCGCTCACTCGCCTTGCTTGGTACATGCACTTCAATGGCGGGGCTTAGCTATGTTTACAGGCCCACGCAGCCTTTCTTGGTACATGCACTTCAATGGCGGGGCTTAGCTATGTTTACAGGCCCACGCAGCCTTTCTTGGTACATGCACTTCAATGGCGGGGCTTAGCTATGTTTATAGGCCCACGCAGCCTTTCTTGGTACATGCACTTCAATGGCGGGGCTTAGCTATGTTTATAGGCCCACGCAGCCTTTCTTGGTACATGCACTTCAATGGCGGGGCTTAGCTATGTTTATAGGCCCACGCAGCCTTTCTTGGTACATGCACTTCAATGGCGGGGCTTAGCTATGTTTATAGGCCCACGCAGCCTTTCTTGGTACATGCACTTCAATGGCGGGGCTTAGCTATGTTTATAGGCCCACGCAGCCTTTCTTGGTACATGCACTTCAATGGCGGGGATTAGCTATGTTTACAGGCCCACGCAGCCTTTCTTGAAAAGTTTATTTTTCTTTCTTTCTGTCTGTTTTTTCTTTAAATCTTTCTTTTATTAGAAAAAATAGTTTTACGATTTATAAATCAGTTGTATTTAAAATTAATTTCTGTTGTTCTGTATTATTTTGCTTTTTCTTTTTATTTTCTCGATTATTTAAATCAGCTGTAGATCTATTTTCTATATAAAAATATGATATGCTACAAACAAATAAAAGATTGCCGACATGCTTCATTGATTTTCTTAATTTCAGTTGTTACTCTTTCTTTTTCTTTTTATGTTCAGCTGTGTTTTCTATAAAAAAAAAAAAAAAAATAAAAAATAATAAAACAAAAAAACATTATGATTTGCTCTAAACAAATATAAAATTGCCAACATGGTGCATTCTGTGTAATGAATATTTGTTACTAAACGCGTGTGGGCTGCAGCCTGTGTTGAAGAGTGAGAACGGAGTCATTGATAACTAAGTCTCTAATTAGTATTGACAGTGGTAATTAATTATTGATAGATCAGGGCAATATGTTCCTTGATACGCTCCAAGATAAACATATTCTAAGATGTCATAAAATATATCACGCTGTCTTCAGAATCGATCAGAGACTTTTCAAGGCTATCTGTTTGTTTCAATCATTGTACTTTGTTTGACTGTATATAGTCTCGATTACGGGTGATGGTCAAGATGGCCGATGATGTGTGTTCATGTAGATACAAGACAACACTTCTACTTCTTCAACCAAATACTGTCCATCTTCAAGAAGTTACTGATTATGTCAGAGGTTGAACATGATGATCGAGAAAGGTTAAGGTTAATTACTGATCTCATACATTAGTATTTGATAGAGAAGACAGCCACCTAGATATCATAAGTCACCGACCATTCACATTTAAGGGGATGTATATTTTTACAAGAAAAACAAATTTTGTCCCCAAAATTTATAGAAAAAATAATTGTACTTAGATATGGATAAAATAAATATTATGACCCTGCAGTTTTTATCTCGAGGAATTTTGGTAAAATTTGAAGAATAATAACTGATTTTCCATTTCAAAAAAGGAAATAATTTGATTTTGTATTTCGTATTTATGGCTCGAGGCAAAACATAGCCCCTTCTAAAAGTTAAACACACATATGACCACGTGTACTAATCCAGGAAAGTGACCGGTCATGTACAAGTTCTACTACCACGGAAGATGTTTTCACAATTGTCAAGTGGTATATTTCCAAATACAAATCTATCTAAAATAAACCACATCACATTGAAATGTAAATATGTATGCATTGTATATATGTATATGTATGCATGCATATGTATGTGTGTATATGTATAGATGTATGTGTGTAGATGTAGGTGCGTATTTATAGGTATATTTAATTAAAGTCTGATCCTCATCAGTTATATTATATTATTTGAAAGTATTTTAATTATATAAGAAAATATTAATGTGAAATACTTCATAAGTAGCTTGGGCTTTTGAAGTAAGAATGTAACAAGCATTTTGAATAAAAATATATTGTTGTAAAAAAAAAAAAAAAATAAACCACACTGCATGTTTGTTCCTGTCTCAAGCCGATAATTGGATATCCTCGACTGGTGCCACTAATGAAGCAGGAACTGGTTTTACTGCCGGAACACTTGAGTTCACCCCAGGTTTTTAGTGGGGTTCGTGTTACTCGATCTTTAGCTTTATGTGTAATGTTTTGTAGATGGATGTTGTTTTCTTTTGGCCATTGTGTTGTCTGTCCTTCTTGATTTACGGATTCTGATTACCTCCCTTTGTATCATCAAGATTTTCTGTGTAGTTCTTTGTAGATCGTTGTTGGTCCTTTTGCATTTTTTCTTTTGGCCATTGTGTTGTCTGTCCTTCTTGATTTACGGATTCTGATTAACCCCTTTGTATCATCAAGATTTTCTGTGTAGTTCTTTGTAGATCGTTGTTGGTCCTTTTGCACTTTTTCTTTTGGCCATTGTGTTGTCTGTCCTTCTTGATTTACGGATTCTGATTAACCCCTTTGTATCATCAAGATTTTCTGTGTAGTTCTTTGTAGATCGTTGTTGGTCCTTTTGCACTTTTTCTTTTGGCCATTGTGCTGTCTGTCCTTGATTTACAGATTCTGATTACCCCTTTGTATCATCAAGATTTTCTGTGTAGTTCTTTGTAGATCGTTGTTGGTCCTTTTGCACTTTTTCTTTTGGCCATTGTGTTGTCTGTCCTTCTTGATTTACGGATTCTGATTAACCCCTTTGTATCATCAAGATTTTCTGTGTATTTCTTTGTAGATCGTTGTTGGTCCTTTTGCACTTTTTCTTTTGGCCATTGTGTTGTCTGTCCTTCTTGATTTACGGATTCTGATTAACCCCTTTGTATCATCAAGATTTTCTGTGTAGTTCTTTGTAGATCGTTGTTGGTCCTTTTGCACTTTTTCTTTTGGCCATTGTGTTGTCTGTCCATCTTGATTTACGGATTCTGATTAACCCCTTTGTATCATCAAGATTTTCTGTGTAGTTCTTTGTAGATCGTTGTTGGTCCTTTTGCACTTTTTCTTTTGGCCATTGTGTTGTCTGTCCTTCTTGATTTACGGATTCTGATTAACCCCTTTGTATCATCAAGATTTTCTGTGTAGTTCTTTGTAGATCGTTGTTGGTCCTTTTGCACTTTTTCTTTTGGCCATTGTGCTGTCTGTCCTTGATTTACGGATTCTGATTACCCCTTTGGTATCATCAAAATTTTCTGTGTAGTTCTTTGTAGATCGTTGTTGGTCCTTTTGCACTTTTTCTTTTGGCCATTGTGTTGTCTGTCCTTCTTGATTTACGGATTCTGATTAACCCCTTTGTATCATCAAGATTTTCTGTGTAGTTCTTTGTAGATCGTTGTTGGTCCTTTTGCACTTTTTCTTTTGGCCATTGTGTTGTCTGTCCATCTTGATTTACGGATTCTGATTAACCCCTTTGTATCATCAAGATTTTCTGTGTAGTTCTTTGTAGATCGTTGTTGGTCCTTTTGCACTTTTTCTTTTGGCCATTGTGTTGTCTGTCCTTCTTGATTTACGGATTCTGATTACCCCTTTGGTATCATCAAAATTTTCTGTGTAGTTCTTTGTAGATCGTTGTTGGTCCTTTTGCACTTTTTCTTTTGGCCATTGTGTTGTCTGTCCATCTTGATTTACGGATTCTGATTAACCCCTTTGTATCATCAAGATTTTCTGTGTAGTTCTTTGTAGATCGTTGTTGGTCCTTTTGCACTTTTTCTTTTGGCCATTGTGCTGTCTGTCCTTGATTTACAGATTCTGATTACCCCTTTGTATCATCAAGATTTTCTGTGTAGTTCTTTGTAGATCGTTGTTGGTCCTTTTGCACTTTTTCTTTTGGCCATTGTGTTGTCTGTCCATCTTGATTTACGGATTCTGATTACCCCTTTGGTATCATCAAAATTTTCTGTGTAGTTCTTTGTAGATCGTTGTTGGTCCTTTTGCACTTTTTCTTTTGGCCATTGTGCTGTCTGTCCTTGATTTACAGATTCTGATTACCCCTTTGTATCATCAAGATTTTCTGTGTAGTTCTTTGTAGATCGTTGTTGGTCCTTTTGCACTTTTTCTTTTGGCCATTGTGTTGTCTGTCCATCTTGATTTACGGATTCTGATTAACCCCTTTGTATCATCAAGATTTTCTGTGTAGTTCTTTGTAGATCGTTGTTGGTCCTTTTGCACTTTTTCTTTTGGCCATTGTGTTGTCTGTCCATCTTGATTTACGGATTCTGATTAACCCCTTTGCATCATCAAGATTTTCTGTGTAGTTCTTTGTAGATCGTTGTTGGTCCTTTTGCACTTTTTCTTTTGGCCATTGTGTTGTCTGTCCATCTTGATTTACGGATTCTGATTAACCCCTTTGCATCATCAAGATTTTCTGTGTAGTTCTTTGTAGATCGTTGTTGGTCCTTTTGCACTTTTTCTTTTGGCCATTGTGTTGTCTGTCCTTCTTGATTTACGGATTCTGATTACCCCTTTGGTATCATCAAAATTTTCTGTGTAGTTCTTTGTAGATCGTTGTTGGTCCTTTTGCACTTTTTCTTTTGGCCATTGTGCTGTCTGTCCTTGATTTACGGATTCTGATTACCCCTTTGGTATCATCAAAATTTTCTGTGTAGTTCTTTGTAGATCGTTGTTGGTCCTTTTGCACTTTTTCTTTTGGCCATTGTGCTGTCTGTCCTTGATTTACGGATTCTGATTACCCCTTTGTATCATCAAGATTTTCTGTGTAGTTCTTTGTAGATCGTTGTTGGTCCTTTTGCACTTTTTCTTTTGGCCATTGTGTTGTCTGTCCTTCTTGATTTACGGATTCTGATTACCCCTTTGGTATCATCAAAATCTTCTGTGTAGTTCTTTGTAGATCGTTGTTGGTCCTTTTGCACTTTTTCTTTTGGCCATTGTGCTGTCTGTCCTTGATTTACGGATTCTGATTACCCCTTTGGTATCATCAAAATTTTCTGTGTAGTTCTTTGTAGATCGTTGTTGGTCCTTTTGTACTTTTTCTTCTGGCCATTGTGTTGTCTGTCCTTGATTTACGGATTCTGATTACCCCTTTGATATCTTCAAACTCTTCTTCTAACGTCATATGTCTTTTTTATGTTCAATGGTTTGAGATCAGAGGTGATTGTTCTTTAAGTTGACCATCACTGTTTGAGTGAGGTGTTATTGTTCTTTAAGTTGACCATCAATGTGTGAGGTTTCTTCTCATAAAAGTACAATAAACTTAACAAGGTCACAGAAGGAAAAAAAAACCAATATGTTGCGATAATGGAAACTACAATACGTAATAAAATGACATCCAAAAATCTGTTTGTTCTTTGTATGTTATGCACCTCTATATATCTTCTCTAGATATCACTATACATTGAGACATTCAAAGCCACAACAACATTTTATATCACCTTTCTCATACGTTTGACGTTAGTAGAACCATTCCTATAAACTGTCGTCTGCTTAAACACGTGTATCCAATCTTACAGGAATCTGGTGCATTTCTCGTGCGTCAAAGGCAATATCATTAAGGCAAATTACATCTTTCTTAGCTCTGACGTATGTTTGTCGTTATGCAGAGGAGTAAAACGTTTTTGTGACTTAAGAAATGAGATCTAATATATTATCCACCTACAAAGTGCACTCTGTAGAATCTGTTTCACTTAGATGTTTAAAAATAGAATAAAGTGAGAATAAATATAACACACTGTCAGGACAGTTCCGAAATTCGAACGGAATTTCATCGTGTAGAAACAGAGGTAAATTCGATACCCCTAGCACACATATACATGACCGCTCAGTCACTTGTCTTGGCTTGATACTTAAATAAAAAAAGTGGCGGAGTTGAAATAGTTTTATGGGAACAAATATCTCCTCTTAGTGAAAAGTTTGAAAGTTCCAAAGTGGTACTCGGAGGCCGTAATTCGAAGAAGGAGAGACAATACAATGCTCAATAGAACAAGTAACTACACTGATGTACACAAACCTATACAGAAAACTATGGATAAACCAATGTGAACCCCACGTATGACCAGGTGTAAACTCAAATGCTGAAGAAGTGTAAGCAGTTCTTGCTCCGTACCATTGCACCTGTTGCTCATGTTGCAAACGCGGTAATAAGTCATGAATGAAAAAAATGACCGTATTGTGGTGAAACGATGCGATATTGCGAAAACGTATTTTATAATATCCTGTTTCATGCAAGAAGATATTATCAACATGTTGTGGTTTTGTTGTATACTCGTATGATGAAATGTATAGCACGACCTGCTAACTCCACTTTTCTATTTGTAGATGTCGTTTTAAACTTTATAACACAAGGTACGTACAGTGATTACATTATATCCAGTTATATCATGGCAGTCAGTTTTATTGGTGGATGAAACTGGAATACCCGGACCTGTCGCAAGTCACTGACAAACTTTATCACATAATATTGTAATACATCTCGCCCTGATCGAGATTCGAACTCACAACATCAGTGGTGATAGGCAAATAAGACAAATACTTGTATGTCAGATCAAGCATTCCGTGACCTGCTCTTATTCATTCGCACGCAACATGTATGTGTCTCTATTTCTTGACCGACCTTCTTACTCCATCAAATAAAAACGTTAGAGAATACCGAAGGGGCAATCAAAAAGGTCTAATCCAGGGAAACTGGTAACATAGTGTATATGTTGGACATTACTATACTCAGATAAACACACATAACGTACATACGACATGTGGCCTCCTACAAACAACTGGAGATAAAGACGAACCGAACAAACACACATAACGTACATAAGACATGTGGCCTCCTACAAACAACTGGAGATAAAGACGAACCGAACAAACACACATAACGTACATAAGACATGTGGCCTCCTACAAACATCTGGAGATAAAGACGAACCGAACAAACACACATAACGTACATAAAACATGTGGCCTCCTACAAACATCTGGAGATAAAGACGAACCGAACATAGTTTTTCTGTGGAAATGGTAACGGACATCACAACACGGAAGATATAACGTAAAGACACATTATAGGAACAACCTAAAAAGATGAGCAACACAGACCCCACCACTAAACACCGGGGAGTGCTCGTGAAGAGTAAGGAGTTCCTGTGTCTTATAAGACACCCACCGTGTTACTCATATATAAAGTTCAGTGAAAGTCTTAGCAGTGATAGAGGAAAGAAAACATCTACGTAAAATATGTAAGACCATATAACCTTTGACCTTCATACACTTTGCAAGATAAGTTGCTTAGTGGCGGTGTCACTAACGTGAATTCGCACTCCATTACAGACTACACAGGGTTTCCAGATATCCACCCAAGGTTAGGGGCGTTGGAGTCTGGTTATCATTTCGTTATATATGTCTTGGGTTGCCTCCCCTTCTCGTCATGATGTAACTGAAGACTTGCTGTAAGTGATCATAAACACTAAGACCTTCATCATGGTACGCTCAAACGATTGGTTGATTGATTGATTTTTTATGTTTAACGCCACTTTCAGAAATTTTTCAGCTATATCATGGCCACCAGTTTTAGTGGTGGAAGAAGCCGGGGTATCCGGAGAGAACCACCGACCATGGGCAAGCAACTGGTAAACTTTATCACTTGCGGCTGCGAGTCGAATACACACTTTCTGTAATCTACAAAGCCGGGCGCGAACCCACGCCGTATTGGTGATAGGCTTGTATGAGTTGTTAGGTATTCCAACTACCTAGCTCATTGAGTCACCCGGGCCCTCTCAAAAGATTGGAATGCCAAATAATTAAAGTAAGATATATAAAATTTAAATATGTCTACATATAACCACTGTCCTACTGACTTATGTACGACTTGATCTACTTATCTCACCCTACATTTATAATGTGTTACTGTTTGAAATCAAATATAAGAGGTTTGGACCTGTAAGTCTATCTTAGCCACGCCGCTTTTTATTGAAGTGCCTGTACCAAGCAGAGAAAGGAACGAACCGGTCATGTGTGTGTGTGTGTGTGTGTGTGTGACCTCTTATATTATTTTGGCAGATCTGTGAATCGTCTACTTAGCGCTTACAGTACAAACATAAACTATATTTGAATTCGTTGAAGTAAACGTTGCGTTACGTACATTCTCCCATTAACACCCCTATTTTATGTTTTTACTAATGAGTTTCTGTAGTTGTAGGAGGTGATAGTCAATAGACATGTACAATAAATCGTCTTTTATACAGTTCCACCTCCACATTATAGCTACTTCAAAATACTATTTTTTCACCCTCTGCCTTTTTTCCAGTGGGAGTCAAAAGTCGTAATTTTCCCGGTTGGTCCATTAGTCTCTCATTTCTAGGTAGAATTAATATATTGTTGGATCATATCCCTGTCTCGAATATAGATGAAATGTTGCCAGGGCCTCCAAGAAAAATGCTACAAGACGGAACAAGACTGCTTTGGGACCCGGGGACAGACTGAGACTTCTCTCAAAATTGAGGATTTGAGTTGAAATTACAGGAAAAAAAATCAAAATAAATAATATGACTAGGCTATGGAGTCCTTCAGAGATTCACGGGCCCCTTCTTGGCTCTCCGGGCCCCGGACCGATGTACCGGCTGAACCCCCCTCTCATAGGCCCTGAATACTGCTCACTGGAACATAATCAATTCATACTTTCCACCCTCTGATAAAGGGCGTTGACCGGTTGGTTTTCTTGGACAAATAAAACACACACACAAGTAAAAGTCAGCTTACGTAAATTAGTAGAAGGTACGATGACGTCAATAAACTACCTTGTGTCTTTACCACCTTCATATTGGAATGGATGACTGGTTCGAATGTTAATTTAATTAAATGACAATGTATGAAGTATCATTAGGTTGTACTACTGAGATATAAAGGGACAGTAAGAAGCCAAGTTTTATTTTTTCATACGGCTAAAGGTCAAATACCGTAGTGCCTTATTTGTAATATATTGTTATATGTACAGTGAATCTCGTCTATCTCGAACACATAGTAACTGTGTTATAGCCAGATATTCAGCATACACGTGGCATACCTGTAGCAATTCCGATATACCGGTATTTTGACTAAAGCTAACGGTCTGTTTACAAAATATTCCTGTTTATTCATGATATGGTTTTTCTGGTTTTGTGCTATCTCTCTATATCTAAGTGAGAATACAAACGTAGATATCAAACGTAGATATCAAATGTAGTGAGAACATGCGTTTCTTGAATAACCTTTTTCAGGTACACTCAAAATCGCAAGATTGGAAAGCAAAATAATTTAAAGTTTTGGGAGCAATACAATCAAAGAGCCTAAACAGGATAATACAACAAATTAAATTGATCTTTCATACAGTTCCACCTTCATATTGTAGCCTCTCTGCCTCTCTACATTTCTTCCTCTCTGCCTCTCTGCCTCTCTGCCTCTCTACATTTCATCCTCTCTGCCTCTCTGCCTCTCTACATTTCATCCTCTCTGCCTCTCTACCTTTCTTCCTCTCTGCCTGTCTACATTTCATCCTCTCTGCCTCTCTACATTTCATCCTCTCTGCCTCTCTATATTTCTTCCTCTCTGCCTCTCTACATTTCATCCTCTCTGCCTCTCTACCTTACTTCCTCTCTGCCTCTCTACCTTTCTTCCTCTCTGCCTCTCTACATTTCATCCTCTCTGCCTATCTACATTTCATCCTCTGCCTCTCTACATTTCTTCCTCTCTGCCTCTCTACATTTCATCCTCTCTGCCTCTCTACCTTTCTTCCTCTCTGCCTCTCTACATTTCATCCTCTCTGCCTCTCTACATTTCATCCTCTCTGCCTCTCAACATTTCATCCTCTCTGCCTCTCTACATTTCATCCTCTCTGCCTCTCTACATTTCTGCCTATCTACATTTCTTCCTCTCTGCCTATCTACATTTCTTCATCTCTGCCTCTCTACCTTTCATCCTCTCTGCCTCTCTACCTTTCATCCTCTCTGCCTCTCTACATTTCTTCCTCTCTCCCTCTCTACCTTTCATCCTCTCTGCCTCTCTACCTTTATTCCTCTCTGCCTCTCTACCTTTCTTCCTCTCTGCCTCTCTACATTTCTGCCTCTCTACCTTTCTTCCTCTCTGCCTCTCTACCTTTCTTCCTCTCTGCCTCTCTACCTTTCATCCTCTCTGCCTATCTACCTTTCATCCTCTCTGTCTCTCTACATTTCTTCCTCTCTCCCTCTCTAAATTTCTTCCTCTCTGCCGATCTACATTTCTTCCTCTCTGCCTCTCTACCTTTCTTCCTCTCTGCCTCTCTACCTTTCTTCCTCTCTGCCTCTCTACCTTTCATCCTCTCTGCCTCTCTACCTTTCATCCTCTTTGCCTCTCTATCTTTCTTCCTCTCTGCCTCTCTACATTTCTGTCTCTCTGCCTCTCTACCTTTCTTCCTCTCTGCCTCTCTACCTTTCTTTCTCTCTGCCTCTCTACATTTCTGTCTCTCTGCCTCTCTACATTTCTGTCTCTCTGCCTCTCTACCTTTCTTCCTCTCTCCCTCTCTACCTTTCTTCCTCTCTGCCTCTCTACCTTTATTCCTCTCTGCCTCTCTACCTTTCTTCCTCTCTGCCTCTCTACATTTCTGCCTCTCTACCTTTCTTCCTCTCTGCCTCTCTACCTTTCTTCCTCTCTGCCTCTCTACCTTTCATCCTCTCTGCCTATCTACCTTTCATTCTCTCTGTCTCTCTATACATTTCTTCCTCTCTCCCTCTCTAAATTTCTTCCTCTCTGCCGATCTACATTTCTTCCTCTCTGTCTCTCTACCTTTCTTCCTCTCTGCCTCTCTACCTTTCTTCCTCTCTGCCTCTCTACCTTTCATCCTCTCTGCCTCTCTACCTTTCATCCTCTTTGCCTCTCTACCTTTCTTCCTCTCTGCCTCTCTACATTTCTGTCTCTCTGCCTCTCTACCTTTCTTCCTCTCTGCCTCTCTACCTTTCTTTCTCTCTGCCTCTCTACATTTCTTCCTCTCTGCCTCTCTACATTTCTGCCTCTCTGCCTCTACATTTCTTCCTCTCTGCCTCTCTACATTTCATCCTCTCTGCCTCTCTACATTTCTTCCTCTCTGCCTCTCTATCTTTCTGCCTCTCTATCTTTCTGCCTCTCTGCCTCTCTACATTTCTGTCTCTCTGCCTCTCTACCTTTCTTCCTCTCTGCCTCTCTACCTCTCTGCCTCTCTGCCTCTCTACTTTTCCAGTGTCAGTCAGAAGTCGTTGTTCCGGTTAGTCCATCAGTACCTCATTTCTATGTACAATAAATGTATTGTTGGAACTTATTCCCGTCCCTAATATAAATGAATCGAAGAAGAATAGACAATACAATGGCCAAAAGAAAAGTACAAAAGGACACACAATGATCTACAAAACACACACATAAATCTAAAGATCGAGTAACACGAACCCCACTAAAAATCGGGGGGTGAACTCAGGTGCTCCGGAAGTTGTAGCAATGCTTTGATTTCTTTGTTTTGTTGTATATAATTAATAAATAAAGATAAAAGATTATTTAACATTTCCCTTGTATATTTCACAATTATATACAACATAAAATTTGTCTATTTCTAATTTCAGACATCTATTGAACAATTAAAGGTTATCTGCTCTTCTATGGCTTATCTCTAACATATTGCAGTTTTCCTGCATGTTTTTTTCAGCATTTAAACAAAATATTTAAATGTCAGAATTTCTACATTATAAAACGATATCTGTTTTAAACAATGCTTTATATAACAATCAATGTATAAGATAGTGCCATACATTATCAGTTAAATTTATTGAGGAAATTTTTTTGCAAGCGACCTTCTGTATAGAACATATGATGTATCAGGCGTCCAAATTAATCTTGTATCTCATAATAATGTAGAATATACTAATTTGAAACACTTGTCCAAATTAAAATTATTTTAACGGGGAAGAAAATTGTATGGACACAATTCAACTTTTGTTCGTTTTTGCCTCCCCCCCCCCCTCCCCCAATATTTTTAAACGCGACTTTCGCAAATAAACTTTAGTGTATGATAAAAATGTAGATATGTTAATTAGAGAGCGCGGCTCGTTTCTGGAATTACCGTTATCAAGTATGTTCAGAGTCGAAAGATTTTAGAATATTTTGGAGCAAGAAATCCAGAGGGCAAATTAAGAAGAGTTTGTAGATACCCAAAGGGAGGTAATCAGAATCCGTAAATCGAAAAAGAGCAGACAACAAAATGGCGAAAACAAAAAAGACGAAAGGACAAACCACGATCTACAAAATGTAAACATAAAACTAAAGATCGAGTAACACGACCCCTGCTAAAAACCGCGGGAGAACTCATGTTCTTCCTTTAACACATGCGTAGTTAATACACACACTGCTAGTTAGTGAAAGGTAGACAAATGTTTAATGGCGTGGAGCAATTACAGTGTTCACCCCAATTATAACTTCTCAAAATGAAATTAAAACTTTTCTGTAATGATGGGTTTTGTTGCCGGACAATCTGTTGGTGTCTTTCAAGAATTAATTACCAAACACAGAATCGCATCATCGTACTAGAAGACATCAATTCATCAACACCACTAATCTATGTTAGTAATGAGGTTTTTCTTCTCCATCTTATTGACAAAATAATGTCAGAAACACGCTTTTACAATTTTGAACACCAATTATAAACATTACAGAAAGAAACATAATTTAAAACACTAGGAATGAAGTAACAATTAACACCTCAGTTTATCCCTGTGCTTATTAAACTTTGCTCGAAAGGTCTGTAGTTTCAATTAGGGTCGCCATCTTGTCTTGAAATTAACAAAGCAACAGACACGATAGCTAACATTACTTACATTCCAAGATGGTAAAGAAAACACCGTTACTAGACTACTGATCTAACATCAAGATTTGACCTTTTGGATTCTACTTTTTTTTATCACCTTTTGTTTCCAATTTTTTTAACAGAATGTAATAGATATCTGTTTAATTATCACATGTCCGTTTATATCCCTCCGCCATTGTTTAGATCTACTTTCAAAGGTTAGTGATCTAGGGTCAAGATTTCACCTTTTATATTTCCTTTTTCAATCACGTTTTGTTTTGACTCGTTGTAATGGATATATCAAGATATTTAAAACTGTCCACCCTTCCGGAGCACTTGCGCTCGCCCCCGGTTTTTTCTACATGCATTAATGGGGTTCGTGTCGTTCATTTTGTCAAATTGCACAACGGGTGCCACTAGTGGAGCAGGAACTGCTTACCCTTCCGGAGCACCTGCGTTCGCCCCCGGTTTTTTCTACATGCATTAATGGGGTTCGTGTCGTTCATTTTGTCAAATTGTGCAACGGGTGCCACTAGTGGAGCAGGAACTGCCTACCTTTCTGGAGCACCTGAGTTCACCTCCGGTTTTTAGTGGGGTTCGTGTTGCTCAATCTTTAGTTTTCTGTGTAGTGTTTTGTAGAGAATTGCTTGACACTTTGTCATTTGTCTTTTAGCCATTGGATGGTATCCTTCTTGTATTAACGGCTTCTGATTAGCACTTTGGTATCTTCAAGCTTTTCTTGTTTACCACATATCTTCTCTTATTTAACCTTTACCGTATTTAGATTTATTTGTACATAAAGGTCACTGATGTATCAACAATGTTTAACCTTTTATATGCTAATCAATTTTTATCACTTTTTTGTTCCGATTTCTTGTAATGAATACGCTTAGTTTAGGCACATAAACATTATAGAATATCGAGGGGGCAATAAAACAATTGACAATCCAGAGAAACTGGCAACATACCACAAGACGAAGACAAAGAACTCTTCTAGTATTTACTAATGAAAACGTAGATATTTAATCTAGTGTGTACGACCTGTTGTACCCAAAGACTTTTAAAATATTTGTTTTCCAATGCTATGACGTCAATCGTAATTGATGACGGTTATTCCAGAAACGCGTCATTCGCATGTAATGTGATATTTACGTTTTTAATGGAAAACAAAACCATTGTAGACATGTACAACTACAGCAATGACAGTTTTTATTTCTGATGGGTTTTATTGGGGTTCGCTTTACTCGAACCTTAGTATTCTGTCTAATGTTTTGTAGATCGTTGTTTGTCCATTTGTACTTTTCCTTAAGGCCACTGTATTGTCTGTCCTTCAATGTACCCCTTCTGATTCTTATCTTCAAACTTTATTATTATGTCTGCTGCTTAGTATGGTACAAATACTGTGTGACGTAATAACCAAATATAAACTACTTCTCCCTGATAATATCACTCAAAGTTGTGACGTGTATTATATAACATGTATAAGAAGAGCTTGAAGATAACAAAGGGAGGTAATCAGAATCTAGTACATCGAAGAAGAACAGACAACACAATGGCCAAAAGAAAAAGTACAAAAGGACAAACAACGATCAACAAAACATACACATAAAACTAATGATCGGGGATGAACTCAGGTGCTACGGAAGGGTAGACAGTTCCTGCTCCACTAGTTAAGATAACAACAAAGATTGTAATACGATCTAACTTAAACCGGGACCGTGGGTATAAATAGCGTTGGGCGGAGCAAACATTCAGATTGTTCATTTTATTGACCACGGTTATCTCGAGGAGGAAAAATCAATGATACATAATTTCATAGTTACTTTTGGAACAAAATATTTGACAGGCATGGTTACTAGTGTTCCTCCCTACGAAAGTCTCAATCTTATTAGAAAAAATATTCTTCGTCAGTCTAAATTCTACAAAAATCACGTCGAAAATTGTATTTTCTGAGGTATGTCACCATTAGGTCACGTTGGTCATATGACGTACAGTTTCATAAATATGCTGTTCATATCAATGGGGATTTTTATTGATAAGCTCCGCCCACAAATTTTGTCGGTAGGCACTACCGGAAATTCCCCTTTAACAACACTCTGACATTCACATAGCATACCACACTGTGACATTCACATAGCATACCACACTGTGACATTCACATAAAATATCATACTGTGACATTCAACATAAAATACCCCACTGTGACATTCAACATAAAATACCCCACTGTGACATTCAACATAAAATACCCCACTGTGACATTCAACATAAAATACCTCACTGTGACATTCAACATAAAATACCCCACTGTGACATTCAACATAAAATACCCCACTGTGACATTCAACATAAAATACCCCACTGTGACATTCAACATAAAATACCCCACTGTGACATCAACATAAAATACCCCACTGTGACATTCAACATAAAATACCCCACTGTGACATTCAACATAAAATACTCCACTGTGACATCAACATAAAATACTCCACTGTGACATTCAACATAAAATACCCCACTGTGACATCAACATAAAATACCCCACTGTGAAATTCAACATAAAATACCCCACTGTGACATCAACATACAATACCCCACTGTGACATTCACATAAAATACCCCACTGTGACATTCAACATAAAATACCCCACTGTGACCTCAACATAAAATACCCCACTGTGACATCAACATAAAATACCTCACTGTGACATTGATATAAAACAGAAAAAGTACAAAAGGACAAACAACTCTTATCCAGGGATAATCGACCATGTTATCCCTATAGTACAAGACTTCAGTATGACCTTAATATAACAACATAAATGAAATTGACAGAGACCAAGATGATCAACTTATCCCATCTGTTTACAAGTTTTTATAGACACTCACGTCATTGAAGATGTCGCTTACTGTCTTAAAAATAGAAAACACGACACTACAAGAATGAGAAATATTAAGAAGAAAAGTACACTGAGCCATTACAATCAACACAATTAACAGAACTTTATAAAATATGACAGTAATTTTCTTGTATCATGACTTGTTTTCTTGATCTCTTTATCAGATAATAATCCTCTGAGCTAGTTTCGATTCTTTCACCTGGACTTTCGTTAGTTTCGCATTCTTCACTCTATCTATTGCTTGATATAAGTGGTGTTATATATCAATTGTAATTAATTCATTGATACGAAAATAAGGCTTTTGCTACAAATGAAAAAAAACAACAACAAAAAACTACAATATTACATTGAATAACAGCATCCCGTTTACATTGGTAGATGAATGTCATTATTCAAATAAAAGAACACATATAAGGAATATGTCGGTGCTTGTTATGATTGTAACTAAACCTACCACTCCTCCCCACCCCCCCAAAAATTAAAAAATAACAAATAACAAAAAAAAAAACAAAACAAAAGAAAACAAAGCAAAACAAAACAAAACAAAACAAAACAAACAAACAAACAAACAAACAAACAAACAAACAAACAAACAACAAAGCAAACCAAAACAAACAAACAAACAAACAAACAAACAAACAAACAACAAAACAAACCAAAACAAAACAAAACAAAACAAAACAACACAAACAAACTATGAGTTATCACTGTAAAGCGGACATCATAATCCTATCATTTAATGGAACTTGTTCTCTCCATGAAATATCTGAAAAAAGGCAATTTGGCGTTAAACAACAATCACTCAATCACTCTTACTTTTATTCGAGCATAAATCGTTCATGATTAACATGATATAATAGTAATGTGTTGTTATTTATACATCTGAAGACAATTCTATTAAAATCAAGCTTTCGTTTCATTGTTATGTTTAGTCAGAATGAAATTCTTTGTAATTTACCGCCGACTGTTTTTAAAGTGGAAATGTATACTTTTTATAACATACTTGGCGTGAAGAATAACACATCTTAATTTCTGTGGAGAAAGATCAAAGCAGGACTGTCAAATATGTGTTTCTTTATTTGACATCAATTTTTACTTCTTAGGCCACCAACGAAGCGACATTATATTGTTTTTTAGTACATACATAATACAGGTTAATTACAAATCATAGCTTTTTTAAAATCTACGTTTTTATTTTTATGAGAAAAAAATATATAAAATGAGAATAAGAGACCATTTATTAGAAATTGAAAAGAGAATACAAAACTATAAATAAAAAGAAGATGAACACATGTGTGGCTATTGTACTCCAAATGAAATTGAAGATGAACATCACTTATTTGTTTAATGTTTGAATTTGGCACCATGAAATGAATTACACGTTAAAACTTAACTACCTTGTACAGAATGAAACATTAAGATAATAGTAATAAGCATATGATGGCTATTTTCCTGTGATTTTACAGAGATATATACAACCAATAACAAACCAGCACAAACTCACTTCCGCTAAAAGAGGTTCTACACCAACAGCACAGTACAAAATGTTCTTCAATTAATCAAGAGTCAATAATAAAAAAAATATGATACCTTGATACGTAAATATGATACCTTGATACGTAAATATGATACCTTGATACGTAAATATGATACCTTGATACGTTATTGCAGGGTTCGTGGTTGATATCATATGATTGTTTGATAGATAGCTACTGCTGACAAGACTGCCACTGAACCAATGGTTCCTAAGAGGCTAGTCATAACTTGGAAAGAATTATGGTTGTCGCCATGACTTTGATTTGATTTGATTTATTGTGTTTAACGTCACTTTCAACAATATTTCAGCAATATCATGGCGACCAGTTTTAGTGGTGGAAGAAGCCGGAATACCCGGAGAAAACCACCGACCATGGACAGTCAACTGGTAAACTTTATACTTGCGGCTGCGAGTCGAATGCATCTTTTTTGTAATTTACAAAGCCGGGTGCGAACCCACGCCGTATTGGTGATAGGCTTGTATGAGTTGTTAGGTAATCCCACTACCTAACTTATTGAGCCACCCGGGCCCGCCATGACTTTGTTAACTGTTACGGAATATCTGTGTTACAAATAACCACTGATATGTCGTAATCAAGATCCGGTCCTTTCCTCATCTATGACTAACTACGGGATGCTTGACATGAGAAAGACGGCATGTGCGCCACTAGTGGACCAGTAACTCGTACCCTGCAGGAGCACATGAGTTCACGCCAGGCTAGTATGCGTGGTCAGTTTTATTAGTGAAGGAAACTGGAGTACTCTTATGGGGACCACCGATCTATCATGCGTGAACATTTGATGTATTCTATGTAAATGCTTGATTAACCTTCCGTGCTTTTTGATTTATAGTTGTGTTCTTGTTGCTCAATCTTTAGTTTTCTGTCTGTTGTTTTGTTGATCGTTGCCCTTTAACCTTTTTCTTTCGGTTGTTGTTATGTCTTTCCTGAGATTTATGGAATCTGATTACATATTTGGTATCATTAAACATTGCTTAATGTTAATCAAAATTAAAGAAAACGGATCATGTAATGGTTTTTCTTAACTTTGATTTTTTTTTGTGTTGAAAACTACAAATTGGAATGATCCAGTGTTGTTGAGAATGAAACATAATGCTTAAGCAGATTTATGTTATTATTTATTGGGTATTCCCAGTTGTGCAAATTATTGAATTTTTTTGCAAAAATTTAAATTTGTGGGGTGATTACAACCGTGATAAGATTGTAGTTTAATCTTCGGCTCTTTATTATGTTTCTATTGTTTACTAGTACAATCAAACTTGTATTAAGAGGTCACCACTGGGACAAAGAAAAGGTGACCTTTGAAGAGGTTCAATTCATATGAAATGCTATATGACCGGACAAGAAAAAGGTGACCATCTAATACAGGTGACTGCTTATTAAAGGTGACCTTCTAATACAGGTGACTGCTTAATAAAGGTGACCTTATAATACAGGTGACTGCTTAATAAAGGTGACCTTCTAATACAGGTGACTGCTTAATAAAGGTGACCTTATAATACAGGTGACTACTTAATAAAGGTGACCTTCTAATACAGGTGACTGCTTAATAAAGGTGACCTTCTAATACAGGTGACTGCTTAATAAAGGTGACCTTATAATACAGGTGACTACTTAATAAAGGTGACCTTCTAATACAGGTGACTACTTAATAAAGGTGACCTTCTAATACAGGTGACTACTTAATAAAGGTGACCTTCTAATACAGGTGACTACTTAATAAAGGTGACCTTCTAATACAGGTGACTGCTTAATAAAGGTGACCTTATAATACAGGTGACTGCTTAATAAAGGTGACTTTCTAATACAGGTGACTGCTTGATAAAGGTGACCTTCTAATACATGTGACTGCTTAATAAAGGTGACATTATAATACAGGTGACTGCTTAATAAAGGTGACCTTATAATACAGGTGACTGCTTAATAAAGGTGACTTTCTAATACAGGTGACTGCTTGATAAAGGTGACCTTCTAATACAGGTGATTACTTAATAAAGGTGACCTTATAATACAGGTGACTGCTTAATAAAGGTGACTTTCTAATACAGGTGACTACTTAATAAAGGTGACCTTCTAATACAGGTGACTGCTTAATAAAGGTGACCTTATAATACAAGTGACTGCTTAATAAAGGTGACTTTCTAATACAGGTGACTGCTTGATAAAGGTGACCTTCTAATACAGGTGACCTTCTAATACAGGTGACTGCTTAATAAAGGTGACCTTCTAATACAGGTGACTGCTTAATAAAGGTGACCTTCTAATACAGGTGACTGCTTAATAAAGGTGACCTTCTAATACAGGTGACTGCTTAATAAAGGTTTGACTGTATATGTATTTGTTTTAGGACATGACACAAAAAAACTAATTGAGTCGTAAAGTGGATGTGCATTTTTTTTTATAATTATTTTATTTGATCAATGATACCAAGAGGATCGGACACAAGTTTTACCAACTTATGGAGTCTTCTCCTATATATACAATCATTATTACATTATATTGAGAATGCACAAGAAAACAAGAAAAATAAAATTTTATCATATAATATAGCTGAAAATAGCAAACGAATAAAAAGAAATGAGGAAAAGGTATGTGTGTGTTTGTTTGGATGCTGGATGGTGTTTGGTTAGTACATTAAACGATTAGAAATCGCTTAGACCTTTTTATGAATCGAAAAACTGAATCAAAAATAAAGCAATTATGTGCATTCATTAACTATTTCGAAATCGACTATATTTTTTATGCACTGTTCTCATAGTTTCAATGATAAAAGAGAAACACTTAATTAAAGAGCCCCACAGAGATAACACGACAGCTACAGCACAATAAAAATGCACACCACTCGTGATCTTTCCTTTTCGCAGTTTACATAAAAAGACATAAAAACGAGGATTTTATTGTTACACATAATTTTCTTGGTACATTTTTAATCAATCTAATCTGTTTAACTAGCTACCTCTTTATAACCTTCTCTTTCATCACGGGCTGCAAACCTCTACACAAAGACATTTTCCACGGAGTAGAGAGGCTGACAAATAATTTTCATTACATTGTAATCGTTTGAACTCACGTGCGTCTCGATGTGACAGTGTATTATGACAAATTTTATTTGATAATAGAATGCCACTAAGATAATGAAACATATTTAACTAGTTATTTCTTGTACTGTGTTCAGAAAAAATGTTGTTATTGTTAGATGTATATTTGTCTTCTGACGTTGACACTAGTTAATACCGCTATAAATACAGATTAATAAGACAAGGTTGAAGATACTAAAAGAGCAATCAGAATCTGTATATAGAAGACGGACAGAAAACACAGTGAACAAAAGAAAAAAGACAGACAATCAAAATCTGTATATAGAAGACGGACAGACAACACAGTGAACAAAAGAAAAAAGACAGACAATCAAAATCTGTATATAGAAGACGGACAGACAACACAGTGAACAAAAGAAAAAGGACAGACAACGATCTACAAAACACTACACAGAAAAATAAAGATCTAACCCCAAGGGGAAAAGGGTGGGGCATTCAAATGCTCCGGAAGGGTAGACAGTTTCTGTTCCACCTATGTCACCCGTCGTTTTACTCTTGTTACACACCATGTGATTGAGAGAAGAACCGGATTGTGATTACGACACACAGAACATATCACGTGGTCATTTGTGAGACATATATTATGTAACAGTTAACCAGTTCTTGGTGGCGACCGTAAAACTATAGTGGTGACATCAATTTAGCCAATATAATGCATTATTCTGATCCCCCCACCCCCAGCTCCCCTACCACCCACCCAAATTCATTTATGTGCGCACATGTACAACGCGAATCAGATAATATGGATTCTGTCCCAAGCAAGGACGTGGATTTCCAACGCCATATGTCGTGGTTTTTTTTTATGTTACAATGACTTGATGTGAGAGGTGATTGTCCATTTTGTTGTAAGAAGAGTTTGAAGATAGCAAAGGGAGGTAATCATAATCCGTATATCGAAGAAGAACAGACAACACAATGGCCAAAAAAAAGTAGAAAAAGAAAAACAAAGATCAACAAAACATACATATAAAACTAAAGATCGAGTAACATGAACCCCACTAAAATCCGGGGGTAAAATTGTTGACCACCTTTGTTTATACTTTCTGTTCTAAAGGATCATTCCCATAGAGTCTAATTAAACTTTATTCCATTATTATGGCGTTTTAACCCCGTTGAACCAGTGGTGGAAAAATCTGGAATCCTCTAGAGGATTAAAATGTCTCATGTCTTTCCCCTCATGTTGTCAAATAGGTCCGCCAAAGGATTTTGAAATAAAGTTCGTGTTAAATAATGGGAGAAACAAATTCTCCTTCAGTTGCCCATGTGGGTTACGATATTTCTCCACTCTCAAGAGTTAAATTAAAAATGTTATCCACTCGCCTGACGGCTTGTTGTTAAAATTTTAAATTTAACTCTCTTGAGTGGAGAAATATCGTAACCCACGGGCAACTGAAGGAGAATCTATATATATTTGTTAAATTTTATTTTAACAACATCACATATATGGCCATTGTCAGGTAACCTTTCGTTATATTTGACCGTTCAATGTTATGCAAGAGACATTCAACTATACTGACAACAGTTCTCAGCGATAGATATTTCCTTGATTGGTCGGTTGAAAATATAACCTCTGCCGTGACCCTGTACATGATGTCGTTATATGTTGGTATATTGCTAACGAAAGATCAAACTTCTAATTATAATTAGTTTGATTTCATTATTATAAACATTAACTGTCACGTGCCATGATTTGTATACGGTGCCTAGCATTCTGTCAGTTGTGCATAGATGACGAAAGATGGTATTGGCAATTAGATTTTGGTTCAAAGTTAACTGTTGTGTTACTGTTATGTCTTACTATGGCTTTGTATACTATATAATATTACGATAATGCTTGAGGACATCGGCTTTCTTTAATAGAACTAATATACAGTGCCGGATTTAGGACAAATGAGGCCCTGTGCTAGTTAAGTTATGAGGCCCCTTACTTGGGCCCTGAATGAGGTAGACCCTGTAGGCCTACACAGGCATTCAGGCCTACATGCTCAGGAAACTTAGGAATATTTAAAATATTACGCTATATTAGATCAGATATGTACACTGCGTAAAATGCATCGTAAAAACAATCTTGGTAGGAAGATGCCCCCCCCCCCCTCTCCTGGCCAACGGGCCATGTGTTTAAATACATCTAAGGATAATGATAAATCCGGCACTGCTAATATACATGTGACAACTTATGTGCCACGAAGATTAAATATATTAATGGCGGCCGGAGCTAGTGCATTAAATTTTGCTCTCATCCTATCTGGAATTTTATTAAGATTAACACCAGAGAGAGCCCCAAGAACTGTTTTGTGAACTCGATTCAAAATGGCCGACCAATAACAACAACAATACAAACATCAACCATTGATATGAAGAATACCACAAAATATTGCTTCATTTTATATATAATGATGAGCGGGGACGTCCATTATTACCCTGGACCCATAGGGTACCCCTGTACAAAATGTAGACAACCTGTAAAGAGTAACAAGAAAGCATTACAGTGTGACTTTTGCGATCACTGGACGCACTTGAGATGTACAACCATAGCGGTAAAGGAATACCATATTTTGGCCAAATGTGACGATCAATACTTCTGTCATCTTTGTTATGATCGCTTGCCAGCCTTTTCTGATTCGTTTTTTCTGAATACATCAGTCGGAAATAACAATACTGATTTTGATGAGACCCTGGAAAATACATCGAACACACCCAATTCAACTTCCGGTGTAAACAAAAACGAAGAAATAAACTCTGTTTTTGAAAGACTACGGGAATCTAGAAGGTTACATCCTAGAAATTTCTTAGCAGCCCACATAAACATTAATAGCTATCGTTATAAGTTCGACGAAATCAAAGAACTTCTGTCTGATAAAATTGTAAACATTTTCTTTGTCGCGGAATCGAAGCTGGACGCTACTTTTAATGACAATCTATTCATAGCGGAGGGCTACAAATTATTGAGACGCGATAGAGACTCAAAGGGTGGCGGAATACTTGCTTACATAAATACCGATTTCCCAGTAAGTAGGAAAACAAACTTAGAGTCTGAAACACTGGAAAACATCAGCGTGGAAGTTCATATAAACAAGAACAAATGGCTTGTTATGGGCATTTATAAGCCCCCATCAATGTCTGATAATGATTTTTCCACTCTTTTTATTAGATTATATTAAACATATGTTATTGCTAAATATTATAACAATTGGATTGGACACAAATTATAACAATTTACAAGGGTCCTCTCCACATAATAAATAATTACAATAGTACATGCATCAGCAATAGTAAAATACAATATACAACATTATAAATAAATTCTTTGAAAAATGAAAAAAAAGGAGACACAACAAAAAACAAAAACAAAATACAAAACAAAAACCAAGAAATTATATAATATAAGCATGCTTTACCATACTTGTATCTGAGATGAAATTGATTGATTGATTGATTGATTGATTAGTTAAACAAATATATATTTGGGAGGGGGTGGGGGGGGGGGGGGGGGGGGGGGGGAGTGTTGTGATCATAAATGGGTAAAACGTTTTGTTCGTTTGATGTAAAGTTGTACAGATTTTTTTTTATTAAGAACATAGATCAATGTATTATGAATTATGAAAATATTATAGTAATGGGTGACTTAAATTTTGATATGTTAAACGATAAAGAATGTCAGACTTTAAAAGATTTATGTGATGTCCTTGATTTTTCACAATTAGTCTTATAACCAACATGTTTTATGAAAAATTGTATCCCATCATTGGTGGATGTGGTTTTAACAAATCAGAAAAATAAATGTTTTAATATACAAAATTGTCCTACTGGTATTAGTGATTGTCATAACATAATCTCAGTCACAATAAAAGGGGACGTCCCAGTCCAGAAAAGACAAATAATAACTTACAAAAGTTATAAAATGTTGATACTGATAGCTTTAATTGTGATCTTGAGAAAATTTCATTCCCAGATATTGAGAATTTATCAACATCTAGTGAAGTACACAATGTATATAATGAATATCAAAATGCCTTTAAAAGTGTACTTGATAAACACGCTCCAGTGAAAAATAGACAACCCCGTAAAAATCCACTTCCGTGTATGAACAGTGAATTAAGAGGAGCCATATACAGAAAACATATATTTTATTCCCAATATACAAAAAATCGCAACACAAAACCATGGGCAAAATTTAGAAATCAGCGAAATTTGGTAACAAAATTAAAAAAGAATTCTATGAAAACTTATTTTCTTGAACGCTGTACGGGTGGGGCTAAAAATGTCAACTTCTGGAAAACTGTTAATCCATTTTTCTCTAAAAAAATGTAAATCTGGGGATCAGAATATAATTCTGTGTGAAGACAATACAATTATAAATGATACATGTGAAGTTTCTGAAATGTTTAATACTTTTTTCTCTACAGTTGCAGATAAAATTGGGAAAAACATTGTATATGACCCCGCTACTCACCCTAGTATTGTGGAAATTAAAAAATCATGTGGATGTGGAGAAAAATTTTGAATTCCAGCATATAACATCTGATAAAATTGAAAAAAATTATAGATAAAATAAATTTAAAAAAAGCCTCTGGGTTTGATAACATTCCAGCCAAAGTTATCAAACAGTGTAAACCAATAATATCCAACCAGTTAACATCATTGATAAACTTGTCTATTGACACTGGTGTATTTCCTGATTCTCTTAAAAAAGCTCAGGTAACACCATTGCACAAGAAAAATGACCCATTAAGTAAACCAAATTATAGACCTGTGAGTGTCCTTCCTGTTTTTTCTAAAATCTTTGAAAAGGTATTTGAAACACAATTATCTGATTTTTTCGACACAATATTTAACCCTTTTTTGTGTGCATTCCGACGTGGACATGGATGCCAGACCACGTTGCTCAGACCTCTAGAAGATTGGCGTGAAGCCCTAGACAAACATTATTATATAGCATCAGTTATGATGGACCTTTCAAATGCTTTTGATTGCCTACCACATGCCATACTGCTAGACAAATTGTGAGCTTATGGAGTTTCAGATCATTCGGTCTCGTTACTAAAATCATACTTAACAAACAGAAAACAACAAATAAAGGTCAATAGTGTTCTGAGCAACTGGGCTGACATCCATAAAGGGGTTCCGCAAATATCTATACTTGAACCCCTCTTTATTCAATGTCTTCATAAATGATATATTTTTGTTCATTAAAGACAGTTCTCTGTATAATTATGCAGACGATAATATCCTTTCCTTTGACAGTCCCGATTTTGATCTATTTATTTCTACTCTAGAGTCTGACTCAAATCATCTCATTGAATGGTTCAAAATTAACAAATGCAGACTAATCCTGATAAATTTCAAGTTTTGGCAGTGGGGAAGAAAACCTATGAAAAACGTCCAACTATAAATATACAAAATGTTGAACTAACGTGTGAAGACAGTGTTAAATTTCTTGGCATTGAGATCGATTGTCAATTAAACTTTGACACACATATAAATACAATCTGCAGGAAGACATCCCAACAGCTGAACATTATCAAACGTTTAGGCCCCTATTTGAACAGATTAAACAAACTTACAATTTTCCATACTTTTATTCTTAGTAATTTTAACTTTTGCCCTTTGGCCTGGCATTTTTGTATGGAGAAAAATTCCAAAAAGATAGAAAAAGTGCAAGAAAGAGCACTTCGCTTTGTGTATGAAGATTACAATAGCTCATATGATAATTTATTGAAAAAAGCAAAGGTGCCTTCCTTGCAGATTCGTAGAATGAGAACTATGGCCCTGGAAACATTTAAGATTATGAATAAACTGTCGCCATCATGTCTCCATAACCTTGTGGATTTACGAAATTCAAAATATTATTTTAGATACAACAATATACTGGACATTCCACAGGTCAGAACATCAAGGTATGGCAAAAAAAACATTTAAATTTGCTGCTGCTACATTGTGGAACAGCCTCCCAGACCATTTCGGGACTGAAAACAGTTTTTTTTCTCAATTTAAGAGCTTAATGCAGTCCTGGAATGGTACTAAATGTTGCTGTTCTGCATGCAGATGATAAATATTCTGCTACTGTTTTTGCTCTTTTTATTTGCATACAGCTTTTAGATATATATTGCTTTGTTTTAGTGCTTGTCAATGTTTTATCCAAACATGCTTAATTTTCTGCTTTATTATGTCATGCTGCATGTAGATGCCGGTGGCAACCCAGCGAGGCATTGCCACCTGGGCCCCGGCCGGCATCTAATGCAGTATTTGTTTTGATTTGCTTGGCATGTTTTATGATGTGTATATGTTTATGCTGCATGCTGTTTTCCTGTTTTAATATTGATGTGTCTGTTTTTATATTCGGTAAAAAGCTCCGAAGAGCTTATGTTATTATGTTATATACATGCCGAATCAAAAATAAAGTTATCTTATCTTATCTTATTATGTATAATGTTCAGGATTGCAGATATTTTTTTGATAACGCTGTTCATATAGATTCTCCTTCAGTTGCCCGTGGGCTACGATATTTCTCCACTCTCGAGAGACAAATTAAAAATGTTAACCACTCGCCTTACGGCTTGTGGTTAAAATATTAAATTTAACTCTCTTGAGTGAAGAAATATCGTAACCCACATGGACAACTGAAGGAGAATTTGTTTCTCCCATTATTTGACACGAACTTTATTTCAAAATCCTTTGGCGGACCTCTACACAATTCTGTTGCTAGGACGCGGGGAAAAGCACGAGACATTTTAATCTTCTTGAGGATTACAGGTTTTTCCACCACTGGCTCAGCGGGGTTATAATGCCGTAATAATGGGAGAAACCCGGTAATATGTGAGGGTTGACCTTTAACTCGCATGTGGGAAGCACTTACATGAACGCATCATTTCACTAAGAGGGGTTCCTAAAGCTAGTTTGACATGGCCACTTATTTTATGAAGTGTCTGTACCAAGACAGGCAAGTGAGTGGTCGTGTATTTATGTGTTAGTGATATCGATGTCTGTACCAAGACAAGAAAGTGAGTGGTTGTGTATTTATGTGTTAGTGATATCGATGTCTGTACCAAGACAAGAAAGTGAGTGGTCGTGTATTTATGTGTTAGTGATATCGATGTCTGTACCAAGACAAGAAAGTGAGTGGTGGTGTATTTATGTGTTAGTGGTATCGATGTCTGTACCAAGACAAGAAAGTGAGTGGTGGTGTATTTATGTGTTAGTGGTATCGATGTCTGTACCAAGACAGGAAAGTGAGTGGTGGTGTATTTATGTGTTAGTGGTATCGATGTCTGTACCAAGACAAGAAAGTGAGTGGTGGTGTATTTATGTGTTAGTGGTATCGATGTCTGTACCAAGACAAGAAAGTGAGTGGTGGTGTATTTATGTGTTAGTGATATCGATGTCTGTACCAAGACAGGAAAGTGAGTGGTGGTGTATTTATGTGTTAGTGATATCGATGTCTGTACCAAGACAAGAAAGTGAGTGGTGGTGTATTTATGTGTTAGTGATATCGATGTCTGTACCAAGACAAGAAAGTGAGTGGTCGTGTATTTATGTGTTAGTGATATCGATGTCTGTACCAAGACAAGAAAGTGAGTGGTGGTGTATTTATGTGTTAGTGATATCGATGTCTGTACCAAGACAAGAAAGTGAGTGGTGGTGTATTTATGTGTTAGTGGTATCGATGTCTGTACCAAGACAGGAAAGTGAGTGGTGGTGTATTTATGTGTTAGTGGTATCGATGTCTGTACCAAGACAAGAAAGTGAGTGGTGGTGTATTTATGTGTTAGTGGTATCGATGTCTGTACCAAGACAGAAAAGTGAGTGGTGGTGTATTTATGTGTTAGTGGTATCGATGTCTGTACCAAGACAAGAAAGTGAGTGGTGGTGTATTTATGTGTTAGTGGTATCGATGTCTGTACCAAGACAGAAAAGTGAGTGGTGGTGTATTTATGTGTTAGTGGTATCGATGTCTGTACCAAGACAAGAAAGTGAGTGGTGGTGTATTTATGTGTTAGTGGTATCGATGTCTGTACCAAGACAGGAAAGTGAGTGGTGGTGTATTTATGTGTTAGTGGTATCGATGTCTGTACCAAGACAAGAAAGTGAGTGGTGGTGTATTTATGTGTTAGTGATATCGATGTCTGTACCAAGACAAGAAAGTGAGTGGTTGTGTATTTATGTGTTAGTGATATCGATGTCTGTACCAAGACAAGAAAGTGAGTGGTCGTGTATTTATGTGTTAGTGATATCGATGTCTGTACCAAGACAAGAAAGTGAGTGGTGGTGTATTTATGTGTTAGTGGTATCGATGTCTGTACCAAGACAAGAAAGTGAGTGGTGGTGTATTTATGTGTTAGTGGTATCGATGTCTGTACCAAGACAAGAAAGTGAGTGGTCGTGTATTTATGTGTTAGTGGTATCGATGTCTGTACCAAGACAGGAAAGTGAGTGGTCGTGTATTTATGTGTTAGTGGTATCGATTTTACCTTTTTCTACAATTTGTTTATTGGATTGTAGAATTGAGCCGACAGTGTGGTATTTTTTGTTTTCCATCTTATTCCAAAAACATTTTATGGAGTATTAAATTGAAGATTGAAATTATTGTAAGCGTTAGATTATGGTGTTTGACGTCACCATTCAACACTATATCAGTTATATTGTGGTGGTCAGTTATATTGTGGTGGTCAGTTATATTGTGGTGGTCAGTTATGTTGTGGTGGTCAGTTATGTTGTGGTGGTCAGTTATATTGTGGTGGTCAGTTATATTGTGGTGGTCAGTTATATTGTGGTGGTCAGTTATATTGTGGTGGTCAGTTATATTGTGGTGGTCAGTTATGTTGTGGTGGTCAGTTATATTGTGGTGGTCAGTTTTATTGGTGGAGGAAACCAGAGTACCTGGAGCAAACCGATTACTGTAAAGTGTTAAATATAAAGACATAGAAAGAACAAATTCTTGATTTTGATTGATTTGATTTATATTGTTTAACGCCACTTTCAGCAATATTTCAGCTATGCATGTATCATGGCGATCAGTTTTACTGGTGGGAGAACCCGGAGTACCCGGAGAGAACCACCAACCATGGGCAAGCAACTGGTAAGCTTTATCACTTGCGGATGCGAGTAGAGTGCATCCTTTTTGTAATTTACAAAGCCGGGCGCGAAGCGACGCCGTATTGGTGATAGGCTTGTATGAGTTGTTAGGTAATCCAACTACCTAACTCATTGAGCCACCCGGGCCCCTGAACAAATTCTTAGATTACTATTTATCACATTATTAATCAAACGAATTAACAATTAAAAACCGCGTCTTGTATCATTGATAAAATAGTATGGTAATCATATAACACCCCATAATAATTTTAGAAAAGGAAGTAAAAATATACACAAGCATGTGTTTTTATTTATACTTTATTGATATTATTAAATAAAAAGTATATATAATAATTTTATGTTTAACTGTAATGTAATGATGGAACGTCCTTCTTGATGAGATAATGGCTAATTAATAAAAATGCTTAACCTTCCGGAGCACCTAGGTTTTCCCACTGTTTTTAGTGGGGTTCATGTTACTCGATCTTTAGTTTTATGTGTATGTTTTGTATATCGTTTGTTGTCCCTCTTTCCCTTTTCATTTGGTCTCCTTCGATTTACGGATTCTGATTGCCCCTTTGGTATCTTCAAACTCTTCACTAGTTTTTGTACAACAAGCGATTCATGCATTAGCGTAGCGAATGGCATACTCCCAAAGCAGATAGTCTGTGACGGGGACGACACAGTTTGAGGCCCACAGATGGACCAGAGCTTACCCTGATGGGTGATCTAGATGTGAATCTCCGTGGAAGTTTCTAGTTTTCAGAATTATGCTTACCATCTCTATGCCATAAAATAGTAGATGCCCTTTATTAAGAGCTCATACCAATGTAATAGTGATTATAATCTTGTTCAGCAGTGACATATTCTGGGCGGGATATACCCTCAAGGACCAATAGCAGAGCTCCTGTCTACTGAAATAGTGATACCATCGGGGTCTAAAACCGAGATCCTGAAGACTGGAGTGATGCCTACTGAAACTTGCACTGAATACATGACAATGGGGTTGGTAATACCCTCACATGATCAACAATCCACCAGTCGTGGTATAGATCCAGAAGTACTGACACTCGGGTAGCTACAATCTAGAAGCAGTTATGTAAACCCATACAGATAGTCCTGACACATGCCCTGATTAATGGGTTATGATACCCTTTGGGACTAACCGTCGACCATGTGGTCGTGACTACTGGGCTTGTGCTACCATCGGGGCTGACAGTCCACCAGCAGTGTACCAATAGACATGTTAAACATGTATGTTAAGAAGCAAGTACTGATTACCCGTCGCAAGCACATGAGTTCACCCCCGGTTTTTTATGGGGTCCGTGTTGCTCATCTTTTTAGTTTTTTGTGTTGTCATATTATGTGTCTTTACGTTCTGAGTTCGGTGTTGTGATGTCCGTTACGGTTTCCGCACATAAACGATGTTCGATTCGTCATTATCTCCGGTTGTTTGTAGGAGTGTGCATGTCTTATTTGTGTTGTTTGTGTTTGTTGACGTATGATGGTGTCCGTCACATATTGTGCTGTGTTTTTGTTTTATTTTTCTTCGTCTTGTGTACCGTATGTTACCAGTTTCTCTGGATTGTCTATTGTTGATTGCCCCTTCGGTATTCTCTAACGTTTATTTATCTTGTGTACCCTATGTTACCAGTTTCTCTGGATTGTCCATTGTTGATTGCCCCTTCGGTATTCTCTAACGTTTATTTATCTTGTGTACCCTATGTTACTAGTTTCTCTGGATTGTCTATTGTTGATTGCCCCTTCGGTATTCTCTAACGTTTATTTATCTTGTGTACCCTATGTTACCAGTTTCTCTGGATTGTCCATTGTTGATTGCCCCTTCGGTATTCTCTAACGTTTATTTATCTTGTGTACCCTATGTTACTAGTTTCTCTGGATTGTCCTTTGTTGATTGCCCCTTCGGTATTCTCTAACGTTTATTTATCTTGTGTACCCTATGTTACCAGTTTCTCTGGATTGTCTATTTTTGATTGCCCCTTCGGTATTCTCTAACGTTTATTTATCTTGTGTACCCTATGTTACTAGTTTCTCTGGATTGTCCTTTGTTGATTGCCCCTTCGGTATTCTCTAACGTTTATTTATCTTGTGTACCATATGTTACCAGTTTCTCTGGATTGTCCTTTGTTGATTGCCCCTTCGGTATTCTCTAACGTTTATTTATCTTGTGTACCCTATGTTACCAGTTTCTCTGGATTGTCCATTGTTCATTGTCTCTTCGGTATTCTCTAACGTTTATTTATCTTGTGTACCCTATGTTACTAGTTTCTCTGGATTGTCCTTTGTTGATTGCCCCTTCGGTATTCTCTAACGTTTATTTATCTTGTGTACCCTATGTTACTAGTTTCTCTGGATTGTCTTTTGTTGATTGCCCCTTCGGTATTCTCTAACGTTTATTTATCTTGTGTACCCTATGTTACTAGTGTCTCTGGATTGTCCATTGTTGATTGCCCCTTCGGTATTCTCTAACATTTATTTATCTTGTGTACCCTATGTTACCAGTTTCTCTGGATTGTCCTTTGTTGATTGCCCCTTCGGTATTCTCTAACGTTTATTTATCTTGTGTACCCTATGTTGCCAGTTTCTCTGGATTGTCTATTGTTGATTGTCTCTTCGGTATTCTCTAACGTTTATTTATCTTGTGTACCTTATGTTACTAGTTTCTCTGGATTGTCCATTGTTGATTGTCTCTTCGGTATTCTCTAACGTTTATTTATCTTGTGTACCCTATGTTACTAGTTTCTCTGGATTGTCCATTGTTGATTGTCTCTTCAGTATTCTCTAACGTTTATTTATCTTGTGTACCCTATGTTACCAGTTTCTCTGGATTGTCCTTTGTTGATTGCCCCTTCGGTATTCTCTAACGTTTATTTATCTTGTGTACCCTATGTTACTAGTTTCTCTGGATTGTCTATTGTTGATTGCCCCTTCGGTATTCTCTAACGTTTATTTATCTTGTGTACCCTATGTTACCAGTGTCTCTGGATTGTTCATTGTTGATTGCCCTTTCGGTATTCTCTAACGTTTATTTATCTTGTGTACCCTATGTTACCAGTGTCTCTGGATTGTTCATTGTTGATTGCCCTTTCGGTATTCTCTAACGTTTATTTATCTTGTGTACCCTATGTTACCAGTGTCTCTGGATTGTCTATTGTTGATTGCCCCTTCGGTATTCTCTAACGTTTATTTATCTTGTGTACCCTATGTTACCAGTGTCTCTGGATTGTTCATTGTTGATTGCCCTTTCGGTATTCTCTAACGTTTATTTATCTTGTGTACCCTATGTTACCAGTTTCTCTGGATTGTCCTTTGTTGATTGCCCCTTCGGTATTCTCTAACGTTTATTTATCTTGTGTACCCTATGTTACTAGTTTCTCTGGATTGTCTATTGTTGATTGCCCCTTCGGTATTCTCTAACGTTTATTTATCTTGTGTACCCTATGTTACCAGTGTCTCTGGATTGTCTATTGTTGATTGCCCCTTCGGTATTCTCTAACGTTTATTTATCTTGTGTACCCTATGTTACCAGTGTCTCTGGATTGTTCATTGTTGATTGCCCTTTCGGTATTCTCTAACGTTTATTTATCTTGTGTACCCTATGCTACCAGTGTCTCTGGATTGTTCATTGTTGATTGCCCTTTCGGTATTCTCTAACGTTTATTTATCTTGTGTACCCTATGTTACCAGTGTCTCTGGATTGTTCATTGTTGATTGCCCTTTCGGTATTCTCTAACGTTTATTTATCTTGTGTACCCTATGTTACCAGTGTCTCTGGATTGTTCATTGTTGATTGCCCTTTCGGTATTCTCTAACGTTTATTTATCTTGTGTACCCTATGTTGCAAGTTTCTCTGGATAGTACTTTTTTTTATTGCCCCTTCGGTATTCTCTAACGTTTATTTATCAGATCCTCATTTCAGACAAAATAAAATAATGCACACCAGTTTGATTCTTTATGCATACATGTGATTGCTATAGCTAATATATAATATGAAGTATCTATAATGGTCATATATTTAAATTTGCATACGTATTTCAAATCCAATTTTTTACTTATTTTTTTCTACCGCCTGCTATCATTGACACCGATACAACCGTTCCTTAATACTATCATTCTTCAACCCAGGTGTAAACATACTTAATCCATTAGAACAAAAATCATTTTAATTCCCGGTCCTTTTCTCGTTCATGACCTATCACCTGGTTTGTAACTAGATTAACACGACGGGTGTCACTAGTGGAGCAGGAACTATTCACCCTTCCGTAGCACCAGAGTTCACCCCCGGTTTTAAGTGGAGTTCGTGTTACTCGATCTTTAGTTTTATGTGTATGTTTTGTAGATCGTTGTTTGTCCTTTTGTACTTTTTCTTTTTGGCCATTTTGTTGTCTGTTCTTCTTCGATATACGGATTCTGATTACCCAATTGGTATCTTCAAACTCTTCTTAATCCATTAGAACATTAATCACTGTAGTAATTCACAGTAGAGAGTAAAATACAAATCAGTCGTTCTGTCTTCATTAATACAGCATGGTGTTTTATGATAAAAAATAATCCTTCTGATAACTACTTTCTAGTATATCATAACTCATAACGATGTTACACTTTGTTCTGTAAAGAGGAACACGTTATAAATAAGAATGAGTGTTTTGTAGATCGTTGTTTGTCCTTTTGTCCTTTTTTCTTTTGTCCATTGCGCTGTCTGTCCTTCGTTTTACGGATTCTGATTACCCCTTCTTGCAAGTGATCAGCAAGATGGAATTATATCATTACCTCATCACATAACATCTCATTTGTTGCTTCCAGTTATACAAATATTTGTTTTCGGCCGCGAGATTTTCAAACCACAGAAAACAAATCTGGGAAAAAATATATGTCTTCACTTTAGTCCAAAACCGTGTAAATTACCGGATTAGGCGGCTATACGGTATTTGTTTTGTATTTCTCAAGCTACTTGAGCTTACTTAATTGTTGGATATTAAATATTCTCATTAAATAAATTCTTGATAATTTGTGTTAAATATTAAAATATGAACACCCCACGAACCTCGTTATACATTACTATGCATTCTTATTTATATTGTGTGGGTTGGAACATAAATTACACGAAATGTATTGCTCATCTTGAAGTAAATAAAATACTAACTTATGTCATATAACGTACAGTTAGATAGTAACACACGTTAATGAATACTTAATGCCTTAATACAAGAGCTGCACTATGAATGACAGTTGGGGGTTTCTATATTTATGAATGAATTTATGGATATTTTTCTTTTTTTAATTGTGAAGATATGTTATAACAAGGTAGATATCAAATTTAGTGCGCAGTACGCTCAAAATCGAAAGATCGGAAAGTCAAATAATTTAAAGTTTTTGGAGCATTAAAACCAAAGGGCATAAACAGGATAGCCTATGTCTGAGGGAGGAGAACTTTAGGTTTATTAATACTTACATTATTTAGAAACTGTAAATTTCAGTAATAAATTGCACATTTATACAATAACAATGCCATATATCAATTTCTGGATATTGTATTAAAAAAAATTGTCAAGATATGCAAATTTTCCATAGATACTTTTTTTATTTGATACAAGAACTCTAATATGTTGAAAATATACGAGCTTGCACATTTCTGCAATAACAATACCGTATATCATTTTCGCCATATTATCTGCAATACTGTTTACAAGATTTTGTAAGTTTTCCAATGGATAATTTTATGGTAATATGTTCATATTATAATGTAGCACAGACAAACAGAAGATTATATTAAGATATACTGTCATCTGAGAAACAGGCTACTGGACCAGGGTTATAAAAAGTTATAGTGACAGCCGGAGACTTTGAGCCGTAATGAAAGGGGGAGGTTTGGCGCTTTAAAATCTGATTCAACCCACCATTTCTTTAGAAATGCCTGTACTAAGTCAGGGTCATTACGGTTTTCACAGTTTTCCGGTTGTTGACTGATTTTGTCTGTTTATATACTTATGAGTTTTGACTTTCCCTTTGTAAGATTGCTCGGAGTTCGGTAATTTTGTTATTACCCTTATTTGTCTAAAGAAAACATCTGACGTTACTAATAACACTGTTTAAACAGAAGAAAACATGAGACGTTGTAAGTAAACTAGCTTACCCTTCAGGAGCACCTGAGTTTACTCCCGGTTATTAGTGTGTTACTCGATCTTTAATTTTATATGTACGTTTTGTAGATCGTTGTTTGTCCTTTTGTACTTTTTCTTTTGGTCATTGTGTTGTCTGTTCTTCTTCGATATACGGATTCTGATTGCCCCTTTGGTATCTTCAAACTCTTCTTTTTATATATTAACACGGTCAAGACTCTCAGTTGTATTATAATACCGTGTTTTCCTGTTAAAACATCTGTCTACTACATAATGCAACCCCCTTGCAATAAAATGTGTCCTTATGAGTGGATGACCTCTTTTGGTGAGCCAATTTAGTAGTATGACCCTAAGGGTCAGTTTTGACTTTTTTCATGCCCGGATGTTAGTGGTGTTCGTGTTGTTTAAGACTTAGTTTTCTGTGTGTTGTTCTCTTTTTCCTTGTTGTCCTTTTTCGTTTGGCCTTTGTATTGTCTGTCCTTTCTCGATTTACGGTCTGATTGTCCTTTTGGCATAACTTTTCTTCTAATCCTATGATCCAAAGACACCGGTAATCGACACTCTTTCTAGCGTATTGCCATAAGACGTCGCTAATATACACTTCTCAGGAAAACATTTTTTTTTGGGGGGTAGGTGTTTGTCCACACAAAGGCATATCAATACCTTATTACAATTGCTTTTTAATTAATGCAGCTTTAGACATGCGGGTAACTTATTGTAAAATATAAGTGGTAACACTTGTTAAAACGGAAGTCTAAATCAAACTTCAAGTGCTTTCTCCAAATGAAAATAGAGTTCAGTATAACTATTTAGTGTAAATATTGACAGCTGAATACATTGTATGTCAAGTTAGACATACAAAAGATGTTTTGATGTACGCTAACAAACAAAATATACGTGCTCATGAGTGTTTTTATATCCCGATAATGTTTAACGTTTAAATCTAAAATAAAATTGTATATTATAGATATCTAATTTAGTGCGCACGACGTGTTTCTGGAATACACTTCCTCAGGTAGTAAACCAACATATTTGAAAGCCAAATAATTTTAGAATCTTTGGGAACATGAAAGGTTACCTTTTTCGTTATTTTAACAAACCAGAGTAAATTAACGGGAGATTCTACTGACGAGCTTCGGTATAGCAGCTCAACATCTAATTGTTTTTTATCACGCAAATTATAGCAGCTCTTGTTTTTTATCACGCAAATGTCTTCAAACTCTTCTTATTGCAGTTCATCATCTAATCATCACGACCATGTCTTCAATGATAATATTACTCGTACCCTACCACGAACGAACCTTATTCTTAACGCGAGGGTCGCATGGCCTACAAATGAGTACATCTCTCAAAAGATCAATGTTTTACATATGGTTTTTGTCACATATGAGAATATCACAAGGATAATAATAACACGAATGCACATGACACGTTTCTGGAATAACCGTCATCTGTACCAGCTCATAGTCAACAGATTAGAACACCCCCCCCCCCCCCAAAAAAAAAACCAAATGTCTATGGGAGGAACAAACCAGAGGGTCTAAATATGATAGCCAACGTCGGCTGTCGTTACATATGAGGTATTGACAATGGTTTGACTCATTTACATTATTGCAATACCCTGTAAAACAGAGACGGGACGTCTACAAATGTTGATAATATCATGAACATTCTATACCAAAATATATCTACAAATAATGTATTTCTGATACAATGCTTAATAAAAGATAACAATCCTTTAATTATTAGTAGTTTAATTAATGTTATATTATATTCTATGACGTCTAAAAATTTTAAATGATTTTATTCAAACACACTTATCTTTTTACTTGCTCCACTGTTCCGTTCAATAGGGATAACTTAACTGTTTACAAGCCATTGTTACGAGACAAGATACATAAACTACTAGCAGGATTGTCTCTTTATAAGCATTTACTGTTAAAGATTGGTTAGACAAGATACAGGAATTAATTTTAATGGTGTCTGGGTTATGATACATAATTTAATCGTTCGCAAGCATTTACTGTTAAAGATTCCTAAGGCAAGATACAGGAATTATATTTTTTATGTTTTCTGGGTTATAATACACCAAGCTGTAAAAACAAAACAAAACCAAACTTATCGAGCAGAAAAATACCCCTCATTTTGCCGAATCGATAACACGACCAGATACCATCACTATTATTATGTTATGATCTGTAAGGGGGGTAAACGAAATGTATACCAGGAGAAATGAGCTGATTGATAAATAATTTTATGATTTCTGCAAAGAATATTTTTGTGTATTTTTAAAAAAATTATGGCAATTCATTGCACAAGGTGATAGTTTCATGAAAATATAGCTCACTATTATATGTTGTATTTTGATTGACATTTAAATCATATTTAAAATGTACCACTAAATGTCGTTACATGTATATATGTAGTTTGATTGCATTTAACAGTTTCTTTGTTTTGTATTTCATGTGTTGTTTTGGTAACAATCCTTTGCATATGGATTTCACACCTATAAAAATTATGTTCTGTTCTGTTCTGTAACAGGACCAAGACATTACCTGATATCATTACCGTCTTAATCAATATATAACACATCTTTCTGTTATGATCTGCAGAAGAACTAAGATATTTCCTGCTATCATTACCGTCTTAATCAATATATTACACATTCCTCTGTTTTCTGACACTTCCTTGTCATCAATATTTAATGGACAAAAGTCAATCTTAAGATTTGTTTTGACAAGTTGTTATCCGTTGTCTTCAGAATATTGTACGGGAAAACAATTGTTCCTCATGCTCGCATAACATCCTTAGCCGATTTTAGTTTTTTGCTTGATGGTGTTTAATGCCACTTTCAACAATATTTCAGTTATATCGTGGCGATCAGTTTTATTTGTGGAGGAAACCGGAGATCCGGAGAATCCCACTGATACTTGGATTGAACTAGGACGTTACTGTGACTACGACATACATAACATCTCCGTGCTCATTTGTGACACATATAGTCCGTAATGGTTAACCAAGTCATGATGGCGAACGTAAGACTTTCAATATGGTTTACTAGATATAATATACTACTGTGAGTAAGTGATTGTTGTTGAACGCCAACTACGCATTTTTCAGCTATATCATGGCGAGAACAAAACAATGTTAAATGAGATGATGATGACGATGATGAGATCCGCTTTGTATTAGACCAAGACGCTTAATTTTTTTTTTGTACTAGTTCACTGAAACAACAGCTGATAGACATGTGTCCCTACTCCTGATTCCAACCCAACCAGTCTTTGCTCTTTCTCCTTAATACTGCGTGCTTAGCAGAAATGCAACAAATACCAATTTAATAGTCTCCGTATAAAATTGCAGACGATTGAGTTGCCGCCATCTTATATATGCAAATTAGCAAATGTAATGTCATTTCTTGATATTGAAGTTGATTTGACACGAAAACCCCCACATAGAATGAGCTTAATTCACATGTCTTACATACTTAGTCCTGTTCTTGCGGAGAAGCAAAACTTATCAATTTTATAATCTTATGGTTTGACCCAATCGGGACTCGAACCCGCGATCTACCACACTCGAGGTGAACATGCTAACCACTACACCACCGATACCGTCATAAACTAATGTAATTAATTTTGTATGAACTGGATTTCATTAGTACCATTAGTACATTGATATCCTATCTGTGTTACTGTTTCTCATATGAACGCTTGATTATTAAAGGAACCATTATCTAATCGCACAAATGACATATATATACATAATATGCACCAACCCACGTCAATTGTCCAGTCTTAAATTTTTTAAGAGTTGTCTACCTTTTATTGGATTTTAAAACGACCAGTATCAATATATCATTCTACAATCACTTCCTTTTTAGGTAAAGAATAATCACGATGTTTGCATTTTATGTACTGTACGACGACCTCGCACGTAATCTCGCAGTGACGAGACATACAATTTGACATGGTTGCTAGGAATGTGGTAATTTCCCGGTCATTTATTTTCACTTATCAGAGTCATACTACCCCGTTAAATGTGTTGTATCGTCTATTTGAAGCATATCAAAAACTCAATGTTATTGATGTGCATTTAATTTTTTTAAATTTATTTTATTTTCGATGTCAAGTTCCCTTATCAAATTGTTTTAAAATCATTCGGTTAAAATGTCTATCAATTTGAACTGGTTTTTGCATAAGTCAGTTCAGATAGTACAATCGAATGGTTATTGTTCCTTTGAGTTGCACATGACCAATTAATTCTTCCGTAATCAGAAAATATTTTGTTTTCTGATAATACAGTAATAGTTTGTGAACTTTATCTAAAACGTAACTTGTATTTACTTGATAGGTGGTTGCTGCTAACACGGAAGCTATTAAACCATAAAAAGGTTACCTCAGGGGTAATTAGAAGCCGTACTATTGAACCATAGAAAGGTTACCTCAGGGGTAATTATAAGCCGTGGTTACCTAAGGAGTAATTAGAAACCGTGGTTACCTCAGGAGTAATTAGAAGCCGTGGTTACCTATGGGGTAATTAGAAGCCGTGGTTACCTCAGGGGTAAATAGAAGCCGTGGTTTCCTCAGGGGTAATTAGAAGCCATGGTTACCTCAGGGGTAATTAAAAGCCGTACTATTGAACCATAGAAACGCTACCTCAGGGGTAATTAGAAGCCGTGGTTACCTCAGGAGTAATTAGAAGCCGTGGTTACCTATGGGGTAATTAGAAGCCGTGGTTACCTCAGGGGTAACTAGAAGCTGTGGTTACCTCAGGGGTATTTAGAAGCCGTGGTTACCTCAGGGGTAACTAGAAGCTGTGGTTACCTCAGGGGTAATTAGAAGCCGTGGTTATCTGAGGGTTAATTAGAAGCCGTGGTTACCTCAGGGTTAATTAGAAGCCGTGGTTACCTCAGGGATAATTAGAAGCCGTGGTTACATCAGGGGTAATTAGAAGCCGTGATTACCTCAGGGGTAATTAGAAGCCATGGTTACCTCAGGGGTAATTAGAAGCCGTGGTTACCTCAAGGATAATTAGAAGCCGTGGTTACCTCAGGGGTAATTAAAAACCGTGGTTACCTCAGGGGTAATTAGAAGCCATGGTTACCTCAGGGGTAATTAGAAGCCGTGGTTACCTCAGGGGTAATTAGAAGCCGTAAATGGCAGAAGGACAATAGAACAAACAATGATCTACAAAACACTACACAGAAACCATAAGATAAAGCAACAAGAATCTAACAAAAACCGGGAATGAACTCAGGTGCTCCGGGAGGGTACGCAGTTCCTGCACTAGTGGTACCCGTCGTGTTGCTCTTGCTACAAACCAGATTATATGTTATGGATGAGGAAAGGACCGCATTATGATTACGACAAATGTAAGATATCCGTGGTCATTTGTGACACAGATGTTCTGTAACGGCTCACCAGGTCATGGTGGCAACTGTAAAACCATTGGTTCATATTGAGGTAAAATTGAAGCCAATAACTGTAAAGGTCATCATCATGACGTAATTAACTGTTACGGAATAACTGTTTCAAAGATGATGACATATTTGTTCTGTTTAACAGTCACAATCCCATCCGTCTTTCCTCTTTCATGACTTATCACTGGATTGTTAACAAGAGTAACACGATGGGTGTTATTAGTGGAGCAAGAAATGCCTACCCTACCCCCGAGTTAACCACCGTATTTAACTAGGGTCGTGCTACTCAGTCTTTAGTTTTATGGGTAGTGTTTTGTCGACCAGTGCTTGTCCTTTTGTCATTTTTCTTTTAGGGATTATTATGGTCTATCCTTCGATATACAGATTTTAATATCTACAAACCTTTCCTTTGTTCTGTTGATGACGACCTGACAGCACTAATCTAGAGAGTATCGACCTGACAGCACCAATCTAGAGAGTATCGACCTGACAGCACCAATCTAGAGAGTATCGACCTGACAGCACTAATCTAGAGAGTATCGACCTGACAGCACCAATCTAGAGAGTATCGACCTGACAGCACTAATCTAGAGAGTATCGACCTGACAGCACTAATATAGAGAGTATCGACCTGACAGCACTAATCTAGAGAGTATCGACCTGACAGCACTAATCTAGAGAGTATCGACCTGACAGCACTAATCTAGAGAGTATCGACCTGACAGCACCAATCTAGAGAGTATCGACCTGACAGCACCAATCTAGAGAGTATCGACCTGACAGCACTAATCTAGAGAGTATCGACCTGACAGCACCAATCTAGAGAGTATCGACCTGACAGCACTAATCTAGAGAGTATCGACCTGACAGCACTAATATAGAGAGTATCGACCTGACAGCACTAATCTAGAGAGTATCGACCTGACAGCACTAATCTAGAGAGTATCGACCTGACAGCACTAATCTAGAGAGTATCGACCTGACAGCACCAATCTAGAGAGTATCGACCTGACAGCACCAATCTAGAGAGTATCGACCTGACAGCACTAATCTAGAGAGTATCGACCTGACAGCACCAATCTAGAGAGTATCGACCTGACAGCACTAATCTAGAGAGTATCGACCTGACAGCACTAATATAGAGAGTATCGACCTGACAGCACTAATCTAGAGAGTATCGACCTGACGGCACTAATCTAGAGAGTATCGACCTGACAGCACTAATCTAGAGAGTATCGACCTGACAGCACTAATATAGAGAGTATCGACCTGACAGCACTAATCTAGAGAGTATCGACCTGACAGCACTAATCTAGAGAGTATCGACCTGACAGCACTAATCTAGAGAGTATCGACCTGACAGCACTAATCTAGAGAGTATCGCAATGAAACGCCTGCAAGAAAAAAAAATAAAAAAATAGTAAGTAAGTAAGTAAGTAAGTAAGTAAGTAAGTACATTTTATTTAAAGTCGGCACATATATACATATAGCAAATAACATGAGCTACATGAAGCTCTTAAGACCGACTATAACATATATGTAAGCAAATATAACATTTGTTAAAACAGGCAAGCGCATATAAATCAAATATGAGCACATAAAAAGCAAAAAATCTAAACACAAGTGAAAATAAAACAAACGTCCAATTCATGAACAAAAAAATCTGCGCTCTGAAAAGGTAAGCAATTTTTTACTCCATAAATAATACCTCGCCGTGAAGATGTAATTCTCAGAACTTGGAAATATGGATTCATTTTGTTCGCATGTATATAATCAGGTCAATCACCTTTGTTGACAATTTACATTAAACAATACTACCTTAATCCATATGTTGACGTCCGTTACAATACACAATACCACCTTAAACTATATGTTAGCGTCCGTTATAATACACAATACCACCTTAAACTATATGTTAACGTCCGTTGAATTACACAATATCACCTTAAACTATATGCTAGCGTCCGTTACAATACACAATACCACCTTAAACTATATGTTAGCGTCCATTACATTACACAATACCACCTTAAACTATATGATAACGTCCGTTATATTACACAATACCACCTTAAACTATATGTTAGCGTCCATTACATTACACAATACCACCTTAAACTATATGATAACGTCCGTTATATTACACAATACCACCTTAAACTATATGTTAGCGTCCGTTACATTACACAATACCACCTTAAGCTATATGTTAGCGTCCGTTACATTACACAATACCACCTTAAGCTATATGTTAGCGTCCGTTACATTACACAATACCACCTTAAACTATATGTTATAACGTGCGTTGCATTACACAATACCACCTTAAACTATATGTTAGCGTCCGTTACATTACGCAATACCACCTTAAGCTATATGTTAGCGTCCAATACATTACACAATACCACCTTAAACTATATGTTAACGTCCGTTATATTACACAATACCACCTTAAACTATATGTTAGCGTCCGTTACATTACACAATACCACCTTAAGCTATATGTCAACGTCCGTTACATTACACAATACCACCTTAAACTATATGTTAGCGTCCATTACGTTACACAATACCACCTTAAACTATATGTTAACGTCCGTTATATTACACAATACCACCTTAAGCTATATGTTAGCGTCCGTTACATTACACAATACCACCTTAAACTATATGTTAACGTCCGTTATATTGCACAATACCACCTTAAGCTATATGTTAGCGTCCGTTACATTACACAATACCACCATAAACTATATGTTATAACGTGCGTTGCATTACACAATACCACCTTAAACTATATGTTAGCGTCCGTTACATTACGCAATACCACCTTAAACTATATGTTAGCGTCCGTTACATTACACAATACCACCTTAAGCTATATGTCAACGTCCGTTACATTACACAATACCACCTTAAACTATATGTTAGCGTCCATTACATTACACAATACCACCTTAAACTATATGTTAACGTCCGTTATATTACACAATACCACCTTAAGCTATATGTTAGCGTCCGTTACATTACACAATACCACCTTAAACTATATGTTAACGTCCGTTATATTGCACAATACCACCTTAAGCTATATGCTAGCGTCCGTTACATTACACAATACCACCTTAAACTATATGTTAACGTCCGTTATATTACACAATGCTACCTTAAACTATAAGATTAAGATTAAGAATAATTTATTTCCTCCAGATTACAGGACCGATAAAGGACATGTACGTCAGGTAGAATGATTGTAATTATTTGACATCAAGCACAATACAATGCAAATATATATGTTAATGTCCGTTTATTAAATTAATAACTACAAAGTCTACCTTCAATTGTCCTAAACAGCTAAGATCTTATTAAGGGTTTATTGTACACTTGCAATCTCTTACTTCAAATGTCGAAGTTAAAACATGTTAGATATTTACAGCTTTTTACTATAAAAAGAGTTTGAAGTAACCAAAGGGGTAATCAGAATCCTTAAATAGAAGAAGGACATACAACATAATGGCCAACAATAACAGGACGAACGGACAAACAACGATCTATAAAACATACACATAAAACTAATTATCGAGTAACACCAACTTCTACTGAATGCAGGTGCTCCGGAAGGGTAAGCCGTTCCTGTTCGATTAATGACACCCGTCGTGTTAAACCGCTTTTTACCATGTAATGTCGTACAACAATCACTGTATTTGTGTCTGATTTTAAATTATTGAAATATGCACAAAACTGTGCGTTTATGAATTAGTAAATATTGATAGAATAGTGTAGTGTTTGTAGATCATTGCTTATCTTCTGAACCTGTTTTTGTTTGGCCATTGCATTGTCTGTCCTTCGAGGTACTGCTTCTGATCATCCCTTTTTGCATCTTCAAACTTTTGTGAACAATGTTCGATTCTAAGGCAAAATCAAGGTTGCCTATTTTTTACTTTGTTTCACAAGACTATGTGTGAGAAAATTCTGTCAATAGAAATTCTGCTCTGTACTCTACATTACACACACCAAAACTCTTAGCAATATGTGTTTAAAGGTGGTTGAACAAACATGTCTGATAAGGGTAATAACACAATTACCGAACTCCGAGCAATCTTACAAAGGGAAAGTCAAAACTCATAAGTATATAAACAGACAAATCAGTCAACAAACGGAAAACTGTGAAAACCGTAATGACCCTGACTTGGTACAGGCATTTCTAAAGAAATGGTGGGTTGAATCAGATTTTAAAGCGCCAAACCTCCCCCTTTCATTACGGCTCAAAGTTTCCGGCTGTCACTATAACAGTATTTATAACAATACTTGAACAAAACAGGTAAAACAGTTGTCATAACAGTACCAAACTCAGTGAAGTGAATGTTAAAAACTTTTTTACGTCACACATTGATAACAAAATATCTTTGACATTTTTGTTTTTGACCACTTATCTTTATACATTTTCACTATATGAAAATCCATCGTTTATAATCTTTTCTACAGAGACGGAATATATTTCGACAAGATCTTGGTATCGGAATATAAACTTTTGATACGATTATTGTACTACAGATTACCAGCAATTTACAACGAGAAATATAAAGTCAATCTCTCCCAGGTATGCATAATCTTAGACGATTTTCTCTTTCCTGCTTAGGCCCTGTGGTTTACTTGCTCCCAATCTTCCAATCGTTCGACTATTAACGTACATGATGAAGGTTATTCCAGAAAGGTGTCATGTGCACTAAATACACGTTAGATAATACCGAACGGACAATCTAAAATGGGTAATCCAGAGAGACTGGCAACATAAGGTACAGAATACAAGGACAAACAAAACAAAAACACAAGACAATATGTGTTGGACACCACTATACGCAAACAAACACAAATAACTTAAATAAGACATGAGCCCTCCTACAAACAACTGGAGGTAAAGACGAACCGAACAAACACACATAACGTAAATAAGACATGAACCCTCCTACAAACAACTGGAGGTAAAGAGGAACCGAACAAACACACATAACGTAAATAAGACATGAACCCTCCTACAAACAACTGGAAGAAAAGAGGAACCGAACAAACATAAATAACGTAAATAAGACATGAATCCTCCTACAAACAACTGGAGGTAAAGAGGAACCGAACAAACACATATAACGTAAATAAGACATGAACCCTCCTACAAACAACTGGAGGTAAAGACGAACCGAACTAACACAAATAACGTAAATAAGACATGAACCCTCCTACAAACAACTGGAGGTAACGAGGAACCGAACAAACACATATAACGTAAATAAGACATGAACCCTCCTACAAACAACTGGAGGTAAAGACGAACCAAACAAACACAAATAACATAAATAAGACATGAGCCCTCCTACAAACAACTGGAGGTAAAGACGAACCAAACAAACACAAATAACATAAATAAGACATCAGCCCTCCTACAAACAACTGGGGGTAAAGACGAACCAAACAAACACAAATAACGTAAATAAGACATCAGCCCTCCTACAAACAACTGGGGGTAAAGACGAACCAAACAAACACAAATAACGTAAATAAGACATCAGCCCTCCTACAAACAACTGGGGGTAAAGACGAACCAAACAAACACAAATAACATAAATAAGACATCAGCCCTCCTACAAACAACTGGGGGTAAAGACGAACCAAACAAACACAAATAACGTAAATAAGACATCAGCCCTCCTACAAACAACTGGGGGTAAAGACGAACCAAACAAACACAAATAACGTAAATAAGACATCAGCCCTCCTACAAACAACTGGGGGTAAAGACGAACCAAACAAACACAAATAACATAAATAAGACATCAGCCCTCCTACAAACAACTGGAGGTAAAGACGAACCAAACAAACACAAATAACGTAAATAAGACATGAACCCTCCTACAAACAACTGGAGGTAAAGAGGAACCAAACAAACACAAATAACATAAATAAGACATCAGCCCCCCTACAAACAACTGGGGTTAAAGACGAACCAAACAAACACAAATAACATAAATAAGACATCAGCCCTCCTACAAACAACTGGGGGTAAAGACGAACCAAACAAACACAAATAACATAAATAAGACATGAGCCCTCCTACAAACAACTGGGGGTAAAGACGAACCGAACAAACACAAATAACGTAAATAAGACATGAACCCTCCTACAAACAACTGGAGGTAAAGATGAACCGAATTAGATATCTACGTTTCTATCGTTAGTGAAGAAATTTATCCTGCAATCAGTACATTTGCTGTACAAATATGCTATACGAATAAATTTTTGCTTTATTCGTACTAGACGAATAAACTTTTCAGCCTAAGCATAAACTTTTCAGCCTACAAATAAACTTTCCTGGTACCCTGTAGCTATGTACAGCGGAGGGCGCAGACAAGTATGAAACTGGTACTAATGTAACGCGGACCACGAAGAAGACACCCTTGACAACATTTATGAAAGGCGAGGAATGACGCTTGTTTCTGTCCTTTTTGTTTAAATCTGACAAGTTTTCCGACTTTTTTGACATTGCAGGATAAACACAATATACGTACATTGTCGTTAAATATAAAATTCATTTGTACTCGCTGCGAAACAGGCCTGAAAAGCTCGCCTAAGGCTCGCTATTCTGCCTGTTTCTAAAGCTCGTACAAATAAATTTGATATTTACCGACAATGTACGTATATTGTATATATATGTTAGAATATTTCACTTTATACCTACTTCATAGACAGTGAGTTTGTAATTTCCATCCCTCAACTAGACTTACAGAGATCAAAAGCTTTTATTATAGAACACTTACCTATTCTTAACAATACCAACTATAACTTATTATCATGTAAGCCATTTCTTCAATTCGTATTTAATTGAAATATACTGTTGTGAAATTGACGCGATATTAAAGTCTTCTGCCGTCAGAATGAAAGAATTAAGCAAATTCAAACGTCACATAGCCAAGTATCTTAGACTTAGAATGAAGAACAACAAATATAAACTACTCAGACGTTGCTTCATAACATCGGAGGAGGTAGAGAGCGCCGCTCGTTTCACACTCAATGTTGGGTATGGGTTGTGCTCTTTGTTGTAGACCCTACAATGCACTAGCTGTGTCTGAGTGTGTTGTTGGATCGTCGCTCAATATGAAAAGAAAGTGTAAACAGTGTTGGTCAACAAATCAACCGATATCAACAAAGCGAACAATCACCTATAGCATCAACTCACTGAACACAAAAAGACCACGACATAATATTGGAAATCCATGTCCTAGCACAAAAAATGGTGTGGAGTAAACCGGTTAATGGCACCCAACCTTCCTCATATTCTTTCTTACTATACCACGCCATCTGTTTATTGAAGTGACTGTACCAATCCAGGACAGTGGGCGGTGATGTACATGGGATAGAGGTATTGATTTTACCTCTACGGTTGTACTATTAGTTTTAGAAACTGTTCCTAGAGTGTTATATTTTGTGCTTCTGATTTTATAGCTAATTTCCAAAGCTAGGTCACCAAGAAAACGCTACGTCAGCAGATTCTTCTTCACACGGTTGTTTGCACTTTTAAGGTCTTCAACATGGAATAGAAAAATAAATAACCGTACAGTACTGATGTGATCATAGACAAATTAAATGGTATTTACGATTCATAGATAATATCTATTATTTCAACAAAATATCTTAAGCAATCATTAAACTGTGTTGTTACCGGTTGTGAGAATATCATGCACATTATGAACACAATACCCGCAATCAGACAGAATTATCAAATATTTCGCGTGTTATTTAATGATAAAAATACCAATACCCGATCAATTGACGTGATAGGGTACTTTAAATCGATATCTTTGATCAAATTGGAGCAGAGATGTCTTAAACTGAATGGACACCTGGATTGATCTCATGACCCCGTGACCGGAAGTTTATCGCAGCCATCTTTAAATATAGGGTTTAGAAGATAATTACGATTGAGATGGGGTAATTGTATTATGTTCATTTTGAAGATTTTGAAATTGTTTTGATTTTCGTATATAAGTCACAAATACACGCAACGATAACAAGATACAATGTAACATTTTATAGATTTTATCTTTTTTTATGGTAATGGTGTAGTATTTTGACAAATCACCGATCATAATAAATGAAACAAAGAAATCTAACAAGTGGCCGATGCGTCACGAATTAACGCGGAAAAAGATCTATTTTACGGTCTTTTGAAACTAAATAGATAGACGGTCGTAAATTTGACCGGTCATCTGATCGTTATGGAATATAGGGTCATTCAATTAAACGTTGTTAATCAGTTAGTTGCCATTTAATGAAATGCTTTGTTCGTGATTGCAAGGCAGGACATATGATAAAATGATTTACGTGCCAGAAGCAGACATACCAATGACCTACATATTTAGTTTTATGTGAATGTTTTGTAGATCGTTGTTTGTCCTTTTGTCTTTTTTCGCTTGGTGATTGTGTTGTCTGTTCTTCGATTTAAGGATTATGATTACCACTTTGGTATCTTCAAGCTCATCTTATAATATATATTTTTGCTTTATTTGCATACTTCTGATACCATATTAAAATAGAATAGAGCGGGGGCACAGACAAGAAATAAACGTGAACCAGTTTATCGCGGGCTTGGCAATGCATCGTCTGTTTATTAAATCATCTAATTTTGTTATAATTTGTCTTACATTGCAGGATATTACAATATACATACATTATCGCCTAGTTCTAATTCAAATTACTCGCTTCGGTACAGGTGAGAAAACTTTGGCAGATGGTCACTTTTCTGTCATACAGACAACCGTCAAAATTTAAATTAGTAGATATTAATAACTAAACTTAATATGTTTCGTCAGAGAAAAACTCCTTTGGTGGCTCAACCTTGTAGAGTTCTTACTTCATACCCAGAGATTGGGAGGTCGAGTTCAACTGGTTTCGTTAGTCATTTTTCACAAAAATTAAAGATCTAGGAGATCATGGATGGAGCAACTCTGATGTCAATAAGTTAAATGGACATGTGGAAACGACCACTACAAGCAAGAAAACATCCAGAGACTTTCCCATAGACGTGTCCGGAAGTAAAACATCCAGAGACTTTCCCGTAGACGTGTCCGGAAGTAAAACATTCAGAGACTTTCCCATAGACGTGTCCGGAAGTAAAACATCCAGAGACTTTCCCATAGACGTGTCCAGAAGTCAAACATCCAGAGACTTTCCCATAGACGTGTCCGGAAGTATAACATCCAGAGACTTTCCCACAGACGTGTCCGGAAGTAACACATCCAGAGACTTTCCCATAGACGTGTCCGGGAGTAAAACATCCAGAGACTTTCCCATAGACGTGTCCGGAAGTAAAACATCCAGAGACTTTCCCATAGACGTGTCCGGAAGTCAAACATCCAGAGACTTTCCCATAGACGTGTCCGGAAGTCAAACATCCAGAGACCTTCCCATAGACGTGTCCGGAAGTAAAACATCCAGAGACTTTCCCATAGACGTGTCCGGAAGTAAAACATCCAGAGACTTTCCCATAGACGTGTCCGGAAGCAAAACATCCAGAGACTTTCCCATAGACGTGTTCGGAAGTAAAACATCCAGAGACTTTCCCATAGACCGGAAGTTATTATTCTGCTCTTGACGGTACCAACTCTTCTGAAAAAAGGATTTGATTTGATTTTGTTGTGTGTTTAACACCACTTTTAACAATATTTTAGCTATATCATGACGACCAGTTTTAGTGGTGGAAGAAGCCGGAGTACCCGGAGAGAACCACCGATCATGGGCAAGCAACTGGTAAACTTTATCACTTGCGGCTGCGAGTCGAGTGCACCTTTTTTGGTAACTTACAAATACGGCGCGAACCCACGCCGTATTGGTGATAGGCTTGTATGAGTTGTTAGGTAATCCAACTACCTAACTCATTGAGCCACCCAGGACCTCTGAAAAAAGGAAAAGAGAGGATTCTATGCAATAAATATAAAGGTAGCTTCAACCTCTTTTGCTCTATGTGTGTTGTCTTCAGAACCCCTGGTGACGCAAGTCATTTTTCACATGTATATCTTCTGACAATATAAAACTATTGCATATTCACTCGGAGCACGTGGTCATGTTCTCTGATGATTTTATTAAAAATGGACACTCCAAAGAAACTGGTAACATAAGATACACAAGACGAAGAAAAACAAAACTTTGGTTACTTACTCTATAATACTACGTCCTGCAACAATGTTATAGTCTTTGATTTGACGCGACCGGAGCTTCATCTGACGATCTACCGATGATGATAGGCACATACGGGTATTCTACGCTCATGGTCATGAAAGCCCCACACAATATAAGTTTATTGCGCATGTCTTTCATACCTAGTCATATTCTTGATTTCAGGATGAATTACTGGGTTCCATGTTTTTCAGATGTGATAAAAATTTGAATGGCCGCATCATTATACCAAGAGGGACAGCTTGGGGTTATGACGTTAACTCTGCCACTTTCTACTGAAGTGCCTGTACCACGCCAGGAGAGTGAGAAGTCATATATAAGTGTGTTAGGGGTATCGAGTTTTCCTTTGTTTCTGTGATTTTTCTATTATATTCTGGAACTGTTCAGACAATACGGTGTACTTTGTTTCTGTGATTTTTCTATTATATTCTGGAACTGTTCAGACAATACGGTGTGCTTTGTTTTTTTCATTTTATTACACGAGTATGCACCAATGTTAATTAGTTTTATCTTAGAGAAAGACAGCAACAACTTGCTATAAGGCATGGGTGCACTCGACTCGCAGCTGCAAGTGCTAAAGTTACCAGTTGCTTGCCCATGGTCGGTGGTTCTCCCCGGGTACTTCGGCTTCTTCCACCACTAAAATTGGTCGCCATGATATAGCTGAAATATTGCTGAAAGTGGTCTTAAACACAATAAATCAAATCAAATCATTGGTATTGTGACACTGTAAATGTCTTTACCTGTTAACGGTATTTTTATTCCTTCCCTTCCGGAGCACCTGTTTTTTGGTGGGATTCGTGTTGCTCGATCTTTGTTTTTTTTTTCGTGTAGTGTTGTGTAGATCGTTGTTTGCCCTTTATTCTGCCATTGTGTTATCTACCTTAAATTTATGAATTCTGATTACACCTTCGGTGTCTTAAATCTCGTCTTATGAATAACTACAGTCATTTTATCTGACTTAACATTTATATTGATACTACGCCATCTATATATGATAGCATTGTAATAATTTGATGGTACTTAACATTTAAATTATTTGACAGTTTCTAATTAATTTCTAAACCTCTTTAACTTTATATGTATCTTTTGAAATATGTTTTAATAAACCATATAATTCAGTCTATTAATATGTTAGTAAACGGTAAATATTACGCAATTCATTAATTTTAATCTTAAAATCTTTTCACCGTAGATTTATTAGACATAAATCGGTTTTATAGCCACAACAAATCCTACATAATAAATACGTTTCTATTTAAGATATTAGGTGATCGTTGTTCCGAGTGGATGACTATAATCATAATTAGACGGGTTATAAACAGCGTGAGCTGTTAGGTGTAATATGAAAGGAATGCATATTAAAATCAATGGAGGTTTGGTTTATGGTGTTTAACTCCACTTTCAACAATATTTTAGTTACATCGTGGCGGTAAAAAAATCGATCGAGATAAAATATTTAATCGAAAGTTTCTTAACGTTCCATTTTGTTTTTATCTATAAAACATTTTGTTTTTATCTATAAAACATTTTGTTTTTATCCTATCTATAAAACATTTATTCTTCAAAAATTCCCTGGCATTCAAACTGTTACTTATAAATAATACAAACGTCGTTATGAATACAAAGTCAGAACATTCTCTGTTTTGACTATGGTAAGACGAGTTTGAAGATATCAAAGGGGTAATGAGAATACGTAAATCGAAGAAGAACAAACAACACAATGGCCAACAGAAAAATGTCGATAGGACAAACAACACAATGGCCAACAGAAAAATGTCGATAGGACAAACAACACAATGGCCAACAGAAAAATGTCGACAGGACAAACAACACAATGGCCAACAGAAAAATGTCGATAGGACAAACAACACAATGGCCAACAGAAAAATGTCGATAGGACAAACAACACAATGGCCAACAGAAAAATGTCGATAGGACAAACAACACAATGACCAACAGAAAAATGTCGATAGGACAAACAACACAATGGCCAACAGAAAAATGTCGATAGGACAAACAACACAATGGCCAACAGAAAAATGTCGATAGGACAAACAACACAATGGCCAACAGAAAAATGTCGATAGGACAAACAACACAATGGCCGACAGAAAAATATCGATAGGACAAACAACACAATGGCCAACAGAAAAATGTCGATAGGACAAACAACACGATGGCCAACAGAAAAATGTCGATAGGACAAACAACACAATGGCCAACAGAAAAATGTCGATAGGACAAACAACACAATGGCCAACAGAAAAATGTCGATAGGACAAACAACACAATGGCCAACAGAAAAATGTCGATAGGACAAACAACACAATGGCCAACAGAAAAATGTCGATAGGACAAACAACACAATGGCCAACAGAAAAATGTCGATAGGACAAACAACACAATGGCCAACAGAAAAATGTCGATAGGACAAACAACACAATGGCCAACAGAAAAATGTCGATAGGACAAACAACACAATGGCCAACAGAAAAATGTCAATAGGACAAACAACACAATGGCCAACAGAAAAATGTCGATAGGACAAACAACACAATGGCCAACAGAAAAATGTCGATAGGACAAACAACACAATGGCCAACAGAAAAATGTCGATAGGACAAACAACACAATGGCCAACAGAAAAATGTCGATAGGACAAACAACGCAATGGCCAACAGAAAAATGTCGATAGGACAAACAACACAATGGCCAACAAAAAAATCTCGATAGGACAAACAACACAATGGCCAACAGAAAAATGTCGATAGGACAAACAACACAATGGCCAACAGAAAAATGTCGATAGGACAAACAACACAATGGCCAACAGAAAAATGTCGATAGGACAAACAACACAATGGCCAACAGAAACATGTCGATAGGACAAACAACACAATGGCCAACAGAAACATGTCGATAGGACAAACAACACAATGGCCAACAGAAAAATGTCGATAGGACAAACAACACAATGGCCAACAGAAAAATGTCGATAGGACAAACAACACAATGGCCAACAGAAAAATGTCGATAGGACAAACAACACAATGGCCAACAGAAAAATGTCGATAGGACAAACAACACAATGGCCAACAGAAAAATGTCGATAGGACAAACAACACAATGGCCAACAGAAAAATGTCGATAGGACAAACAACACAATGGCCAACAGAAAAATGTCGATAGGACAAACAACACAATGGCCAACAGAAAAATGTCGATAGGGCAAACAACACTATGACCAACAGAAAAATATCGATAGGACAAACAACACAATGGCCAACAGAAAAATGTCGATAGGACAAACAACACAATGGCCAACAGAAAAATGTCGATAGGACAAACAACACAATGGCCAACAGAAAAATGTCGATAGGACAAACAACACAATGGCCAACAGAAAAATGTCGATAGGACAAACAACACAATGGCAAACAGAAAAATGTCAATAGGACAAACAACACAATGGCCAACAGAAAAATGTCGATAAGACAAACAACACAATGGCCAACAGAAAAATGTCGATAGGACAAACAACACAATGGCCAACAGAAAAATGTCGATAGGACAAACAACACAATGGCCAACAGAAAAATGTCGATAGGACAAACAACACAATGGCCAACAGAAAAATGTCGATAGGACAAACAACACAATGGCCAACAGAAAAATGTCGATAGGACAAACAACACAATGGCCAACAGAAAAATGTCGATAGGACAAACAACACAATGGTCAACAGAAAAATGTCGATAGGACAAACAACACAATGGCCAACAGAAAAATGTCGATAGGACAAACAACACAATGGCCAACAGAAAAATGTCGATAGGACAAACAACACAATGGCAAACAGAAAAATGTCGATAGGACAAACAACACAATGGCCAACAGAAAAATGTCGATAGGACAAACAACACAATGGCCAACAGAAAAATGTCGATAGGACAAACAACACAATGGCTAACAGAAAAATGTCGATAAGACAAACAACACAATGGCCAACAGAAAAATGTCGATAGGACAAACAACACAATGGCCAACAGAAAAATGTCGATAGGACAAACAACGATCTACAACAAATACATATAAAAGTAAAGATCGAGTAACACGAACACCACTAAAAACCCGGGTTTTATATTGTGTAAATAAAACAAAAAACAAAACATATTTGTGTGAAGCAAGTCGAATTTGCAGAACATTTACAGAAACTTATTTCAAAATGTCTAATATCAAGATTTCAGTTTCCAGTAAAATGAAGAAAAAAACCGAAATGTTCATTATTTTAGTTTTCTGTGATGTGTTTTTGTTTTATTTGTCGTCGTATTGTGTCCTGTGTACCCATTCCTGATTGCCCCTCTGGTTGTCTGTAACTTTTATTTAATACCAGCAGTCTGTCCTATGTACCCATTCCTGATTGTCCTTCTGGTTGTCTGTAACTTTTATTTAATACCAGCAGTCTGTCCTGTGTACCCATTCCTGATTGCCCCTCTGGTTGTCTGTAACTTTTATTTAATACCAGCAGTCTGTTCTGTGTACCCATTCCTGATTGCCCCTCCGGTTGTCTTTAACTTTTATTTAATACCAGCAGTGTGTCCTGTGTACCCATTCCTGATTGCCCCTCCGGTTGTCTGTAACTTTTATTTAATACCAGCAGTCTGTCCTGTGTACCCATTCCTGATTGCCCCTCTGGTTGTCTGTAGCTTTTATTCAATACCAGCAGTCTGTTCTGTGTACCCATTCCTGATTGTCCCTCCGGTTGTCTGTAACTTTTATTTAATACCAGCAGTCTGTCCTGTGTACCCATTCCTGATTGCCCCTCTGGTTGTCTGTAACTTTTATTTAATACCAGCAGTCTGTTCTGTGTACCCATTCCTGATTGCCCCTCCGGTTGTCTTTAACTTTTATTTAATACCAGCAGTCTGTCCTGTGTACCCATTCCTGATTGCCCCTCCGGTTGTCTGTAACTTTTATTTAATACCAGCAGTCTGTCCTGTGTACCCATTCCTGATTGCCCCTCTGGTTGTCTGTAACTTTTATTTAATACCAGCAGTCTGTTCTGTGTACCCATTCCTGATTGCCCCTCCGGTTGTCTTTAACTTTTATTTAATACCAGCAGTCTGTCCTGTGTACCCATTCCTGATTGCCCCTCCGGTTGTCTGTAACTTTTATATAATACCAGCAGTCTGTCCTGTGTACCCATTCCTGATTGCCCCTCCGGTTGTCTGTAACTTTTATTTAATACCAGAAGTCTGTTCTGTGTACCCATTCCTGATTGCCCCTCTGGTTGTCTGTAACTTTTATATAATACCAGCAGTCTGTCCTGTGTACCCATTCCTGATTGCCCCTCTGGTTGTCTGTAACTTTTATTTAATACCAGCAGTCTGTCCTGTGTACCCATTCCTGATTGCCCCTCCGGTTGTCTGTAACTTTTATTTAATACCAGCAGTCTGTTATGTGTACCCATTCCTGATTGCCCCTCTGGTTGTCTGTAACTTTTATATAATACCAGCAGTCTGTCCTGTGTACCCATTCCTGATTGCCCCTCTGGTTGTCTGTAACTTTTATTTAATACCAGCAGTCTGTCCTGTGTACCCATTCCTGATTGCCCCTCTGGTTGTCTGTAACTTTTATTTAATACCAGCAGTCTGTCCTGTGCACCCATTCCTGATTGTCCCTCTGGTTGTCTGTAACTTTTATTTAATACCAGCAGTCTGTTCTGTGTACCCATTCCTGATTGCCCCTCTGGTTGTCTGTAACTTTTATATAATACCAGCAGTCTGTCCTGTGTACCCATTCCTGATTGCCCCTCTGGTTGTCTGTAACTTTTATTTAATACCAGCAGTCTGTCCTGTGTACCCATTCCTGATTGTCCCTCCGGTTGTCTGTAACTTTTATTTAATACCAGCAGTCTGTCCTGTGTACCCATTCCTGATTGTCCCTCCGGTTGTCTTTAACGTTTATTTAATACCAGCAGTCTGTCCTGTGTACCCATTCCTGATTGTCCCTCCGTTGTCTGTAACTTTTATTTAATACCAGCAGTCTGTTCTGTGTACCCATTCCTGATTGTCCCTCCGGTTGTCTGTAACTTTTATTTAATACCAGCAGTCTGTTCTGTGTACCCATTCCTGATTGCCCCTCCGGTTGTCTTTAACGTTTATTTAATACCAGCAGTCTGTCCTGTGTACCCATTCCTGATTGTCCCTTCGGTTGTCTGTAACTTTTATTTAATACCAGCAGTCTGTTCTGTGTACCCATTCCTGATTGTCCCTCCGGTTGTCTGTAACTTTTATTTAATACCAGCAGTCTGTTCTGTGTACCCATTCCTGATTGTCCCTCCGGTTGTCTGTAACTTTTATTTAATACCAGCAGTCTATCCTGTGTACCCATTCCTGATTGCCCCTCCGGTTTTCTTTAACTTTTATTTAATACCAGCAGTCTGTTCTGTGTACCCATTCCTGATTGTCCCTCTGGTTGTCTGTAACTTTTATTTAATACCAGCAGTCTGTTCTGTGTACCCATTCCTGATTGCCCCTCTGGTTGTCTGTAACTTTTATTTAATACCAGCAGTCTGTTCTGTGTACCCATTCCTGATTGCCCCTCTGGTTGTCTGTAACTTTTATTTAATACCAGCAGTCTGTCCTGTGTACCCATTCTTGATTGCCCCTCTGGTTGTCTGTAACTTTTATTTAATACCAGCAGTCTGTTCTGTGTACCCATTCCTGATTGCCCCTCTGGTTGTCTGTAACTTTTATTTAATACCAGCAGTCTGTTCTGTGTACCCATTCCTGATTGCCCCTCTGGTTGTCTGTAACTTTTATTTAATACCAGCAGTCTGTTCTGTGTACCCATTCTTGATTGCCCCTCCGGTTGTCTGTAACTTTTATTTAATACCAGCAGTCTGTTCTGTGTACCCATTCCTGATTGCCCCTCCTGTTGTCTGTAACTTTTATATAATACCAGCAGTCTGTTCTGTGTACCCATTCCTGATTGTCCCTCTGGTTGTCTGTAACTTTTATTTAATACCAGCAGTCTGTTCTGTGTACCCATTCCTGATTGTCCCTCCGGTTGTCTGTAACTTTTATTTAATACCAGCAGTCTGTTCTGTGTACCCATTCCTGATTGCCCCTCTGGTTGTCTGTAACTTTTATTTAATACCACCAGTCTGTTCTGTGTACCCATTCCTGATTGCCCCTCCGGTTGTCTGGAACTTTTATTTAATACCAGCAGTCTGTTCTGTGTACCCATTCTTGATTGCCCCTCCGGTTGTCTGTAACTTTTATTTAATACCAGCAGTCTGTTCTGTGTACCCATTCCTGATTGTCCCTCCGGTTGTCTGTAACTTTTATTTAATACCAGCAGTCTGTTCTGTGTACCCATTCCTGATTGCCCCTCTGGTTGTCTGTAACTTTTATATAATACCAGCAGTCTGTTCTGTGTACCCATTCCTGATTGTCCCTCTGGTTGTCTGTAACTTTTATTTAATACCAGCAGTCTGTCCTGTGTACCCATTCCTGATTGTCCCTCCGGTTGTCTGTAACTTTTATTTAATACCAGCAGTCTGTCCTGTGTACCCATTCCTGATTGTCCCTCCGGTTGTCTGTAACTTTTATTTAATACCAGCAGTCTGTTCTGTGTACCCATTCCTGATTGCCCCTCCGGTTGTCTGTAACTTTTATTTAATACCAGCAGTCTGTCCTGTGTACCCATTCCTGATTGCCCCTCCGGTTGTCTGTAACTTTTATTTAATACAAGCAGTCTGTTCTGTGTACCCATTCCTGATTGCCCCTCCGGTTGTCTGTAACTTTTATTTAATACCAGCAGTCTGTTCTGTGTACCCATTCTTGATTGCCCCTCCGGTTGTCTGTAACTTTTATTTAATACCAGCAGTCTGTCCTGTGTACCCATTCCTGATTGCCCCTCCGGTTGTCTGTAACTTTTATTTAATACCAGCAGTCTGTTCTGTGTACCCATTCCTGATTGTCCCTCCGGTTGTCTGTAACTTTTATTTAATACCAGCAGTCTGTTCTGTGTACCCATTCCTGATTGCCCCTCTGGTTGTCTGTAACTTTTATTTAATACCACCAGTCTGTTCTGTGTACCCATTCCTGATTGCCCCTCCGGTTGTCTGGAACTTTTATTTAATACCAGCAGTCTGTTCTGTGTACCCATTCTTGATTGCCCCTCCGGTTGTCTGTAACTTTTATTTAATACCAGCAGTCTGTTCTGTGTACCCATTCCTGATTGTCCCTCCGGTTGTCTGTAACTTTTATATAATACCAGCAGTCTGTTCTGTGTACCCATTCCTGATTGTCCCTCTGGTTGTCTGTAACTTTTATTTAATACCAGCAGTCTGTCCTGTGTACCCATTCCTGATTGTCCCTCCGGTTGTCTGTAACTTTTATTTAATACCAGCAGTCTGTCCTGTGTACCCATTCCTGATTGTCCCTCCGGTTGTCTGTAACTTTTATTTAATACCAGCAGTCTGTTCTGTGTACCCATTCCTGATTGCCCCTCCGGTTGTCTGTAACTTTTATTTAATACCAGCAGTCTGTCCTGTGTACCCATTCCTGATTGCCCCTCCGGTTGTCTGTAACTTTTATTTAATACAAGCAGTCTGTTCTGTGTACCCATTCCTGATTGCCCCTCCGGTTGTCTGTAACTTTTATTTAATACAAGCAGTCTGTTCTGTGTACCCATTCCTGATTGCCCCTCCGGTTGTCTGTAACTTTTATTTAATACCAGCAGTCTGTTCTGTGTACCCATTCTTGATTGCCCCTCCGGTTGTCTGTAACTTTTATTTAATACCAGCAGTCTGTCCTGTGTACCCATTCCTGATTGCCCCTCCGGTTGTCTGTAACTTTTATTTAATACCAGCAGTCTGTTCTGTGTACCCATTCTTGATTGCCCCTCTGGTTGTCTGTAACTTTTATTTAATACCAGCAGTCTGTTCTGTGTACCCATTCCTGATTGTCCCTCTGGTTGTCTGTAACTTTTATTTAATACCAGCAGTCTGTTCTGTGTACCCATTCCTGATTGCCCCGCCGGTTGTCTGTAACTTTTATTTAATACCAGCAGTCTATCATGTGTACCCATTCCTGATTGCCCCTCCTGTTGTCTGTAACTTTTATTTAATACCAGCAGTCTGTCCTGTGTACCTATTCCTGATTGTCCCTCTGGTTGTCTGTAACTTTTATTTAATACCAGCAGTCTGTCCTGTGTACCCATTCCTGATTGCCCCTCTGGTTGTCTGTAACTTTTATTTAATACCAGCAGTCTGTCCTGTGTACCCATTCCTGATTGCCCCTCCGGTTGTCTGTAACTTTTATTTAATACCAGCAGTCTGTCCTGTGTACCCATTCTTGATTGCCCCTCTGGTTGTCTGTAACTTTTATTTAATACCAGCAGTCTGTTCTGTGTACCCATTCCTGATTGCCCCTCCGGTTGTCTGTAACTTTTATTTAATACCAGCAGTCTGTCCTGTGTACCTATTCCTGATTGCCCCTCCAGTTGTCTGTAACTTTTATTTAATACCAGCAGTCTGTTCTGTGTACCCATTCCTGATTGCCCCTCCGGTTGTCTGTAACTTTTATTTAATACCAGTAGTCTGTCCTGTGTACCCATTCCTGATTGCCCCTCCGGTTGTCTGTAACTTTTATTTAATACCAGCAGTCTGTCCTGTGTACCCATTCCTGATTGCCCCGCCGGTTGTCTGTAACTTTTATTTAATACCAGCAGTCTGTTCTGTGTACCCATTCCTGATTGTCCCTCCGGTTGTCTGTAACTTTTATTTAATACCAGCAGTCTGTCCTGTGTACCCATTCCTGATTGCCCCTCCGGTTGTCTTTAACGTTTATTTAATACCAGCAGTCTGTCCTGTGTACCCATTCCTGATTGCCCCTCCGGTTGTCTGTAACTTTTATTTAATACCAGCAGTCTGTCCTGTGTACCCATTCCTGACTGCCCCTCTGGTTGTCTGTAACTTTTATTTAATACCAGCAGTCTGTCCTGTGTACCCATTCTTGATTGCCCCTCTGGTTGTCTGTAACTTTTATTTAATACCAGCAGTCTGTCCTGTGTACCCATTTCTGATTGCCCCTCTGGTTGTCTGTAACTTTTATTTAATACCAGCAGTCTGTCCTGTGTACCCATTCCTGATTGCCCCTCTGGTTGTCTGTAACTTTTATTTAATACCAGCAGTCTGTCCTGTGTACCCATTCTTGATTGCCCCTCTGGTTGTCTGTAACTTTTATTTAATACCAGCAGTCTGTCCTGTGTACCCATTCTTGATTGCCCCTCTGGTTGTCTGTAACTTTTATTTAATACCAGCAGTCTGTCCTGTGTACCCATTCCTGATTGCCCCTCTGGTTGTCTGTAACTTTTATTTAATACCAGCAGTCTGTCCTGTGTACCCATTCCTGATTGCCCCTCTGGTTGTCTGTAACTTTTATTTAATACCAGTAGTATGTCCTGTGTACCCATTCTTGATTGCCCCTCTGGTTGTCTGTAACTTTTATTTAATACCAGCAGTCTGTCCTGTGTACCCATTCCTGATTGCCCCTCTGGTTGTCTGTAACTTTTATTTAATACCAGCAGTCTGTCCTGTGTACCCATTCCTGATTGCCCCTCTGGTTGTCTGTAACTTTTATTTAATACCAGCAGTCTGTCCTGTGTACCCATTCCTGATTGCCCCTCTGGTTGTCTGTAACTTTTATTTAATACCAGCAGTCTGTCCTGTGTACCCATTCCTGATTGCCCCTCTGGTTGTCTGTAACTTTTATTTAATACCAGCAGTCTGTCATGTGTACCCATTCTTGATTGCCCCTCTGGTTGTCTGTAACTTTTATTTAATACCAGCAGTCTGTCCTGTGTACCCATTCTTGATTGCCCCTCTGGTTGTCTGTAACTTTTATTTAATACCAGCAGTCTGTCCTGTGTACCCATTCCTGATTGCCCCTCTGGTTGTCTGTAACTTTTATTTAATACCAGCAGTCTGTCATGTGTACCCATTCTTGATTGCCCCTCTGGTTGTCTGTAACTTTTATTTAATACCAGCAGTCTGTCCTGTGTACCCATTCTTGATTGCCCCTCTGGTTGTCTGTAACTTTTATTTAATACCAGCAGTCTGTCCTGTGTACCCATTCTTGATTGCCCCTCTGGTTGTCTGTAACTTTTATTTAATACCAGCAGTCTGTTCTGTGTACCCATTCCTGATTGCCCCTCCGGTTGTCTGTAACTTTTATTTAATACCAGCAGTCTGTCCTGTGTACCTATTCCTGATTGCCCCTCCAGTTGTCTGTAACTTTTATTTAATACCAGCAGTCTGTCCTGTGTACCCATTCCTGATTGCCCCTCCTGTTGTCTGTAACTTTTATTTAATACCAGCAGTCTGTCCTGTGTACCCATTCTTGATTGCCCCTCTGGTTGTCTGTAACTTTTATTTAATACCAGCAGTCTGTTCTGTGTACCCATTCCTGATTGCCCCTCCGGTTGTCTGTAACTTTTATTTAATACCAGCAGTCTGTCCTGTGTACCTATTCCTGATTGCCCCTCCAGTTGTCTGTAACTTTTATTTAATACCAGCAGTCTGTTCTGTGTACCCATTCCTGATTGCCCCTCCGGTTGTCTGTAACTTTTATTTAATACCAGTAGTCTGTCCTGTGTACCCATTCCTGATTGCCCCTCCGGTTGTCTGTAACTTTTATTTAATACCAGCAGTCTGTCCTGTGTACCCATTCCTGATTGCCCCGCCGGTTGTCTGTAACTTTTATTTAATACCAGCAGTCTGTTCTGTGTACCCATTCCTGATTGTCCCTCCGGTTGTCTGTAACTTTTATTTAATACCAGCAGTCTGTCCTGTGTACCCATTCCTGATTGCCCCTCCGGTTGTCTTTAACGTTTATTTAATACCAGCAGTCTGTCCTGTGTACCCATTCCTGATTGCCCCTCCGGTTGTCTGTTGTTTTTATTTAATACCAGCAGTCTGTCCTGTGTACCCATTCCTGATTGCCCCTCTGGTTGTCTGTAACTTTTATTTAATACCAGCAGTCTGTCCTGTGTACCCATTCTTGATTGCCCCTCTGGTTGTCTGTAACTTTTATTTAATACCAGCAGTCTGTCCTGTGTACCCATTTCTGATTGCCCCTCTGGTTGTCTGTAACTTTTATTTAATACCAGCAGTCTGTCCTGTGTACCCATTCCTGATTGCCCCTCTGGTTGTCTGTAACTTTTATTTAATACCAGCAGTCTGTCCTGTGTACCCATTCTTGATTGCCCCTCTGGTTGTCTGTAACTTTTATTTAATACCAGCAGTCTGTCCTGTGTACCCATTCTTGATTGCCCCTCTGGTTGTCTGTAACTTTTATTTAATACCAGCAGTCTGTCCTGTGTACCCATTCCTGATTGCCCCTCTGGTTGTCTGTAACTTTTATTTAATACCAGCAGTCTGTCCTGTGTACCCATTCCTGATTGCCCCTCTGGTTGTCTGTAACTTTTATTTAATACCAGTAGTATGTCCTGTGTACCCATTCTTGATTGCCCCTCTGGTTGTCTGTAACTTTTATTTAATACCAGCAGTCTGTCCTGTGTACCCATTCCTGATTGCCCCTCTGGTTGTCTGTAACTTTTATTTAATACCAGCAGTCTGTCCTGTGTACCCATTCCTGATTGCCCCTCTGGTTGTCTGTAACTTTTATTTAATACCAGCAGTCTGTCCTGTGTACCCATTCCTGATTGCCCCTCTGGTTGTCTGTAACTTTTATTTAATACCAGCAGTCTGTCCTGTGTACCCATTCCTGATTGCCCCTCTGGTTGTCTGTAACTTTTATTTAATACCAGCAGTCTGTCATGTGTACCCATTCTTGATTGCCCCTCTGGTTGTCTGTAACTTTTATTTAATACCAGCAGTCTGTCCTGTGTACCCATTCTTGATTGCCCCTCTGGTTGTCTGTAACTTTTATTTAATACCAGCAGTCTGTCCTGTGTACCCATTCCTGATTGCCCCTCTGGTTGTCTGTAACTTTTATTTAATACCAGCAGTCTGTCATGTGTACCCATTCTTGATTGCCCCTCTGGTTGTCTGTAACTTTTATTTAATACCAGCAGTCTGTCCTGTGTACCCATTCTTGATTGCCCCTCTGGTTGTCTGTAACTTTTATTTAATACCAGCAGTCTGTCCTGTGTACCTATTCCTGATTGTCCCTCTGGTTGTCTGTAACTTTTATTTAATACCAGCAGTCTGTCCTGTGTACCCATTCCTGATTGCCCCTCCTGTTGTCTGTAACTTTTATTTAATACCAGCAGTCTGTCCTGTGTACCCATTCCTGATTGCCCCTCTGGTTGTCTGTAACTTTTATTTAATACCAGCAGTCTGTCCTGTGTACCCATTCCTGATTGCCCCTCCGGTTGTCTGTAACTTTTATTTAATACCAGCAGTCTGTCCTGTGTACCCATTCTTGATTGCCCCTCTGGTTGTCTGTAACTTTTATTTAATACCAGCAGTCTGTTCTGTGTACCCATTCCTGATTGCCCTTCCGGTTGTCTGTAACTTTTATTTAATACCAGCAGTCTGTCCTGTGTACCTATTCCTGATTGCCCCTCCAGTTGTCTGTAACTTTTATTTAATACCAGCAGTCTGTTCTGTGTACCCATTCCTGATTGCCCCTCCGGTTGTCTGTAACTTTTATTTAATACCAGCAGTCTGTCCTGTGTACCCATTCCTGATTGCCCCTCCGGTTGTCTGTAACTTTTATTTAATACCAGCAGTCTGTCCTCTGTACCCATTCCTGATTGCCCCGCCGGTTGTCTGTAACTTTTATTTAATACCAGCAGTCTGTTCTGTGTACCCATTCCTGATTGTCCCTCCGGTTGTCTGTAACTTTTATTTAATACCAGCAGTCTGTCCTTTGTACCCATTCCTGATTGCCCCTTCGGTTGTCTTTAACTTTTATTTAATACCAGCAGTCTGTCCTGTGTACCCATTCCTGATTGCCCCTCCGGTTGTCTGTAACTTTCATTTAATACCAGCAATCTGTTCTGTGTACCCATTCCTGATTGCCCCTCCGGTTGTCTGTCACTTTTATTTAATACCAGCAGTCTGTCCTGTGTACCCATTCCTGATTGCCCCTCCGGTTGTCTGTAAGTTTTATTTAATACCAGCAGTCTGTCCTGTGTACCCATTCCTGATTGCCCCTCTGGTTGTCTGTAACTTTTATTTAATACAAGCAGTCTGTCCTGTGTACCCATTCTTGATTGCCCCTCTGGTTGTCTTTAACTTTTATTTAATACCAGCAGTCTGTCCTGTGTACCCATTTCTGATTGCCCCTCTGGTTGTCTGTAACTTTTATTTAATACCAGCAGTCTGTCCTGTGTACCCATTCCTGATTGCCCCTCTGGTTGTCTGTAATTTTTATTTAATACCAGCAGTCTGTCCTGTGTACCCATTCTTGATTGCCCCTCTGGTTGTCTGTAACTTTTATTTAATACCAGCAGTCTGTCCTGTGTACCCATTCTTGATTGCCCCTCTGGTTGTCTGTAACTTTTATTTAATACCAGCAGTCTGTCCTGTGTACCCATTCCTGATTGCCTCTCTGGTTGTCTGTAACTTTTATTTAATACCAGCAGTCTGTCCTGTGTACTCATTCCTGATTGCCCCTCTGGTTGTCTGTAACTTTTATTTAATACCAGTAGTATGTCCTGTGTACCCATTCTTGATTGCCCCTCCGGTTGTCTGTAACTTTTATTTAATACCAGCAGTCTGTCCTGTGTACCCATTCCTGATTGCCCCTCTGGTTGTCTGTAACTTTTATTTAATACCAGCAGTCTGTCCTGTGTACCCATTCCTGATTGCCCCTCTGGTTGTCTGTAACTTTTATTTAATACCAGCAGTCTGTCCTGTGTACCCATTCCTGATTGCCCCTCTGGTTGTCTGTAACTTTTATTTAATACCAGCAGTCTGTCCTGTGTACCCATTCCTGATTGCCCCTCTGGTTGTCTGTAACTTTTATTTAATACCAGCAGTCTGTCATGTGTACCCATTCTTGATTGCCCCTCTGGTTGTCTGTAACTTTTATTTAATACCAGCAGTCTGTCCTGTGTACCCATTCCTGATTGCCCCTCTGGTTGTCTGTAACTTTTATTTAATACCAGCAGTCTGTCCTGTGTACCCATTCCTGATTGCCCCTCTGGTTGTCTGTAACTTTTATTTAATACCAGCAGTCTGTCATGTGTACCCATTCTTGATTGCCCCTCTGGTTGTCTGTAACTTTTATTTAATACAAGCAGTCTGTCCTGTGTACCCATTCTTGATTGCCCCTCTGGTTGTCTGTAACTTTTATTTAATACCAGCAGTCTGTTCTGTGTACCCATTCCTGATTGTCCCTCTGGTTGTCTGTAACTTTTATTTAATACCAGCAGTCTGTCCTGTGTACCCATTCTTGATTGCCCCTCTGGTTGTCTGTAACTTTTATTTAATACCAGCAGTCTGTTCTGTGTACCCATTCCTGATTGTCCCTCTGGTTGTCTGTAACTTTTATTTAATACCAGCAGTCTGTCCTGTGTACCCATTCCTGATTGCCCCTCTGGTTGTCTGTAACTTTTATTTAATACCAGCAGTCTGTTCTGTGTACCCATTCCTGATTGTCCCTCTGGTTGTCTGTAACTTTTATTTAATACCAGCAGTCTGTCCTGTGTACCCATTCCTGATTGCCCCTCCGGTTGTCTGTAACTTTTATTTAATACCAGCAGTCTGTCCTGTGTACCCATTCCTGATTGCCCCTCCGGTTGTCTGTAACTTTTATTTAAAACCAGCAGTCTGTCCTGTGTACCCATTCCTGATTGCCCCTCCTGTTGTCTGTAACGTTTATTTAATACCAGCAGTCTGTCCTGTGTACCCATTCTTGATTGCCCCTCTGGTTATCTGTAACTTTTATTTATTACCAGCAGTCTGTTCTGTGTACCCATTCCTGATTGTCCCTCTGGTTGTCTGTAACTTTTATTTAATACCAGCAGTCTGTCCTGTGTACCCATTCCTGATTGCCCCTCTGGTTGTCTGTAACTTGTATTTAATACCAGCAGTCTGTCCTGTGTACCCATTCCTGATTGCCCCTCTGGTTGTCTGTAACTTTTATTTAATACCAGCAGTCTGTCCTGTGTACCCATTCCTGATTGCCCCTCCTGTTGTCTGTAACTTTTATTTAATACCAGCAGTCTGTCCTGTGTACCCATTCCTGATTGCCCCTCTGGTTGTCTGTAACTTTTATTTAATACCAGCAGTCTGTCCTGTGTACCCATTCCTGATTGCCCCTCCGGTTGTCTGTAACTTTTATTTAATACCAGCAGTCTGTCCTGTGTACCCATTCTTGATTGCCCCTCTGGTTGTCTGTAACTTTTATTTAATACCAGCAGTCTGTTCTGTGTACCCATTCCTGATTGCCCTTCCGGTTGTCTGTAACTTTTATTTAATACCAGCAGTCTGTCCTGTGTACCTATTCCTGATTGCCCCTCCAGTTGTCTGTAACTTTTATTTAATACCAGCAGTCTGTTCTGTGTACCCATTCCTGATTGCCCCTCCGGTTGTCTGTAACTTTTATTTAATACCAGCAGTCTGTCCTGTGTACCCATTCCTGATTGCCCCTCCGGTTGTCTGTAACTTTTATTTAATACCAGCAGTCTGTCCTCTGTACCCATTCCTGATTGCCCCGCCGGTTGTCTGTAACTTTTATTTAATACCAGCAGTCTGTTCTGTGTACCCATTCCTGATTGTCCCTCCGGTTGTCTGTAACTTTTATTTAATACCAGCAGTCTGTCCTTTGTACCCATTCCTGATTGCCCCTTCGGTTGTCTTTAACTTTTATTTAATACCAGCAGTCTGTCCTGTGTACCCATTCCTGATTGCCCCTCCGGTTGTCTGTAACTTTCATTTAATACCAGCAATCTGTTCTGTGTACCCATTCCTGATTGCCCCTCCGGTTGTCTGTCACTTTTATTTAATACCAGCAGTCTGTCCTGTGTACCCATTCCTGATTGCCCCTCCGGTTGTCTGTAAGTTTTATTTAATACCAGCAGTCTGTCCTGTGTACCCATTCCTGATTGCCCCTCTGGTTGTCTGTAACTTTTATTTAATACAAGCAGTCTGTCCTGTGTACCCATTCCTGATTGCCCCTCTGGTTGTCTTTAACTTTTATTTAATACCAGCAGTCTGTCCTGTGTACCCATTTCTGATTGCCCCTCTGGTTGTCTGTAACTTTTATTTAATACCAGCAGTCTGTCCTGTGTACCCATTCCTGATTGCCCCTCTGGTTGTCTGTAATTTTTATTTAATACCAGCAGTCTGTCCTGTGTACCCATTCTTGATTGCCCCTCTGGTTGTCTGTAACTTTTATTTAATACCAGCAGTCTGTCCTGTGTACCCATTCTTGATTGCCCCTCTGGTTGTCTGTAACTTTTATTTAATACCAGCAGTCTGTCCTGTGTACCCATTCCTGATTGCCTCTCTGGTTGTCTGTAACTTTTATTTAATACCAGCAGTCTGTCCTGTGTACCCATTCCTGATTGCCCCTCTGGTTGTCTGTAACTTTTATTTAATACCAGTAGTATGTCCTGTGTACCCATTCTTGATTGCCCCTCCGGTTGTCTGTAACTTTTATTTAATACCAGCAGTCTGTCCTGTGTACCCATTCCTGATTGCCCCTCTGGTTGTCTGTAACTTTTATTTAATACCAGCAGTCTGTCCTGTGTACCCATTCCTGATTGCCCCTCTGGTTGTCTGTAACTTTTATTTAATACCAGCAGTCTGTCCTGTGTACCCATTCCTGATTGCCCCTCTGGTTGCCTGTAACTTTTATTTAATACCAGCAGTCTGTCCTGTGTACCCATTCCTGATTGCCCCTCTGGTTGTCTGTAACTTTTATTTAATACCAGCAGTCTGTCATGTGTACCCATTCTTGATTGCCCCTCTGGTTGTCTGTAACTTTTATTTAATACCAGCAGTCTGTCCTGTGTACCCATTCCTGATTGCCCCTCTGGTTGTCTGTAACTTTTATTTAATACCAGCAGTCTGTCCTGTGTACCCATTCCTGATTGCCCCTCTGGTTGTCTGTAACTTTTATTTAATACCAGCAGTCTGTCATGTGTACCCATTCTTGATTGCCCCTCTGGTTGTCTGTAACTTTTATTTAATACAAGCAGTCTGTCCTGTGTACCCATTCTTGATTGCCCCTCTGGTTGTCTGTAACTTTTATTTAATACCAGCAGTCTGTTCTGTGTACCCATTCCTGATTGTCCCTCTGGTTGTCTGTAACTTTTATTTAATACCAGCAGTCTGTCCTGTGTACCCATTCTTGATTGCCCCTCTGGTTGTCTGTAACTTTTATTTAATACCAGCAGTCTGTTCTGTGTACCCATTCCTGATTGTCCCTCTGGTTGTCTGTAACTTTTATTTAATACCAGCAGTCTGTCCTGTGTACCCATTCCTGATTGCCCCTCTGGTTGTCTGTAACTTTTATTTAATACCAGCAGTCTGTCCTGTGTACCCATTCCTGATTGCCCCTCTGGTTGTCTGTAACTTTTATTTAATACCAGCAGTCTGTTCTGTGTACCCATTCCTGATTGTCCCTCTGGTTGTCTGTAACTTTTATTTAATACCAGCAGTCTGTCCTGTGTACCCATTCCTGATTGCCCCTCCGGTTGTCTGTAACTTTTATTTAATACCAGCAGTCTGTCCTGTGTACCCATTCCTGATTGCCCCTCCGGTTGTCTGTAACTTTTATTTAATACCAGCAGTCTGTCCTGTGTACCCATTCCTGATTGCCCCTCCTGTTGTCTGTAACGTTTATTTAATACCAGCAGTCTGTCCTGTGTACCCATTCTTGATTGCCCCTCTGGTTATCTGTAACTTTTATTTATTACCAGCAGTCTGTTCTGTGTACCCATTCCTGATTGTCCCTCTGGTTGTCTGTAACTTTTATTTAATACCAGCAGTCTGTCCTGTGTACCCATTCCTGATTGCCCCTCTGGTTGTCTGTAACTTGTATTTAATACCAGCAGTCTGTCCTGTGTACCCATTCCTGATTGCCCCTCTGGTTGTCTGTAACTTTTATTTAATACCAGCAGTCTGTCCTGTGTACCCATTCCTGATTGTCCCTCTGGTTGTCTGTAACTGTTATTTAATACCAGCAGTCTGTCCTGTGTACCCATTCCTGATTGCCCCTCCGGTTGTATGTAACTTTTATTTAATACCAGCAGTCTGTCCTGTGTACCCATTCCTGATTGCCCCTCCGGTTGTATGTAACTTTTATTTAATACCAGCAGTCTGTCCTGTGTACCCATTCCTGATTGCCCCTCCGGTTGTTTGTAACTTTTATTTAATACCAGCAGTCTGTCCTGTGTACCCATTACTGATTGCCCCTCTGGTTGTCTGTAACTTTTATTTAATACCAGCAGTCTGTCCTGTGTACCCATTCTTGATTGCCCCTCTGGTTGTCTGTAACTTTTATTTAATACCAGCAGTCTGTCCTGTGTACCCATTCCTGATTGCCCCTCCGGTTGTCTGTAACTTTTATTTAATACCAGCAGTCTGTCCTTTGTACCCATTCCTGATTGCCCCTTCGGTTGTCTTTAACTTTTATTTAATACCAGCAGTCTGTCCTGTGTACCCATTCCTGATTGCCCCTCCGGTTGTCTGTAACTTTCATTTAATACCAGCAGTCTGTCCTGTGTACCCATTCCTGATTGCCCCTCCGGTTGTATGTAACTTTTATTTAATACCAGCTGTCTGTCCTGTGTACCCATTACTGATTGACCCTCTGGTTGTCTGTAACTTTTATTTAATACCAGCAGTCTGTCCTGTGTACCCATTCTTGATTGTCCCTCTGGTTGTCTGTAACTTTTATTTAATACCAGCAGTCTGTCCTGTGTACCCATTCCTGATTGTCCCTCTAGTTGTCTGTTACTTTTATTTAATACCAGCAGTCTGTCCTGTGTACCCATTCCTGATTGCCCCACCGGTTGTCTGTAACTTTTATTTAATACCAGCAGTCTGTCCTGTGTACCCATTCCTGATTGCCCCTCCGGTTGTCTGTAACTTTTATTTAATACCAGCAGTCTGTCCTGTGTACCCATTCCTGATTGCCCCTCTGGTTGTCTGTAACTTTTATTTAATACCAGCAGTCTGTCCTGTGTAGCCATTCCTGATTGCCCCTCCGGTTGTCTGTAATTTTTATTTAATACCATCAGTCTGTCCGGTGTACCCATTCCTGATTGCCCCTCTGGTTGTCTGTAACTTTTATTTAATAACAGCAGTCTGTCCTGTGTACCCATTCTTGATTGCCCCTCTGGTTGTCTGTAACTTTTATTTAATACCAGCAGTCTGTCCTGTGTACCCATTCCTGATTGCCCTTCCGGTTGTCTGTAACTTTTATTTAATACCAGCAGTCTGTCCTGTGTACCCATTCCTGATTGCCCCTCCGGTTGTCTGTAACTTTTATTTAATACCAGCAGTCTGTCCTGTGTACCATTCCTGATTGCCCCTCTGGTTGTCTGTAACTTTTATTTAATACCAGCAGCCTGTCCTGTGTACCCATTCTTGATTGCCCCTCTGGTTGTCTGTAATTTTTATTTAATACCAGCAGTCTGTCCTGTGTACCCATTCCTGATTGTCCCTCTGGTTGTCTGTAACTTTTATTTAATACCAGCAGTCTGTCCTGTGTACCCATTCCTGATTGCCTCTCTGGTTGTCTGTAACTTTTATTTAATACCAGCAGTCTGTCCTGTGTACCCATTCCTGATTGCCCTCTGGTTGTCTGTAACTTTTATTTAATACCAGCAGTCTGTCCTGTGTACCCATTCCTGATTGCCCCTCCGGTTGTCTGTAACTTTTATATAATACCAGCAGTCTGTCCTGTGTACCAATTCCTGATTGTCCCTCCGGTTGTCTAACTTTTATTTAATACCAGCAGTCTGTCCTGTGTACCTATTCCTGATTGCCCCTCCGATTGTCTGTAACTTTTATTTAATACCAGCAGTCTGTTCTGTGTAGCCATTCCTGATTGTCCCTCTGGTTGTCTTTAACTTTTATTTAATACCAGCAGTCTGTCCTGTGTACCCATTCCTGATTGCCCCTCCGGTTATCTTTAACGTTTATTTAATACCAGCAGTCTGTCCTGTGTACCCATTCCTGATTGTCCCTCCGGTTGTCTTTAACGTTTATTTAATACCAGCAGTCTGTCCTGTGTACCCATTCCTGATTGTCCCTCCGGTTGTCTTTAACGTTTATTTAATACCAGCAGTCTGTCCTGTGTACCCATTCCTGATTGTCGCTCCGGTTTTCTTGAACGTTTATTTAATACCAGCAGTCTGTCCTGTGTACCCATTCCTGATTGCCCCTCCGGTTGTCTTTAACGTTTATTTAATACCAGCAGTCTGTCCTGTGTACCCATTCCTGATTGCCCCTCCGGTTTTCTGTAACTTTTATTTAATACCAGCAGTCTGTCCTGTGTACCCATTCCTAATTGCCCCTCCGGTTGTCTGTAACTTTTATTTAATACCAGCAGTCTGTCCTGTGTACCCATTCCTGATTGCCCCTCCGGTTGTCTGTAACTTTTATTTAATACCAGCAGTCTGTCCTGTGTACCCTTTCCTGATTGCCCCTCCTGTTGTCTGTAACTTTTATTTAATATCAGCAGTCTGTTCTGTGTACCCATTCCTGATTGCCCCTCCGGTTGTCTGTAACTTTTATTTAATACCAGCAGTCTGTCCTGTGTACCCATTCGTGATTGCCCCTTCGGTTGTCTGTAACTTTTATTTAATACCAGCAGTCTGTCTTGCGTACCCATTCCTGATTGCCCCTCCGGTTGTCTTTAACTTTTATTTAATACCAGCAGTCTGTCCTGTGTACCCATTCCTGATTGCCCCTTCGGTTGTCTTTAACGTTTATTTAATACCAGCAATCTGTCCTGTGTACCCATTCCTGATTGCCCCTCCGTTGTCTGTAATGTTTATTTAATACCATCAGTCTGTCCTGTGTACCTATTCCTGATTGCCCCTCCTTTTGTCTTTAACGTTTATTTAATACCACCAGTCTGTCCTGTGTACCCGTTCCTGATTGCCCCTCCGGTTTTCTGTAACTTTTATTTAATACCAGCAGTCTGTCCTGTGTACCCATTCCTGATTGCCCCTCCGGTTGTCTTTAACGTTTATTTAATACCAGCAGTCTGTCCTCTGTACCCATTCCTGATTGCCCCTCCGGTTGTCTTTAACTTTTATTTAATACCAGCAGTCTGTTCTGTGTACCCATTCCTGATTGCCCCTCCGGTTGTCTGTAACTTTTATTTAATAACAGCTGTCTGTCCTGTGTACCCATTCCTGATTGCCCCTCCGATGTCTGTAACTTTTATTTAATACCAGCAGTCTGTCCTGTGTACCCATTCCTAATTGCCCCTCCGGTTGTCTGTAACTTTTATTTAATACCAGCAGTCTGTCCTGTGTACCCATTCCTGATTGCCCCTCCGGTTGTCTGTAACTGTTATTTAATACCAGCAGTCTGTTCTGTGTACCCATTCCTGATTGTCCTTCCGGTTGTCTGTAACGTTTATTTAATACCAGGAGTCTGTCCTGTGTACCCATTCCTGATTGCCCCTCCGGTTGTCTGTAACTTTTATTTAATACCAGCAGTCTGTCCTGTGTACCCATTCCTGATTGCCCCTCCGGTTGTCTGTAACTTTTATTTAATATCAGCAGTCGGTTCTGTGTACCCATTCCTGATTGCCCCTTCCGTTGTCTGTAACTTTTATTTAATACCAGCAGTCTGTCCTGTGTACCCATTCTTGATTGTCCCTCCGGTTGTCTGTAACTTTTATTTAATACCAGCAGTCTGTCCTGCGTACCCATTCCTGATTGCCCCTCCGGTTGTCTTTAACTTTTATTTAATACCAGCAGTCTGTCCTGTGTACCCATTCCTGATTGCCCCTCCGGTTGTCTTTAACGTTTATTTAATAACAGCAATCTGTCCTGTGTACCCATTCCTGATTGCCCCTCCGGTTGTCTGTAACGTTTATTTAATACCATCAGTCTGTCCTGTGTACCTATTCCTGATTGCCCCTCCTGTTGTCTGTAACGTTTATTTAATACCACCAGTCTGTCCTGTGTACCCGTTCCTGATTGCCCCTACGGTTTTCTGTAACTTTTATTTAATACCAGCAGTCTGTTCTGTGTACCCATTCCTGATTGCCCCTCCGGTTGTCTTTAACGTTTATCTAATACCAGCAGTCTGTCCTGTGTACCCATTCCTGATTGCCCCTCCGGTTGTCTGTAACTTTTATTTAATACCAGCAGTCTGTTCTGTGTACCCATTCCTGATTGCCCCTCCGGTTGTCTGTAACTTTTATTTAATACAAGCAGTCTGTTCTGTGTACCCATTCCTGATTGCCCCTCCGGTTGTCTGTAACTTTTATTTAATACCAGCTGTCTGTCCTGTGTACCCATTCCTGATTGCCACTCCGGTTGTCTTTAACGTTTATTTAATACCAGCAGTCTGTTCTGTGTACCCATTCCTGATTGTCCCTCTGGTTGTCTGTAACTTTTATTTAATACCAGCAGTCTCTCTTGTGTACCCATTCCTGATTGTACCTCTGGTTGTCTGTAACTTTTATTTAATACCAGCAATCTGTCCTGTGTACCCATTCCTGATTGCCCTTCCGGTTGTCTTGAACGTTTATTTAATACCAACAGTCTGTCCTGTGTACCCATTCCTGATTGCCCCTCCGGTTGTCTTTAACGTTTATTTAATACCAGCAGTCTGTCCTGTGTACCCATTCCTGAATGCCCCTCCGGTTGTCTGTAACTTTTATTTAATACCAGCAGTCTGTCCTGTGTACCCATTCCTGATTGCCCCTCCGGTTGTCTTTAACGTTTATTTAATACCAGCAGTCTGTCCTGTGTACCCATTCCTGATTGCCCCTCCGGTTGTCTTTAACTTTTATTTAATACCAGCAGTCTGTTCTGTGTACCCATTCCTGATTGCCCCTCCGGTTGTCTGTAACTTTTATTTAATAACAGCAGTCTGTCCTGTGTACCCATTCCTGATTGCCCCTCCGGTTGTCTGTAACTTTTATTTAATACCAGCAGTCTGTCCTGTGTACCCATTCCTAATTGCCCCTCCGGTTGTCTGTAACTTTTATTTAATACCAGCAGTCTGTCCTGTGTACCCATTCCTGATTGCCCCTCCGGTTGTCTGTAACTGTTATTTAATACCAGCAGTCTGTTCTGTGTATCCATTCCTGATTGTCCTTCCGGTTGTCTGTAACGTTTATTTAATACCAGGAGTCTGTCCTGTGTACCCATTCCTGATTGCCCCTCCGGTTGTCTGTAACTTTTATTTAATACCAGCAGTCTGTCCTGTGTACCCATTCCTGATTGCCCCTCCGGTTGTCTGTAACTTTTATTTAATATCAGCAGTCGGTTCTGTGTACCCATTCCTGATTGCCCCTCCGGTTGTCTGTAACTTTTATTTAATACCAGCAGTCTGTCCTGTGTACCCATTCTTGATTGTCCCTCCGGTTGTCTGTAACTTTTATTTAATACCGGCAGTCTGTCCTGCGTACCCATTCCTGATTGCCCCTCCGGTTGTCTTTAACTTTTATTTAATACCAGCAGTCTGTCCTGTGTACCCATTCCTGATTGCCCCTCCGGTTGTCTTTAACGTTTATTTAATACCAGCAATCTGTCCTGTGTACCCATTCCTGATTGCCCCTCCGGTTGTCTGTAACGTTTATTTAATACCATCAGTCTGTCCTGTGTACCTATTCCTGATTGCCCCTCCTGTTGTCTGTAACGTTTATTTAATACCACCAGTCTGTCCTGTGTACCCGTTCCTGATTGCCCCTACGGTTTTCTGTAACTTTTATTTAATACCAGCAGTCTGTTCTGTGTACCCATTCCTGATTGCCCCTCCGGTTGTCTTTAACGTTTATTTAATACCAGCAGTCTGTCCTGTGTACCCATTCCTGATTGCCCCTCCGGTTGTCTGTAACTTTTATTTAATACCAGCAGTCTGTTCTGTGTACCCATTCCTGATTGCCCCTCCGGTTGTCTGTAACTTTTATTTAATACAAGCAGTCTGTTCTGTGTACCCATTCCTGATTGCCCCTCCGGTTGTCTGTAACTTTTATTTAATACCAGCTGTCTGTCCTGTGTACCCATTCCTGATTGCCCCTCCGGTTGTCTTTAACGTTTATTTAATACCAGCAGTCTGTTCTGTGTACCCATTCCTGATTGTCCCTCTGGTTGTCTGTAACTTTTATTTAATACCAGCAGTCTCTCTTGTGTACCCATTCCTGATTGTACCTCTGGTTGTCTGTAACTTTTATTTAATACCAGCAATCTGTCCTGTGTACCCATTCCTGATTGCCCTTCCGGTTGTCTTGAACGTTTATTTAATACCAACAGTCTGTCCTGTGTACCCATTCCTGATTGCCCCTCCGGTTGTCTTTAACGTTTATTTAATACCAGCAGTCTGTCCTGTGTACCCATTCCTGAATGCCCCTCCGGTTGTCTGTAACTTTTATTTAATACCAGCAGTCTGTCCTGTGTACCCATTCCTGATTGCCCCTCCGGTTGTCTTTAACCTTTATTTAATACCAGCAGTCTGTCCTGTGTACCCATTCCTGATTGTCCCTCCGGTTGTCTTTAACGTTTATTTAATACCAGCAGTCTGTCCTGTGTACCCATTCCTGATTGTCGCTCCGGTTGTCTTGAACGTTTATTTAATACCAGCAGTCTGTCCTGTGTACCCATTCCTGATTGCCCCTCTGGTTGTCTTTAACGTTTATTTAATACCAGCAGTCTGTCCTGTGTACCCATTCCTGATTGCCCCTTCTGTTGTCTGTAACTTTTATTTAATACCAGCAGTCTGTCCTGTGTACCCATTCCTAAATGCCCCTCCGGTTGTCTGTAACTTTTATTTAATACCAGCAGTCTGTCCTGTGTACCCATTCCTGATTGCCCCTCCGGTTGTCTGTAACTGTTATTTAATATCAGCAGTCTGTTCTGTGTACCCATTCCTGATTGTCCATCCGGTTGTCTGTAACTTTTATAAAATACCAGCAGTCTGTCCTGTGTACCCATTCCTGATTGCCCCTTCGGTTGTCTTTAACTTTTATTTAATACCAGCAGTCTGTCCTGTGTACCCATTCCTGATTGCCCCTCCGGTTATCTGTAACTTTTATTTAATACCAGCAGTCTGTCCTGTGTACCCATTACTGATTGCCCCTCCGGTGGTCTGTAAATTTTATTTAATACCAGCAGTCTGTTCTGTGTAGCCATTCCTGATTGCCCCTCCGGTTGTCTGTAACTTTTATTTAATACCAGCAGTCTGCCCTGTGTACCCATTCCTGATTGCCCCTCCGGTTGTCTGTAACGTTTATTTAATACCAGCAGTCTGTCCTGTGTACCCATTCCTGATTCCCCTCCGGTTGTCTGTAACTTTTATTTAATACCAGCAGTCTGTCCTGTGTACCCATTCCTGATTGCCCCTCCGGTTGTCTGTAACTTTTATTTAATACCAGCAGTCTGTTCTGTGTACCCATTCCTGATTGCCCCTCCGGTTGTCTGTAACTTTTATCTAATACCAGCAGTCTGTTCTGTGTACACATTCCTGATTGCCCCTCCGGTTGTCTGTAACGTTTATTTAATACCAGCAGTCTGTCCTGTGTACCCATTCCTGATTGCCCCTCCGGTTGTCTAACGTTTATTTAATACCTGCAGTCTGTCCTGTGTACCCATTCCTGATTGTCCCTTCGGTTGTCTGTAACTTTTATTTAATACCAGCAGTCTGTCCTGTGTACCCATTCCTGATTGCCCCTCCGGTTGTCTTTAACGTTTATTTAATACCAGCAGTCTGTCCTGTGTACCCATTCCTGATTGCCCTTCCGGTTGTCTGTAACTTTTATTTAATACCAGCAGTCTGTTCTGTGTACCCATTCCTGATTACCCCTCCGGTTGTCTGTAACTTTTATTTAATACCAGCAGTCTGTTCTGTGTACCCATTCCTGATTGCCCCTCCGGTTGTCTGTAACTTTTATTTAATACCAGCAGTCTGTCCTGTGTACCCATTCCTGATTGCCCCTCCGGTTGTCTGTAACTTATATTTAATACCAGCAGTCTGTTCTGTGTACCCATTCCTGATTGCCCCTCCGGTTGTCTGTAACTTTTATTTAATACCAGCAGTCTGTCCTGTGTACCCATTCCTGATTGCCCCTCCGGTTGTCTGTAACTTTTATTTAATACCAGCAGTCTGTCCTGTGTACCCATTCCTGATTGCCCCTCCGGTTGTCTTTAACTTTTATTTAATACCAGCAGTCTGTCCTGTGTACCCATTCCTGATTGCCCCTCCGGTTGTCTTTAACGTTTATTTAATACCAGCAATCTGTCCTGTGTACCCATTCCTGATTGCCCCTCCGGTTGTCTGTAACGTTTATTTAATACCATCAGTCTGTCCTGTGTACCTATTCCTGATTGCCCCTCCTGTTGTCTGTAACGTTTATTTAATACCAACAGTCTGTCCTGTGTATCCGTTCCTGATTGCCCCTCCGGTTGTCTGTAAGTTTTATTTTATACCAGCAGTCTGTCCTGTGTACCCATTCCTGATTGTCCCTTCGGTTGTCTGTAACGTTTATTTAATACCAGCAGTCTGTCCTGTGTACCCATTCCTGATTGTCCCTCCGGTTGTCTGTAAGTTTTATTCAATACCAGCAGTCTGTCCTGTGTACCCATTCCTGATTGTCCCTCCGGTTGTCTTTAACTTTTATTTAATACCAGCAGTCTGTTCTGTGTACCCATTCCTGATTGTCCCTCCGGTTGTCTTTAACGTTTATTTAATACCAGCAGTCTATCCTGTGTACCCATTCCTGATTGCCCCTCCGGTTTTCTTTTACGTTTATTTAATACCAGCAGTCTGTCCTGTGTACCTATTCCTGATGCCCCTCCGGTTGTCTTTAACGTTTATTTAATACCAGCAGTCTGTCCTGTGTACCCATTACTGATTGCCCCTCCGGTTGTCTGTAACTTTTATTTAATACCAGCAGTCTGTTCTGTGTACCCATTCCTGAATGCCCCTCCGGTTGTCTGTAACTTTTATTTAATACCAGCAGTCTGTCCTGTGTTCCCATTCCTGATTGTCCCTCCGGTTGACTTTAACGTTTATTTAATATCAGCAGTCTGTCCTGTGTACCCATTCCTGATTGCCCTTCCGGTTTTCTTTAACTTGTATTTAATACCAGCAGTCTGTTCTGTGTACCCATTCCTGATTGCCCCTCCGGTTGTCTTTAACTTTTATTTAATACCAGCAATATGTCCTGTGTACCCATTCCTGATGCCCCTCTGGTTGTCTGTAACGTTTATTTAATACCAGCAGTCTGTCCTGTGTACCCATTCCTGATTGCCCCTCCGGTTGTCTGTAACTTTTATTTAATACCAGCAGTCTGTCCTGTGTACCTATTCCTGATTGCCCCTCCGGTTGTCTGTAACTTTTATTTAATACCAGCAGTCTGTTCTGTGTACCCATTCCTGATTGTCCCTCCGGTTTTCTTTAACGTTTATTTAATACCAGCAGTCTATCCTGTGTACCCATTCCTGATTGCCCCTACCGTTTTCTTTAACGTTTATTTAATACCAGCAGTCTGTCCTGTGTACCCATTCCTGATGCCCCTCCGGTTGTCTTTAACGTTTATTTAATACCAGCAGTCTGTCCTGTGTACCCATTCCTGATTGCCCCTCCGGTTGTCTTTAACGTTTATTTAATACCAGCAGTCTGTCCTGTGTACCCATTCCTGATTGCCCCTCCGGTTGTCTGTAACGTTTATTTAATACCAGCAGTCTGTCCTGTGTACCTATTCCTGATTGCCCCTCCTTTTGTCTGTAACGTTTATTTAATACCAACAGTCTGTCCTGTGTACCCGTTCCTGATTGCCCCTCCGGTTGTCTGTAAGTTTTATTTAATACCAGCAGTCTGTCCTGTGTACCTATTCCTGATGTCCCTCCGGTTGTCTGTAACGTTTATTTAATACCAGCAGTCTGTCCTGTGTACCCATTCCTGATTGTCCCTTCGGTTATCTGTAACTTTTATTTAATACCAGCAGTCTGTCTTGTGTACCCATTCCTGATTGCCCCTCTGGTTGTCTTTAACGTTTATTTAATACCAGCAGTCTGTCCTGTGTACCCATTCCTGATTGCCCTTCCGGTTGTCTGTAACGTTTATTTAATACCAACAGTCTGTCCTGTGTACCCGTTCCTGATTGCCCCTCCTTGTCTGTAAGTTTTATTTTATACCAGCAGTCTGTCCTGTGTACCCATTCCTGATTGTCCCTCCGGTTGTCTGTAACGTTTATTTAATACCAGCAGTCTGTCCTGTGTACCCATTCCTGATTGTCCCTCCGGTTGTCTGTAAGTTTTATTTAATACCAGCAGTCTGTCCTGTGTACCCATTCCTGATTGTCCCTCCGGTTGTCTGTAACGTTTATTTAATACCAGCAGTCTGTCCTGTGTACCCATTCCCGATTGTCCATCCGGTTGTCTTTAACTTTTATTTAATACCAGCAGTCTGTTCTGTGTACCCATTCCTGATTGTCCCTCCGGTTGTCTTTAACGTTTATTTAATACCAGCAGTCTATCCTGTGTACCAATTCGTGATTGCCCCTCCGGTTTTCTTTAACGTTTATTTAATACCAGCAGTCTGTCCTGTGTACCTATTCCTGATGCCCCTCCAGTTGTCTTTAACGTTTATTTAATACCAGCAGTCTGTCCTGTGTACCCATTCCTGATTGCCCCTCCGGTTGTCTTTAACGTTTATTTAATACCAGCAGTCTGTCCTGTGTACCCATTCCTGATTGCCCCTCCGGTTGTCTGTAACGTTTATTTAATACCAGCAGTCTGTCCTGTGTACCTATTCCTGATTGCCCCTCCTGTTGTCTGTAACGTTTATTTAATACCAACAGTCTGTTCTGTGTACCCATTCCTGATTGCCCCTCCGGTTGTCTGTAAGTTTTATTTAATACCAGCAGTCTGTCCTGTGTACCCATTCCTGATTGTCCCTTCGGTTGTCTGTAACGTTTATTTAATACCAGCAGTCTGTCCTGTGTACCCATTCCTGATTGTCACTCCGGTTGTCTGTAACTTTTATTTAATACCAGCAGTCTGTTCTGTGTACCCATTCCTGATTGTCCCTCCGTTGTCTTTAACGTTTATTTAATACCAGCAGTCTGTCCTGTGTACCTATTCCTGATGCCCCTCCGGTTGTCTTTAACGTTTATTTAATACCAGCAGTCTGTCCTGTGTACCCATTACTGATTGCCCCTCCGGTTGTCTGTAACTTTTATTTAATACCAGCAGTCTGTCCTGTGTACCCATTCCTGATTGTCCCTCCGGTTGACTTTAACGTTTATTTAATACCAGCAGTCTGTCCTGTGTACCCATTCCTGATTGCCCTTCCGGTTTTCTTTAACTTGTATTTAATACCAGCAGTCTGTTCTGTGTACCCATTCCTGATTGCCCCTCCGGTTGTCTGTAACGTTTATTTAATACCAGCAGTCTGTCCTGTGTACCCATTCCTGATTGCCCCTCCGGTTGTCTGTAACTTTTATTTAATACCAGCAGTCTGTCCTGTGTACCTATTCCTGATTGCCCCTCCGGTTGTCTGTAACTTTTATTTAATACCAGCAGTCTGTTCTGTGTACCCATTCCTGATTGCCCCTCCGGTTGTCTTTAACTTTTATTTAATACCAGCAGTCTGTCCTGTGTACCCATTCCTGATTGTCCATCCGGTTGTCTTTAACTTTTATTTAATACCAGCAGTCTGTTCTGTGTACCCATTCCTGATTGTCCCTCCGGTTGTCTTTAACGTTTATTTAATACCAGCAGTCTATCCTGTGTACCCATTCCTGATTGCCCCTTCGGTTTTCTTTAACGTTTATTTAATACCAGCAGTCTGTCCTGTGTACCCATTCCTGATGCCCCTCCGGTTGTCTTTAACGTTTATTTAATACCAGCAGTCTGTCCTGTGTACCCATTCCTGATTGCCCCTCCGGTTGTCTTTAACGTTTATGTAATACCAGCAGTCTGTCCTGTGTACCCATTCCTGATTGCCCCTCCGGTTGTCTGTAACGTTTATTTAATACCAGCAGTCTGTCCTGTGTACCTATTCCTGATTGCCCCTCCTTTTGTCTGTAACGTTTATTTAATACCAACAGTCTGTCCTGTGTACCCGTTCCTGATTGCCCCTCCGGTTGTCTGTAAGTTTTATTTAATACCAGCAGTCTGTCCTGTGTACCTATTCCTGATGTCCCCCCGGTTGTCTCTAACGTTTATTTAATACCAGCAGTCTGTCCTGTGTACCCATTCCTGATTGCCCCTCTGGTTGTCTTTAACGTTTATTTAATACCAGCAGTCTGTCCTGTGTACCCATTCCTGATTGCCCTTCCGGTTGTCTGTAACTTTTATTTAAAACCAGCAGTCTGTTCTGTGTACCCATTCCTGATTGCCCCTCTGGTTGTCTTTAACATTTATTTAATACCAGCAGTCTGTTCTGTGTACCCATTCCTGATTGCCCCTCCGGTTGTCTGTAACTTTTATTTAATACCAGCAGTCTGTCCTGTGTACCCATTCCTGATTGCCCCTCCGGTTGTCTGTAACTTTTATTTAATACCAGCAGTCTGTCCTGTGTACCCATTCCTGATTGCCCCTCCGGTTGTCTGTAACTTTTATTTAATACCAGCAGTCTGTCCTGTGTACCCATTCCTGATTGCCCCTCCGGTTGTCTTTAACTTTTATTTAATACCAGCAGTCTGTCCTGTGTACCCATTCTTGATTGCCCCTCCGGTTGTCTTTAACTTTTATTTAATACCAGCAGTCTGTCCTGTGTACCCATTCCTGATTGCCCCTCCGGTTGTCTTTAACGTTTATTTGATACCAGCAATCTGTCCTGTGTACCCATTCCCGATTGCCCCTTCGGTTGTCTGTAACGTTTATTTAATACCATCAGTCTGTCCTGTGTACCTATTCCTGATTGCCCCTCCTGTTGTCTGTAACGTTTATTTAATACCAACAGTCTGTCCTGTGTACCCGTTCCTGATTGCCCCTCCGGTTGTCTGTAAGTTTTATTTTATACCAGCAGTCTGTCCTGTGTACCCATTCCTGATTGTCCCTTCGGTTGTCTGTAACTTTTATTTAATACCAGCAGTCTGTCCTGTGTACCCATTCCTGATTGCCCCTCCGGTTGTCTTTAACGTTTATTTAATACCAGCAGTCTGTCCTGTGTACCCATTCCTGATTGCCCTTCCGGTTGTCTGTAACGTTTATTTAATACCAGCAATCTGTCCTGTGTACCCATTCCTGATTGTCCCTCCGGTTGTCTGTAAGTTTTATTTAATACCAGCAGTCTGTCCTGTGTACCCATTCCTGATTGTCCCTCCGGTTGTCTGTAACGTTTATATAATACCAGCAGTCTGTCCTGTGTACCCATTCCTGATTGTCCATCCGGTTGTCTTTAACTTTTATTTAATACCAGCAGTCTGTTCTGTGTACCCATTCCTGATTGTCCCTCCGGTTGTCTTTAACGTTTATTTAATACCAGCAGTCTATCCTGTGTACCCATTCCTGATTGCCCCTCCTGTTTTCTTTTACGTTTATTTAATACCAGCAGTCTGTCCTGTGTACCTTTTCCTGATGCCCCTCCGGTTGTCTTTAACGTTTATTTAATACCAGCAGTCTGTCCTGTGTACCCATTCCTGATTGTCCCTCCGGTTGTCTTTAACGTTTATTTAATACCAGCAGTCTGTCCTGTGTACCCATTCCTGATTGCCCCTCCGGTTGTCTGTAACGTTTATTTAATACCAGCAGTCTGTCCTGTGTACCTATTCCTGATTGCCCCTCCTGTTGTCTGTAACGTTTATTTAATACCAACAGTCTGTTCTGTGTACCCGTTCCTGATTGCCCCTCCGGTTGTCTGTAAGTTTTATTTAATACCAGCAGTCTGTCCTGTGTACCCATTCCTGATTGTCACTTCGGTTGTCTGTAACGTTTATTTAATACCAGCAGTCTGTCCTGTGTACCCATTCCTGATTGTCACTCCGGTTGTCTGTAACTTTTATTTAATACCAGCAGTCTGTCCTGTGTACCCATTCCTGATTGTCCTTCCGGTTGTCTGTAACGTTTATTTAATACCAGCAGTCTGTCCTGTGTACCCATTCCTGATTGTCCCTCCGGTTTTCTTTAACTTTTATTTAATACCAGCAGTCTGTTCTGTGTACCCATTCCTGATTGCCCCTCCGGTTTTCTTTTACGTTTATTTAATACCAGCAGTCTGTCCTGTGTACCTATTTCTGATGCCCCTCCGGTTGTCTTTAACGTTTATTTAATACCAGCAGTCTGTCCTGTGTACCCATTACTGATTGCCCCTCCGGTTGTCTGTAACTTTTATTTAATACCAGTAGTCTGTTCTGTGTACCCATTCCTGAATGCCCCTCTGGTTGTCTGTAACTTTTATTTAATACCAGCAGTCTGTCCTGTGTACCCATTCCTGATTGTCCCTCCGGTTGACTTTAACGTTTATTTAATACCAGCAGTCTGTCCTGTGTACCCATTCCTGATTGCCCTTCCGGTTTTCTTTAACTTGTATTTAATACCAGCAGTCTGTTCTGTGTACCCATTCCTGATTGCCCCTCCGGTTGTCTTTAACTTTTATTTAATACCAGCAATATGTCCTGTGTACCCATTCCTGATGCCCCTCCGGTTGTCTGTAACGTTTATTTAATACCAGCAGTCTATCCTGTGTACCCATTCCTGATTGCCCCTCCGGTTGTCTGTAACTTTTATTTAATACCAGCAGTCTGTCCTGTGTACCTATTCCTGATTGCCCCTCCGGTTGTCTGTAACGTTTATTTAAAACCAGCAGTCTGTTCTGTGTACCCATTCCTGATTGCCCCTCCGGTTGTCTTTAACTTTTATTTAATACCAGCAGTCTGTCCTGTGTACCCATTCCTGATTGTCCATCCGGTTGTCTTTAACTTTTATTTAATACCAGCAGTCTGTTCTGTGTACCCATTCCTGATTGTCCCTCCGGTTGTCTTTAACGTTTATTTAATACCAGCAGTCTATCCTGTGTACCCATTCCTGATTGCCCCTTCGGTTTTCTTTAACGTTTATTTAATACCAGCAGTCTGTCCTGTGTACCTATTCCTGATTGCCCCTCCTTTTGTCTGTAACGTTTATTTAATACCAACAGTCTGTCCTGTGTACCCGTTCCTGATTGCCCCTCCGGTTGTCTGTAAGTTTTATTTAATACCAGCAGTCTGTCCTGTGTACCCATTCCTGATGCCCCTCCGGTTTTTTTTAACGTTTATTTAATACCAGCAGTCTGTCCTGTGTACCCATTCCTGATTGCCCCTCCGGTTGTCTTTAACGTTTATTTAATACCAGCAGTCTGTCCTGTGTACCCATTCCTGATTGCCCCTCCGGTTGTCTGTAACGTTTATTTAATACCAGCAGTCTGTCCTGTGTACCTATTCCTGATTGCCCCTCCTTTTGTCTGTAACGTTTATTTAATATCAACAGTCTGTCCTGTGTACCCGTTCCTGATTGCCCCTCCGGTTGTCTGTAAGTTTTATTTAATACCAGCAGTCTGTCCTGTGTACCTATTCCTGATGTCCCTCCGGTTGTCTGTAACGTTTATTTAATACCAGCAGTCTGTCCTGTGTACCCATTCCTGATTGTCCCTTCGGTTGTCTGTAACTTTTATTTAATACCAGCAGTCTGTCCTGTGTACCCATTCCTGATTGCCCCTCCGGTTGTCTTTAACGTTTATTTAATACCAGCAGTCTGTCCTGTGTACCCATTCCTGATTGCCCTTCCGGTTGTCTGTAACTTTTATTTAATACCAGCAGTCTGTTCTGTGTACCCATTCCTGATTGCCCCTCCGGTTGTTTGTAACTTTTATTTAATACCAGCAGTTTGTTCTGTGTACCCATTCCTGAATGCCCCTCCGGTTGTCTGTAACTTTTATTTAATACCAGCAGTCTGTCCTGTGTACCCATTCCTGATTGCCCCTCCGGTTGTCTGTAACTTATATTTAATACCAGCAGTCTGTCCTGTGTACCCATTCGTGATTGCCCCTCCGGTTGTCTGTAACTTTTATTTAATACCAGCAGTCTGTCCTGTGTACCCATTCCTGATTGCCCCTCCGGTTGTCTTTAACTTTTATTTAATACCAGCAGTCTGTCCTGTGTACCCATTCCTGATTGCCCCTCCGGTTGTCTTTAACGTATATTTAATACCATCAGTCTGTTCTGTGTACCCATTCGTGATTGCCCCTCCGGTTGTCTGTAACTTTTATTTAATACCAGCAGTCTGTCCTGTGTACCCATTCCTGATTGCCCCTCCGGTTGTCTTTAACTTTTATTTAATACCAGCAGTCTGTCCTGTGTACCCATTCCTGATTGCCCTTCCGGTTTTCTTTAACTTGTATTTAATACCAGCAGTCTGTTCTGTGTACCCATTCCTGATTGCCCCTCCGGTTGTCTTTAACTTTTATTTAATACCAGCAATATGTCCTGTGTACCCATTCCTGATGCCCCTCCGGTTGTCTGTAACGTTTATTTAATACCAGCAGTCTATCCTGTGTACCCATTCCTGATTGCCCCTCCGGTTGTTTGTAACTTTTATTTAATACCAGCAGTCTGTCCTGTGTACCTATTCCTGATTGTCCCTCCGGTTGTCTGTAACGTTTATTTAATACCAGCAGTCTGTTCTGTGTACCCATTCCTGATTGCCACTCCGGTTGTCTTTAACTTTTATTTAATACCAGCAGTCTGTCCTGTGTACCCATTCCTGATTGTCCATCCGGTTGTCTTTAACTTTTATTTAATACCAGCAGTCTGTTCTGTGTACCCATTCCTGATTGTCCCTCCGGTTGTCTTTAACGTTTATTTAATACCAGCAGTCTATCCTGTGTACCCATTCCTGATTGCCCCTTCGGTTTTCTTTAACGTTTATTTAATACCAGCAGTCTGTCCTGTGTACCTATTCCTGATTGCCCCTCCTTTTGTCTGTAACGTTTATTTAATACCAACAGTCTGTCCTGTGTACCCGTTCCTGATTGCCCCTCCGGTTGTCTGTAAGTTTTATTTAATACCAGCAGTCTGTCCTGTGTACCCATTCCTGATGCCCCTCCGGTTTTTTTTAACGTTTATTTAATACCAGCAGTCTGTCCTGTGTACCCATTCCTGATTGCCCCTCCGGTTGTCTTTAACGTTTATTTAATACCAGCAGTCTGTCCTGTGTACCCATTCCTGATTGCCCCTCCGGTTGTCTGTAACGTTTATTTAATACCAGCAGTCTGTCCTGTGTACCTATTCCTGATTGCCCCTCCTTTTGTCTGTAACGTTTATTTAATACCAACAGTCTGTCCTGTGTACCCGTTCCTGATTGCCCCTCCGGTTGTCTGTAAGTTTTATTTAATACCAGCAGTCTGTCCTGTGTACCTATTCCTGATGTCCCTCCGGTTGTCTGTAACGTTTATTTAATACCAGCAGTCTGTCCTGTGTACCCATTCCTGATTGTCCCTTCGGTTGTCTGTAACTTTTATTTAATACCAGCAGTCTGTCCTGTGTACCCATTCCTGATTGCCCCTCCGGTTGTCTTTAACGTTTATTTAATACCAGCAGTCTGTCCTGTGTACCCATTCCTGATTGCCCTTCCGGTTGTCTGTAACTTTTATTTAATACCAGCAGTCTGTTCTGTGTACCCATTCCTGATTGCCCCTCCGGTTGTTTGTAACTTTTATTTAATACCAGCAGTTTGTTCTGTGTACCCATTCCTGAATGCCCCTCCGGTTGTCTGTAACTTTTATTTAATACCAGCAGTCTGTCCTGTGTACCCATTCCTGATTGCCCCTCCGGTTGTCTGTAACTTATATTTAATACCAGCAGTCTGTCCTGTGTAACCATTCGTGATTGCCCCTCCGGTTGTCTGTAACTTTTATTTAATACCAGCAGTCTGTCCTGTGTACCCATTCCTGATTGCCCCTCCGGTTGTCTTTAACTTTTATTTAATACCAGCAGTCTGTCCTGTGTACCCATTCCTGATTGCCCCTCCGGTTGTCTTTAACGTATATTTAATACCATCAGTCTGTTCTGTGTACCCATTCGTGATTGCCCCTCCGGTTGTCTGTAACTTTTATTTAATACCAGCAGTCTGTCCTGTGTACCCATTCCTGATTGCCCCTCCGGTTGTCTTTAACTTTTATTTAATACCAGCAGTCTGTCCTGTGTACCCATTCCTGATTGCCCCTCCGGTTGTCTTTAACGTTTATTTAATACCAGCAATCTGTCCTGTGTACCCATTCCTGATTGCCCCTCCGGTTGTCTGTAACGTATATTTAATACCATCAGTCTGTCCTGTGTACCTATTCCTGATTGCCCCTCCTGTTGTCTGTAACGTTTATTTAATACCAACAGTCTGTCCTGTGTACCCGTTCCTGATTGCCCCTCCGGTTGTCTGTAAGTTTTATTTTATACCAGCAGTCTGTCCTGTGTACCCATTCCTGATTGCCCCTCCGGTTGTCTGTAAGTTTTATTTTATACCAGCAGTCTGTTCTGTGTACCCATTCCTGATTGCCCCTCCGGTTGTCTTTAACTTTTATTTAATACCAGCAGTCTGTCCTGTGTACCCATTCCTGATTGTCCCTCCGGTTGTCTTTAACTTTTATTTAATACCAGCAGTCTGTTCTGTGTACCCATTCCTGATTGTCCCTCCGGTTGTCTTTAACGTTTATTTAATACCAGCAGTCTATCCTGTGTACCCATTCCTGATTGCCCCTTCGGTTTTCTTTAACGTTTATTTAATACCAGCAGTCTGTCCTGTGTACCCATTCCTGATGCCCCTCCGTTGTCTTTAACGTTTATTTAATACCAGCAGTCTGTCCTGTGTACCCATTCCTGATTGCCCCTCAGGTTGTCTTTAACTTTTATTTAATACCAGCAGTCTGTCCTGTGTACCCATTCCTGATTGCCCCTCCGGTTGTCTGTAACGTTTATTTAATACCAGCAGTCTGTCCTGTGTACCTATTCCTGATTGCCCCTCCTTTTGTCTGTAACGTTTATTTAATACCAACAGTCTGTCCTGTGTACCCGTTCCTGATTGCCCCTCCGGTTGTCTGTAAGTTTTATTTAATATCAGCAGTCTGTCCTGTGTACCTATTCCTGATGTCCCTCCGGTTGTCTCTAACGTTTATTTAATACCAGCAGTCTGTCCTGTGTACCCATTCCTGATTGTCCCTTCGGTTGTCTGTAACTTTTATTTAATACCAGCAGTCTGTCCTGTGTACCCATTCCTGATTGCCCCTCTGGTTGTATTTAACGTTTATTTAATACCAGCAGTCTCTCCTGTGTACCCATTCCTGATTGCCCTTCCGGTTGTCTGTAACTTTTATTTAATACCAGCAGTCTGTTCTGTGTACCCATTCCTGATTGCCCCTCTGGTTGTCTGTAACTTTTATTTAATACCAGCAGTCTGTTCTGTGTACCCATTCCTGATTGCCCCTCCGGTTGTCTGTAACTTTTATTTAATACCAGCAGTCTGTCCTGTGTACCCATTCCTGATTGCCCCTCCGGTTGTCTGTAACTTATATTTAATACCAGTAGTCTGTTCTGTGTACCCATTACTGATTGCCCCTCCGGTTGTCTGTAACTTTTATTTAATACCAGCAGTCTGTCCTGTGTACCCATTCCTGATTGCCCCTCCGGTTGTCTGTAACTTTTATTTAATACCAGCAGTCTGTCCTGTGTACCCATTCCTGATTGCCCCTCCGGTTGTCTTTAACTTTTATTTAATACCAGCAGTCTGTCCTGTGTACCCATTCCTGATTGCCCCTCCGGTTGTCTTTAACGTTTATTTGATACCAGCAATCTGTCCTGTGTACCCATTCCTGATTGCCCCTCCGGTTGTCTGTAACGTTTATTTAATACCATCAGTCTGTCCTGTGTACCTATTCCTGATTGCCCCTCCTGTTGTCTGTAACGTTTATTTAATACCAACAGTCTGTCCTGAGTACCCGTTCCCGATTGCCCCTCCGGTTGTCTGTAAGTTTTATTTTATACCAGCAGTCTGTCCTGTGTACCCATTCCTGATTGTCCCTCCGGTTGTCTGTAACGTTTATTTAATACCAGCAGTCTGTCCTGTGTACCCATTCCTGATTGTCCCTCCGGTTGTCTGTAAGTTTTATTTAATACCAGCAGTCTGTCCTGTGTACCCATTCCTGATTGTCCCTCCGGTTGTCTGTAACGTTTATTTAATACCAGCAGTCTGTCCTGTGTACCCATTCCTGATTGTCCATCCGGTTGTCTTTAACTTTTATTTAATACCAGCAGTCTGTTCTGTGTACCCATTCCTGATTGTCCCTCCGGTTGTCTTTAACGTTTATTTAATACCAGCAGTCTATCCTGTGTACCCATTTCTGATTGCCCCTCCGGTTTTCTTTAACGTTTATTTAATACCAGCAGTCTGTCCTGTGTACCTATTTCTGATGCCCCTCCGGTTGTCTGTAACGTTTATTTAATACCAGCAGTCTGTCCTGTGTACCCATTCCTGATTGCCCCTCCGGTTGTCTGTAACTTTTATTTAATACCAGCAGTCTGTCCTGTGTACCTATTCCTGATTGCCCCTCCGGTTGTCTGTAACTTTTATTTAATACCAGCAGTCTGTTCTGTGTACCCATTCCTGATTGCCCCTCCGGTTGTCTTTAACTTTTATTTAATACCAGCAGTCTGTCCTGTGTACCCATTCCTGATTGTCCATCCGGTTGTCTTTAACTTTTATTTAATACCAGCAGACTGTTCTGTGTACCCATTCCTGATTGTCCCTCCGGTTGTCTTTAACGTTTATTTAATACCAGCAGTCTGTCCTGTGTACCCATTCCTGATTGCCCCTCCTGTTGTCTGTAACGTTTATTTAATACCAACAGTCTGTTCTGTGTACCCGTTCCTGATTGCCCCTCCGGTTGTCTGTAAGTTTTATTTAATACCAGCAGTCTGTCCTGTGTACCCATTCCTGATTGTCACTTCGGTTGTCTGTAACGTTTATTTAATACCAGCAGTCTGTCCTGTGTACCCATTCCTGATTGTCACTCCGGTTGTCTGTAACTTTTATTTAATACCAGCAGTCTGTCCTGTGTACCCATTCCTGATTGTCCCTCCGGTTGTCTGTAACGTTTATTTAATACCAGCAGTCTCTCCTGTGTACCCATTCCTGATTGTCCCTCCGGTTGTCTTTAACTTTTATTTAATACCAGCAGTCTGTTCTGTGTACCCATTACTGATTGTCCCTCCGGTTGTCTTTAACGTTTATTTAATACCAGCAGTCTATCCTGTGTACCCATTCCTGATTGCCCCTCCGGTTTTCTTTTACGTTTATTTAATACCAGCAGTCTGTCCTGTGTACCTATTTCTGATGCCCCTCCGGTTGTCTTTAACGTTTATTTAATACCAGCAGTCTGTCCTGTGTACCCATTACTGATTGCCCCTCCGGTTGTCTGTAACTTTTATTTAATACCAGTAGTCTGTTCTGTGTACCCATTCCTGAATGCCCCTCTGGTTGTCTGTAACTTTTATTTAATACCAGCAGTCTGTCCTGTGTACCCATTCCTGATTGTCCCTCCGTTTGACTTTAACGTTTATTTAATACCAGCAGTCTGTCCTGTGTACCCATTCCTGATTGCCCTTCCGGTTTTCTTTAACTTGTATTTAATACCAGCAGTCTGTTCTGTGTACCCATTCCTGATTGCCCCTCGGTTGTCTGTAACGTTTATTTAATACCAGCAGTCTGTCCTGTGTACCCATTCCTGATTGCCCCTCCGGTTGTCTGTAACCTTTATTTAATACCAGCAGTCTGTCCTGTGTACCTATTCCTGATTGCCCCTCCGGTTGTCTTTAACTTTTATTTAATACCAGCAATCTGTTCTGTGTACCCATTCCTGATTGCCCCTCCGGTTGTCTTTAACTTTTATTTAATACCAGCAGTCTGTCCTGTGTACCCATTCCTGATTGTCCATCGGTTGTCTTTAACTTTTATTTAATACCAGCAGTCTGTTCTGTGTACCCATTCCTGATTGTCCCTCCGGTTGTCTTTAACGTTTATTTAATACCAGCAGTCTATCCTGTGTACCCATTCCTGATTGCCCCTTCGGTTTTCTTTAACGTTTATTTAATACCAGCAGTCTGTCCTGTGTACCCATTCCTGATGCCCCTCCGGTTTTTTTTAACGTTTATTTAATACCAGCAGTCTGTCCTGTGTACCCATTCCTGATTGCCCCTCCGGTTGTCTTTAACGTTTATTTAATACCAGCAGTCTGTCCTGTGTACCCATTCCTGATTGCCCCTTCGGTTGTCTGTAACGTTTATTTAATACCAGCAGTCTGTCCTGTGTACCTATTCCTGATTGCCCCTCCTTTTGTCTGTAACGTTTATTTAATACCAACAGTCTGTCCTGTGTACCCGTTCCTGATTGCCCCTCCGGTTGTCTGTAAGTTTTATTTAATACCAGCAGTCTGTCCTGTGTACCTATTCCTGATGTCCCTCCGGTTGTCTGTAACGTTTATTTAATACCAGCAGTCTGTCCTGTGTACCCATTCCTGATTGTCCCTTCGGTTGTCTGTAACTTTTATTTAATACCAGCAGTCTGTCCTGTGTACCCATTCCTGATTGCCCCTCCGGTTGTCTTTAACGTTTATTTAATACCAGCAGTCTGTCCTGTGTACTCATTCCTGATTGCCCTTCCGGTTGTCTGTAACTTTTATTTAATACCAGCAGTCTGTTCTGTGTACCCATTCCTGATTGCCCCTCCGGTTGTCTGTAACTTTTATTTAATACCAGCAGTCTGTTCTGTGTACCCATTCCTGATTGCCCCTCCGGTTGTCTGTAACTTTTATTTAATACCAGCAGTCTGTCCTGTGTACCCATTCCTGATTGCCCCTCCGGTTGTCTGTAACTTATATTTAATACCAGCAGTCTGTTCTGTGTACCCATTCCTGATTGCCCCTCCGGTTGTCTTTAACTTTTATTTAATACCAGCAGTCTGTCCTGTGTACCCATTCCTGATTGCCCCTCCGGTTGTCTGTAACTTTTATTTAATACCAGCAGTCTGTCCTGTGTACCCATTCCTGATTGCCCCTCCGGTTGTCTTTAACTTTTATTTAATACCAGCAGTATGTCCTGTGTACCCATTCCTGATTGCCCCTCCGGTTGTCTTTAACGTTTATTTAATACCAGCAATCTGTCCTGTGTACCCATTCCTGATTGCCCCTCCGGTTGTCTGTAACGTTTATTTAATACCATCAGTCTGTCCTGTGTACCTATTCCTGATTGCCCCTCCTGTTGTCTGTAACGTTTATTTAATACCAACAGTCTGTCCTGTGTACCCGTTCCTGATTGCCCCTCCGGTTGTCTGTAAGTTTTATTTTATACCAGCAGTCTGTCCTGTGTACCCATTCCTGATTGTCCCTCCGGTTGTCTGTAACGTTTATTTAATACCAGCAGTCTGTCCTGTGTACCCATTCCTGATTGTCCCTCCGGTTGTCTGTAAGTTTTATTTAATACCAGCAGTCTGTCCTGTGTACCCATTCCTGATTGTCCATCCGGTTGTCTTTAACTTTTATTTAATACCAGCAGTCTGTTCTGTGTACCCATTCCTGATTGCCCCTCCGGTTGTCTGTAACTTTTATTTAATACCAGCAGTCTGTCCTGTGTACCTATTCCTGATTGCCCCTCCGGTTGTCTGTAACTTTTATTTAATACCAGCAGTCTGTTCTGTGTACCCATTCCTGATTGCCCCTCCGGTTGTCGTTAACTTTTATTTAATACCAGCAGTCTGTCCTGTGTACCCATTCCTGATTGTCCATCCGGTTGTCTTTAACTTTTATTTAATACCAGCAGTCTGTTCTGTGTACCCATTCCTGATTGTCCCTCCGGTTGTCTTTAACGTTTATTTAATACCAGCAGTCTGTCCTGTGTACCCATTCCTGATTGCCCCTCCTGTTGTCTGTAACGTTTATTTAATACCAACAGTCTGTTCTGTGTACCCGTTCCTGATTGCCCCTCCGGTTGTCTGTAAGTTTTATTTAATACCAGCAGTCTGTCCTGTGTACCCATTCCTGATTGTCACTTCGGTTGTCTGTAACGTTCATTTAATACCAGCAGTCTGTCCTGTGTACCCATTCCTGATTGTCACTCCGGTTGTCTGTAACTTTTATTTAATACCAGCAGTCTGTCCTGTGTACCCATTCCTGATTGTCCCTCCGGTTGTCTGTAACGTTTATTTAATACCAGCAGTCTCTCCTGTGTACCCATTCCTGATTGTCCCTCCGGTTGTCTTTAACTTTTATTTAATACCAGCAGTCTGTTCTGTGTACCCATTACTGATTGTCCCTCCGGTTGTCTTTAACGTTTATTTAATACCAGCAGTCTATCCTGTGTACCCATTCCTGATTGCCCCTCCGGTTTTCTTTTACGTTTATTTAATACCAGCAGTCTGTCCTGTGTACCTATTTCTGATGCCCCTCCGGTTGTCTTTAACGTTTATTTAATACCAGCAGTCTGTCCTGTGTACCCATTACTGATTGCCCCTCCGGTTGTCTGTAACTTTTATTTAATACCAGTAGTCTGTTCTGTGTACCCATTCCTGAATGCCCCTCTGGTTGTCTGTAACTTTTATTTAATACCAGCAGTCTGTCCTGTGTACCCATTCCTGATTGTCCCTCCGTTTGACTTTAACGTTTATTTAATACCAGCAGTCTGTCCTGTGTACCCATTCCTGATTGCCCTTCCGGTTTTCTTTAACTTGTATTTAATACCAGCAGTCTGTTCTGTGTACCCATTCCTGATTGCCCCTCGGTTGTCTGTAACGTTTATTTAATACCAGCAGTCTGTCCTGTGTACCCATTCCTGATTGCCCCTCCGGTTGTCTGTAACCTTTATTTAATACCAGCAGTCTGTCCTGTGTACCTATTCCTGATTGCCCCTCCGGTTGTCTGTAACTTTTATTTAATACCAGCAGTCTGTTCTGTGTACCCATTCCTGATTGCCCCTCCGGTTGTCTTTAACTTTTATTTAATACCAGCAGTCTGTCCTGTGTACCCATTCCTGATTGTCCATCGGTTGTCTTTAACTTTTATTTAATACCAGCAGTCTGTTCTGTGTACCCATTCCTGATTGTCCCTCCGGTTGTCTTTAACGTTTATTTAATACCAGCAGTCTATCCTGTGTACCCATTCCTGATTGCCCCTTCGGTTTTCTTTAACGTTTATTTAATACCAGCAGTCTGTCCTGTGTACCCATTCCTGATGCCCCTCCGGTTTTTTTTAACGTTTATTTAATACCAGCAGTCTGTCCTGTGTACCCATTCCTGATTGCCCCTCCGGTTGTCTTTAACGTTTATTTAATACCAGCAGTCTGTCCTGTGTACCCATTCCTGATTGCCCCTTCGGTTGTCTGTAACGTTTATTTAATACCAGCAGTCTGTCCTGTGTACCTATTCCTGATTGCCCCTCCTTTTGTCTGTAACGTTTATTTAATACCAACAGTCTGTCCTGTGTACCCGTTCCTGATTGCCCCTCCGGTTGTCTGTAAGTTTTATTTAATACCAGCAGTCTGTCCTGTGTACCTATTCCTGATGACCCTCCGGTTGTCTGTAACGTTTATTTAATACCAGCAGTCTGTCCTGTGTACCCATTCCTGATTGTCCCTTCGGTTGTCTGTAACTTTTATTTAATACCAGCAGTCTGTCCTGTGTACCCATTCCTGATTGCCCCTCCGGTTGTCTTTAACGTTTATTTAATACCAGCAGTCTGTCCTGTGTACTCATTCCTGATTGCCCTTCCGGTTGTCTGTAACTTTTATTTAATACCAGCAGTCTGTTCTGTGTACCCATTCCTGATTGCCCCTCCGGTTGTCTGTAACTTTTATTTAATACCAGCAGTCTGTTCTGTGTACCCATTCCTGATTGCCCCTCCGGTTGTCTGTAACTTTTATTTAATACCAGCAGTCTGTCCTGTGTACCCATTCCTGATTGCCCCTCCGGTTGTCTGTAACTTATATTTAATACCAGCAGTCTGTTCTGTGTACCCATTCCTGATTGCCCCTCCGGTTGTCTTTAACTTTTATTTAATACCAGCAGTCTGTCCTGTGTACCCATTCCTGATTGCCCCTCCGGTTGTCTGTAACTTTTATTTAATACCAGCAGTCTGTCCTGTGTACCCATTCCTGATTGCCCCTCCGGTTGTCTTTAACTTTTATTTAATACCAGCAGTATGTCCTGTGTACCCATTCCTGATTGCCCCTCCGGTTGTCTTTAACGTTTATTTAATACCAGCAATCTGTCCTGTGTACCCATTCCTGATTGCCCCTCCGGTTGTCTGTAACGTTTATTTAATACCATCAGTCTGTCCTGTGTACCTATTCCTGATTGCCCCTCCTGTTGTCTGTAACGTTTATTTAATACCAACAGTCTGTCCTGTGTACCCGTTCCTGATTGCCCCTCCGGTTGTCTGTAAGTTTTATTTTATACCAGCAGTCTGTCCTGTGTACCCATTCCTGATTGTCCCTCCGGTTGTCTGTAACGTTTATTTAATACCAGCAGTCTGTCCTGTGTACCCATTCCTGATTGTCCCTCCGGTTGTCTGTAAGTTTTATTTAATACCAGCAGTCTGTCCTGTGTACCCATTCCTGATTGTCCATCCGGTTGTCTTTAACTTTTATTTAATACCAGCAGTCTGTTCTGTGTACCCATTCCTGATTGCCCCTCCGGTTGTCTGTAACTTTTATTTAATACCAGCAGTCTGTCCTGTGTACCTATTCCTGATTGCCCCTCCGGTTGTCTGTAACTTTTATTTAATACCAGCAGTCTGTTCTGTGTACCCATTCCTGATTGCCCCTCCGGTTGTCGTTAACTTTTATTTAATACCAGCAGTCTGTCCTGTGTACCCATTCCTGATTGTCCATCCGGTTGTCTTTAACTTTTATTTAATACCAGCAGTCTGTTCTGTGTACCCATTCCTGATTGTCCCTCCGGTTATCTTTAACGTTTATTTAATACCAGCAGTCTGTCCTGTGTACCCATTCCTGATTGCCCCTCCTGTTGTCTGTAACGTTTATTTAATACCAACAGTCTGTTCTGTGTACCCGTTCCTGATTGCCCCTCCGGTTGTCTGTAAGTTTTATTTAATACCAGCAGTCTGTCCTGTGTACCCATTCCTGATTGTCACTTCGGTTGTCTGTAACGTTCATTTAATACCAGCAGTCTGTCCTGTGTACCCATTCCTGATTGTCACTCCGGTTGTCTGTAACTTTTATTTAATACCAGCAGTCTGTCCTGTGTACCCATTCCTGATTGTCCCTCCGGTTGTCTGTAACGTTTATTTAATACCAGCAGTCTCTCCTGTGTACCCATTCCTGATTGTCCCTCCGGTTGTCTTTAACTTTTATTTAATACCAGCAGTCTGTTCTGTGTACCCATTACTGATTGTCCCTCCGGTTGTCTTTAACGTTTATTTAATACCAGCAGTCTATCCTGTGTACCCATTCCTGATTGCCCCTCCGGTTTTCTTTTACGTTTATTTAATACCAGCAGTCTGTCCTGTGTACCTATTTCTGATGCCCCTCCGGTTGTCTTTAACGTTTATTTAATACCAGCAGTCTGTCCTGTGTACCCATTACTGATTGCCCCTCCGGTTGTCTGTAACTTTTATTTAATACCAGTAGTCTGTTCTGTGTACCCATTCCTGAATGCCCCTCTGGTTGTCTGTAACTTTTATTTAATACCAGCAGTCTGTCCTGTGTACCCATTCCTGATTGTCCCTCCGGTTGACTTTAACGTTTATTTAATACCAGCAGTCTGTCCTGTGTACCCATTCCTGATTGCCCTTCCGGTTTTCTTTAACTTGTATTTAATACCAGCAGTCTGTTCTGTGTACCCATTCCTGATTGCCCCTCCGGTTGTCTTTAACTTTTATTTAATACCAGCAATATGTCCTGTGTACCCATTCCTGATGCCCCTCCGGTTGTCTGTAACGTTTATTTAATACCAGCAGTCTGTCCTGTGTACCCATTCCTGATTGCCCCTCCGGTTGTCTGTAACTTTTATTTAATACCAGCAGTCTGTCCTGTGTACCTATTCCTGATTGCCCCTCCGGTTGTCTGTAACTTTTATTTAATACCAGCAGTCTGTTCTGTGTACCCATTCCTGATTGCCCCTCCGGTTGTCTTTAACTTTTATTTAATACCAGCAGTCTGTCCTGTGTACCCATTCCTGATTGTCCATCCGGTTGTCTTTAACTTTTATTTAATACCAGCAGTCTGTTCTGTGTACCCATTCCTGATTGTCCCTCCGGTTGTCTTTAACGTTTATTTAATACCAGCAGTCTATCCTGTGTACCCATTCCTGATTGCCCCTTCGGTTTTCTTTAACGTTTATTTAATACCAGCAGTCTGTCCTGTGTACCCATTCCTGATGCCCCTCCGGTTTTTTTTAACGTTTATTTAATACCAGCAGTCTGTCCTGTGTACCCATTCCTGATTGCCCCTCCGGTTGTCTTTAACGTTTATTTAATACCAGCAGTCTGTCCTGTGTACCCATTCCTGATTGCCCCTTCGGTTGTCTGTAACGTTTATTTAATACCAGCAGTCTGTCCTGTGTACCTATTCCTGATTGCCCCTCCTTTTGTCTGTAACGTTTATTTAATACCAACAGTCTGTCCTGTGTACCCGTTCCTGATTGCCCCACCGGTTGTCTGTAAGTTTTATTTAATACCAGCAGTCTGTCCTGTGTACCTATTCCTGATGTCCCTCCGGTTGTCTGTAACGTTTATTTAATACCAGCAGTCTGTCCTGTGTACCCATTCCTGATTGTCCCTTCGGTTGTCTGTAACTTTTATTTAATACCAGCAGTCTGTCCTGTGTACCCATTCCTGATTGCCCCTCCGGTTGTCTTTAACGTTTATTTAATACCAGCACTCTGTCCTGTGTACCCATTCCTGATTGCCCTTCCGGTTGTCTGTAACTTTTATTTAATACCAGCAGTCTGTTCTGTGTACCCATTCCTGATTGCCCCTCCGGTTGTCTGTAACTTTTATTTAATACCAGCAGTCTGTTCTGTGTACCCATTCCTGATTGCCCCTCCGGTTGTCTGTAACTTTTATTTAATACCAGCAGTCTGTCCTGTGTACCCATTCCTGATTGCCCCTCCGGTTGTCTGTAACTTATATTTAATACCAGCAGTCTGTTCTGTGTACCCATTCCTGATTGCCCCTCCGGTTGTCTTTAACTTTTATTTAATACCAGCAGTCTGTCCTGTGTACCCATTCCTGATTGCCCCTCCGGTTGTCTGTAACTTTTATTTAATACCAGCAGTCTGTCCTGTGTACCCATTCCTGATTGCCCCTCCGGTTGTCTTTAACTTTTATTTAATACCAGCAGTATGTCCTGTGTACCCATTCCTGATTGCCCCTCCGGTTGTCTTTAATGTTTATTTAATACCAGCAATCTGTCCTGTGTACCCATTCCTGATTGCCCCTCCGGTTGTCTGTAACGTTTATTTAATACCATCAGTCTGTCCTGTGTACCTATTCCTGATTGCCCCTCCTGTTGTCTGTAACGTTTATTTAATACCAACAGTCTGTCCTGTGTACCCGTTCCTGATTGCCCCTCCGGTTTTCTGTAAGTTTTATTTTATACCAGCAGTCTGTCCTGTGTACCCATTCCTGATTGTCCCTCCGGTTGTCTGTAACGTTTATTTAATACCAGCAGTCTGTCCTGTGTACCCATTCCTGATTGTCCCTCCGGTTGTCTGTAAGTTTTATTTAATACCAGCAGTCTGTCCTGTGTACCCATTCCTGATTGTCCCTCCGGTTGTCTGTAACGTTTATTTAATACCAGCAGTCTGTCCTGTGTACCCATTCCTGATTGTCCATCCGGTTGTCTTTAACTTTTATTTAATACCAGCAGTCTGTTCTGTGTACCCATTCCTGATTGTCCCTCCGGTTGTCTTTAACGTTTATTTAATACCAGCAGTCTATCCTGTGTACCCATTCCTGATTGCCCCTCCGTTTTCTTTAACGTTTATTTAATACCAGCAGTCTGTCCTGTGTACCTATTCCTGATGCCCCTCCGGGTGTCTTTAACGTTTATTTAATACCAGCAGTCTGTCCTGTGTACCCATTCCTGATTGCCCCTCCGGTTGTCTTTAACGTTTATTTAATACCAGCAGTCTGTCCTGTGTACCCATTCCTGATTGCCCCTCCGGTTGTCTGTAACGTTTATTTAATACCAGCAGTCTGTCCTGTGTACCTATTCCTGATTGCCCCTCCTGTTGTCTGTAACGTTTATTTAATACCAACAGTCTGTCCTGTGTACCCGTTCCTGATTGCCCCTCCGGTTGTCTGTAAGTTTTATTTAATACCAGCAGTCTGTCCTGTGTACCCATTCCTGATTGTCCCTCCGGTTGTCTGTAACTTTTATTTAATACCAGCAGTCTGTTCTGTGTACCCATTCCTGATTGTCCCTCCGGTTGTCTGTAACGTTTATTTAATACCAGCAGTCTGTCCTGTGTACCCATTCCTGATTGTCCCTCCGGTTGTCTTTAACTTTTATTTAATACCAGCAGTCTGTCCTGTGTACCCATTCCTGATTGCCCCTCCGGTTGTCTTTAACGTTTATTTAATACCAGCAGTCTGTCCTGTGTACCCATTCCTGATTGCCCCTCCGGTTGTCTGTAACGTTTATTTAATACCAGCAGTCTGTCCTGTGTACCTATTCCTGATTGCCCCTCCTGTTGTCTGTAACGTTTATTTAATACCAGCAGTCTGTCCTGTGTACCTATTCCTGATGCCCCTCCGGTTGTCTTTAACGTTTATTTAATACCAGCAGTCTGTCCTGTGTACCCATTCCTGATTGCCCCTCCGGTTGTCTTTAACGTTTATTTAATACCAGCAGTCTGTCCTGTGTACCCATGCCTGATTGCCCCTCCAGTTGTCTTTAACGTTTATTTAATACCAGCAGTCTGTCCTGTGTACCCATTCCTGATTGCCCCTCCGGTTGTCTGTAACGTTTATTTGATACCAACAGTCTGTCCTGTGTACCCGTTCCTGATTGCCCCTTCGGTTGTCTTTAAGTTTTATTTAATACCAGCAGTCTGTCCTGTGTACCCATTCCTGATTGTCCCTCCGGTTGTCTGTAACGTTTATTTATTACCAGCAGTCTGTCCTGTGTACCCATTCCTGATTGTCCCTCCGGTTGTCTGTAACTTTTATTTAATACCAGCAGTCTGTCCTGTGTACCCATTCCTGATTGTCCCTCCGGTTGTCTTTAACTTTTATTTAATACCAGCAGTCTGTTCTGTGTACCCATTCCTGATTGTCCCTCCGGTTGTCTTTAACGTTTATTTAATACCAGCAGTCTATCCTGTGTACCCATTCCTGATTGTCCCTCCGGTTGTCTGTAACGTTTATTTAATATCAGCAGTCTGTCCTGTGTACCCATTCCTGATTGTCCCTCCGGTTGTCTGTAACGTTTATTTAATACCAACAGTCTGTCCTGTGTACCCATTCCTGATTGTCCCTCCGGTTGTCTTTAACTTTTATTTAATACCAGCAGTCTGTCCTGTGTACCCATTCCTGATTGCCCCTCCGGTTGTCTGTAACTTTTATTTAATACCAACAGTCTGTTCTGTGTACCCATTCCTGATTGCCCCTCCGGTTGTCTTTAACTTTTATTTAATACCAGCAATATGTCCTGTGTACCCATTCCTGATGCCCCTCCGGTTGTCTGTAACGTTTATTTAATACCAGCAGTCTGTCCTGTGTACCCATTCCTGATTGCCCCTCCGGTTGTCTGTAACTTTTATTTAATACCAGCAGTCTGTCCTGTGTACCTATTCCTGATTGCCCCTCCGGTTGTCTGTAACTTTTATTTAATACCAGCAGTCTGTTCTGTGTACCCATTCCTGATTGCCCCTCCGGTTGTCTTTAACTTTTATTTAATACCAGCAGTCTGTCCTGTGTACCCATTCCTGATTGTCCATCCGGTTGTCTTTAACTTTTATTTAATACCAGCAGTCTGTTCTGTGTACCCATTCCTGATTGTCCCTCCGGTTGTCTTTAACCTTTATTTAATACCAGCAGTCTATCCTGTGTACCCATTCCTGATTGCCCCTTCGGTTTTCTTTAACGTTTATTTAATACCAGCAGTCTGTCCTGTGTACCCATTCCTGATGCCCCTCCGGTTTTTTTTAACGTTTATTTAATACCAGCAGTCTGTCCTGTGTACCCATTCCTGATTGCCCCTCCGGTTGTCTTTAACGTTTATTTAATACCAGCAGTCTGTCCTGTGTACCCATTCCTGATTGCCCCTTCGGTTGTCTGTAACGTTTATTTAATACCAGCAGTCTGTCCTGTGTACCTATTCCTGATTGCCCCTCCTTTTGTCTGTAACGTTTATTTAATACCAACAGTCTGTCCTGTGTACCCGTTCCTGATTGCCCCTCCGGTTGTCTGTAAGTTTTATTTAATACCAGCAGTCTGTCCTGTGTACCTATTCCTGATGTCCCTCCGGTTGTCTGTAACGTTTATTTAATACCAGCAGTCTGTCCTGTGTACCCATTCCTGATTGTCCCTTCGGTTGTCTGTAACTTTTATTTAATACCAGCAGTCTGTCCTGTGTACCCATTCCTGATTGCCCCTCCGGTTGTCTTTAACGTTTATTTAATACCAGCACTCTGTCCTGTGTACCCATTCCTGATTGCCCTTCCGGTTGTCTGTAACTTTTATTTAATACCAGCAGTCTGTTCTGTGTACCCATTCCTGATTGCCCCTCCGGTTGTCTGTAACTTTTATTTAATACCAGCAGTCTGTTCTGTGTACCCATTCCTGATTGCCCCTCCGGTTGTCTGTAACTTTTATTTAATACCAGCAGTCTGTCCTGTGTACCCATTCCTGATTGCCCCTCCGGTTGTCTGTAACTTATATTTAATACCAGCAGTCTGTTCTGTGTACCCATTCCTGATTGCCCCTCCGGTTGTCTTTAACTTTTATTTAATACCAGCAGTCTGTCCTGTGTACCCATTCCTGATTGCCCCTCCGGTTGTCTGTAACTTTTATTTAATACCAGCAGTCTGTCCTGTGTACCCATTCCTGATTGCCCCTCCGGTTGTCTTTAACTTTTATTTAATACCAGCAGTATGTCCTGTGTACCCATTCCTGATTGCCCCTCCGGTTGTCTTTAATGTTTATTTAATACCAGCAATCTGTCCTGTGTACCCATTCCTGATTGCCCCTCCGGTTGTCTGTAACGTTTATTTAATACCATCAGTCTGTCCTGTGTACCTATTCCTGATTGCCCCTCCTGTTGTCTGTAACGTTTATTTAATACCAACAGTCTGTCCTGTGTACCCGTTCCTGATTGCCCCTCCGGTTGTCTGTAAGTTTTATTTTATACCAGCAGTCTGTCCTGTGTACCCATTCCTGATTGTCCCTCCGGTTGTCTGTAACGTTTATTTAATACCAGCAGTCTGTCCTGTGTACCCATTCCTGATTGTCCCTCCGGTTGTCTGTAAGTTTTATTTAATACCAGCAGTCTGTCCTGTGTACCCATTCCTGATTGTCCCTCCGGTTGTCTGTAACGTTTATTTAATACCAGCAGTCTGTCCTGTGTACCCATTCCTGATTGTCCATCCGGTTGTCTTTAACTTTTATTTAATACCAGCAGTCTGTTCTGTGTACCCATTCCTGATTGTCCCTCCGGTTGTCTTTAACGTTTATTTAATACCAGCAGTCTATCCTGTGTACCCATTCCTGATTGCCCCTCCGTTTTCTTTAACGTTTATTTAATACCAGCAGTCTGTCCTGTGTACCTATTCCTGATGCCCCTCCGGTTGTCTTTAACGTTTATTTAATACCAGCAGTCTGTCCTGTGTACCCATTCCTGATTGCCCCTCCGGTTGTCTTTAACGTTTATTTAATACCAGCAGTCTGTCCTGTGTACCCATTCCTGATTGCCCCTCCGGTTGTCTGTAACGTTTATTTAATACCAGCAGTCTGTCCTGTGTACCTATTCCTGATTGCCCCTCCTGTTGTCTGTAACGTTTATTTAATACCAACAGTCTGTCCTGTGTACCCGTTCCTGATTGCCCCTCCGGTTGTCTGTAAGTTTTATTTAATACCAGCAGTCTGTCCTGTGTACCCATTCCTGATTGTCCCTCCGGTTGTCTGTAACTTTTATTTAATACCAGCAGTCTGTCCTGTGTACCCATTCCTGATTGTCCCTCCGGTTGTCTGTAGCGTTTATTTAATACCAGCAGTCTGTCCTGTGTACCCATTCCTGATTGTCCCTCCGGTTGTCTTTAACTTTTATTTAATACCAGCAGTCTGTCCTGTGTACCCATTCCTGATTGCCCCTCCGGTTGTCTTTAACGTTTATTTAATACCAGCAGTCTGTCCTGTGTACCCATTCCTGATTGCCCCTCCGGTTGTCTGTAACGTTTATTTAATACCAGCAGTCTGTCCTGTGTACCTATTCCTGATTGCCCCTCCTGTTGTCTGTAACGTTTATTTAATACCAGCAGTCTGTCCTGTGTACCTATTCCTGATGCCCCTCCGGTTGTCTTTAACGTTTATTTAATACCAGCAGTCTGTCCTGTGTACCCATTCCTGATTGCCCCTCCGGTTGTCTTTAACGTTTATTTAATACCAGCAGTCTGTCCTGTGTACCCATGCCTGATTGCCCCTCCAGTTGTCTTTAACGTTTATTTAATACCAGCAGTCTGTCCTGTGTACCCATTCCTGATTGCCCCTCCGGTTGTCTGTAACGTTTATTTAATACCAACAGTCTGTCCTGTGTACCCGTTCCTGATTGCCCCTTCGGTTGTCTTTAAGTTTTATTTAATACCAGCAGTCTGTCCTGTGTACCCATTCCTGATTGTCCCTCCGGTTGTCTGTAACGTTTATTTATTACCAGCAGTCTGTCCTGTGTACCCATTCCTGATTGTCCCTCCGGTTGTCTGTAACTTTTATTTAATACCAGCAGTCTGTCCTGTGTACCCATTCCTGATTGTCCCTCCGGTTGTCTTTAACTTTTATTTAATACCAGCAGTCTGTTCTGTGTACCCATTCCTGATTGTCCCTCCGGTTGTCTTTAACGTTTATTTAATACCAGCAGTCTATCCTGTGTACCCATTCCTGATTGTCCCTCCGGTTGTCTGTAACGTTTATTTAATATCAGCAGTCTGTCCTGTGTACCCATTCCTGATTGTCCCTCCGGTTGTCTGTAACGTTTATTTAATACCAACAGTCTGTCCTGTGTACCCATTCCTGATTGTCCCTCCGGTTGTCTTTAACTTTTATTTAATACCAGCAGTCTGTCCTGTGTACCCATTCCTGATTGCCCCTCCGGTTGTCTGTAACTTTTATTTAATACCAACAGTCTGTTCTGTGTACCCATTCCTGATTGTCCCTCCGGTTGTCTTTAACTTTTATTTAATACCAGCAGTCTGTCCTGTGTACCCATTCCTGATTGCCCCTCCGGTTTTCTTTTACGTTTATTTAATACCAGCAGTCTGTCCTGTGTACCTATTCCTGATGCCCCTCCGGTTGTCTTTAACGTTTATTTAATACCAGCAGTCTGTCCTGTCTACCCATTCCTGATTGCCCATCCGGTTGTCTGTAACTTTTATTTAATACCAGCAGTCTGTCCTGTGTACCTATTCCTGATTGCCCCTCCGGTTGTCTGTAACTTTTAATTAATACCAGTAGTCTGTTCTGTGTACCCATTCCTGATTGCCCCTCCGATTGTCTGTAATTTTTATTTAATACCAGCACTCTATCCTGTGTACCCATTCCTGATTGCCCCTCCGGTTTTCTTTTACGTTTATTTAATACCAGCAGTCTGTCCTGTGTACCTATTCCTGATGCCCCTCCGGTTGTCTGTAACTTTTATTTAATACCAGCAGTCTGTCCTGTGTACCTATTCCTGATAGCCCCTCCGGTTGTCTGTAACTTTTATTTAATACCAGCAGTCTGTCCTGTGTACCTATTCCTGATTGCCCCTCCGGTTGTCTGTAACTTTTATTTAATACCAGCAGTCTATTCTGTGTACCCATTCCTGATTGCCCCTCCGGTTGTCTTTAACTTTTATTTAATACCAGCAGTCTGTCCTGTGTACCAATTCCTGATTGTCCATCCGGTTGTCTTTAACTTTTATTTAATACCAGCAGTCTGTCCTGTGTACCTATTCCTGATTGCCCCTCCTGTTGTCTGTAACGTTTATTTAATACCAGCAGTCTGTCCTGTGTACCCATTCCTGATTGCCCCTCCGGTTGTCTTTAACGTTTATTTAATACCAGCAGTCTGTCCTGTGTACCCATGCCTGATTGCCCCTCCAGTTGTCTTTAACGTTTATTTAATACCAGCAGTCTGTCCTGTGTACCCATTCCTGATTGCCCCTCCGGTTGTCTGTAACGTTTATTTAATACCAACAGTCTGTCCTGTGTACCCGTTCCTGATTGCCCCTTCGGTTGTCTTTAAGTTTTATTTAATACCAGCAGTCTGTCCTGTGTACCCATTCCTGATTGTCCCTCCGGTTGTCTGTAACGTTTATTTATTACCAGCAGTCTGTCCTGTGTACCCATTCCTGATTGTCCCTCCGGTTGTCTTTAACTTTTATTTAATACCAGCAGTCTGTTCTGTGTACCCATTCCTGATTGTCCCTCCGGTTGTCTTTAACGTTTATTTAATACCAGCAGTCCATCCTGTGTACCCATTCCTGATTGTCCCTCCGGTTGTCTGTAACGTTTATTTAATATCAGCAGTCTGTCCTGTGTACCCATTCCTGATTGTCCCTCCGGTTGTCTGTAACGTTTATTTAATACCAACAGTCTGTCCTGTGTACCCATTCCTGATTGTCCCTCCGGTTGTCTTTAACTTTTATTTAATACCAGCAGTCTGTCCTGTGTACCCATTCCTGATTGCCCCTCCGGTTGTCTGTAACTTTTATTTAATACCAACAGTCTGTCCTGTGTACCCATTCCTGATTGTCCCTCCGGTTGTCTTTAACTTTTATTTAATACCAGCAGTCTGTCCTGTGTACCCATTCCTGATTGCCCCTCCGGTTTTCTTTTACGTTTATTTAATACCAGCAGTCTGTCCTGTGTACCTATTCCTGATGCCCCTCCGGTTGTCTTTAACGTTTATTTAATACCAGCAGTCTGTCCTGTCTACCCATTCCTGATTGCCCATCCGGTTGTCTGTAACTTTTATTTAATACCAGCAGTCTGTCCTGTGTACCTATTCCTGATTGCCCCTCCGGTTGTCTGTAACTTTTAATTAATACCAGTAGTCTGTTCTGTGTACCCATTCCTGATTGCCCCTCCGATTGTCTGTAACTTTTATTTAATACCAGCAGTCTGTCCTGTGTACCCATTCCTGATTGTCCCTCCGGTTGTCTTTAACTTTTATTTGATACCAGCAGTCTGTTTTGTGTACCAATTCCTGAATGTCCCTCCGGTTGTCTTTAACGTTTATTTAATACCAGCACTCTATCCTGTGTACCCATTCCTGATTGCCCCTCCGGTTTTCTTTTACGTTTATTTAATACCAGCAATCTGTCCTGTGTACCTATTCCTGATGCCCCTCCGGTTGTCTTTAACGTTTATTTAATACCAGCAGTCTGTCCTGTGTACCCATTCCTGATTGCCCCTCCGGTTGTCTGTAACTTTTATTTAATACCAGCAGTCTGTCCTGTGTACCTATTCCTGATAGCCCCTCCGGTTGTCTGTAACTTTTATTTAATACCAGCAGTCTGTCCTGTGTACCTATTCCTGATTGCCCCTCCGGTTGTCTGTAACTTTTATTTAATACCAGCAGTCTATTCTGTGTACCCATTCCTCATTGCCCCTCCGGTTGTCTTTAACTTTTATTTAATACCAGCAGTCTGTCCTGTGTACCAATTCCTGATTGTCCATCCGGTTGTCTTTAACTTTTATTTAATACCAGCAGTCTGTCCTGTGTACCTATTCCTGATTGCCCTTCCGGTTGTCTGTAACTTTTATTTAATACCAGCAGTCTATTCTGTGTACCCATTCCTGATTGCCCCTCCGGTTGTCTTTAACTTTTATTTAATACCAGCAGTCTGTTCTGTGTACCCATTCCTGATTGTCCCTCCGGTTGTCTTTAACGTTTATTTAATACCAGCAGTCTATCCTGTGTACCCATTCCTGATTGCCCCTTCGGTTTTCTTTAACTTGTATTTAATACCAGCAGTCTGTTCTGTGTACCCATTCCTGATTGCCCCTCCGGTTGTCTGTAACTTTTATTTAATACCAGCAGTCTGTCCTGTGTACCTATTCCTGATTGCCCCTCCGGTTGTCTGTAACTTTTATTTAATACCAGTAGTCTGTTCTGTGTACCCATTCCTGATTGCCCCTCCGATTGTCTGTAACTTTTATTTAATACCAGCAGTCTGTCCTGTGTACCCATTCCTGATTGTCCCTCCGGTTGTCTTTAACTTTTATTTGATACCAGCAGTCTGTTTTGTGTACCAATTCCTGAATGTCCCTCCGGTTGTCTTTAACGTTTATTTAATACCAGCACTCTATCCTGTGTACCCATTCCTGATTGCCCCTCCGGTTTTCTTTTACGTTTATTTAATACCAGCAGTCTGTCCTGTGTACCTATTCCTGATGCCCCTCCGGTTGTCTTTAACGTTTATTTAATACCAGCAGTCTGTCCTGTGTACCCATTCCTGATTGCCCCTCCGGTTGTCTGTAACTTTTATTTAATACCAGCAGTCTGTCCTGTGTACCTATTCCTGATAGCCCCTCCGGTTGTCTGTAACTTTTATTTAATACCAGCAGTCTGTCCTGTGTACCTATTCCTGATTGCCCCTCCGGTTGTCTGTAACTTTTATTTAATACCAGCAGTCTATTCTGTGTACCCATTCCTGATTGCCCCTCCGGTTGTCTTTAACTTTTATTTAATACCAGCAGTCTGTCCTGTGTACCAATTCCTGATTGTCCCTCCTGTTGACTTTAACGTTTATTTAATACCAGCAGTCTGTCCTGTGTACCCATTCCTGATTGCCCCTCCGGTTTTCTTTTACTTGTATTTAATACCAACAGTCTGTCCTGTGTACCCATTCCTGATGCCCCTCCGGTTGTCTGTAACGTTTATTTAATACCAGCAGTCTGTCCTGTGTACCTATTCCTGATTGCCCCTCCGGTTGTTTTCAACTTTTATTTAATACCAGCAGTCTGTTCTGTGTACCCATTCCTGATAGCCCCTCCGGTTGTCTTTAACTTTTATTTAATACCAGCAGTCTGTCCTGTGTACCCATTCCTGATTGTCCATCCGGTTGTCTTTAACTTTTATTTAATACCAGCAGTCTGTTCTGTGTACCCATTCCTGATTGTCCCTCCGGTTGTCTTTAACGTTTATTTAATACCAGCAGTCTATCCTGTGTACCCATTCCTGATTGCCCCTTCGGTTTTCTTTTACGTTTATTTAATACCAGCAGTCTGTCCTGTGTACCTATTCCTGATGCCCCTCCGGTTGTCTTTAACGTTTATTTAATACCAGCAGTCTGTCCTGTGTACCCATTCCTGATTGCCCCTCCGGTTGTCTTTAACGTTTATTTAATACCAGCAGTCTGTCCTGTGTACCCATTCCTGATTGCCCCTCCGGTTGTCTGTAACGTTTATTTAATACCAGCAGTCTGTCCTGTGTACCCATTCCTGATTGCCCCTCCGGTTGTCTGTAACGTTTATTTAATACCAGCAGTCTGTCCTGTGTACCCATTCCTGATTGCCCCTCCTTTTGTCTGTAAGTTTTATTTAATACCAGCAGTCTGTCCTGTGTACCCATTCCTGATTGTCCCTCCGGTTGTCTGTAACGTTTATTTAATACCAGCAGTCTGTCCTGTGTACCCATTCCTGATTGTCCCTCCGTTTGTCTGTAACTTTTATTTAATACCAGCAGTCTGTCCTGTGTACCCATTCCTGATTGTCCCTCCGGTTGTCTTTAACTTTTATTTAATACCAGCAGTCTGTTCTGTGTACCCATTCCTGATTGTCCCTCCGGTTGTCTTTAACGTTTATTTAATACCAGCAGTCTATCCTGTGTACCCATTCCTGAATGTCCCTCCGTTGTCTGTAACGTTTATTTAATACCAGCAGTCTGTCCTGTGTACCCATTCCTGATTGTCCCTCCGGTTGTCTGTAACGTTTATTTAATACCAGCAGTCTGTCCTGTGTACCCATTCCTGATTGTCCCTCCGGTTGTCTTTAACTTTTATTTAATACCAGCAGTCTGTTCTGTGTACCCATTCCTGATTGTTCCTCCGGTTGTCTTTAACTTTTATTTAATACCAGCAGTCTGTCCTGTGTACCCATTCCTGATTGCCCCTCCGGTTTTCTTTTACGTTTATTTAATACCAGCAGTCTGTCCTGTGTACCTATTCCTGATGCCCCTCCGGTTGTCTTTAACGTTTATTTAATACCAGCAGTCTGTCCTGTGTACCCATTCCTGATTGCCCCTCCGGTTGTCTGTAACTTTTATTTAATACCAGCAGTCTGTCCTGTGTACCTATTCCTGATTGCCCCTCCGGTTGTCTGTAACTTTTATTTAATACCAGCAGTCTGTTCTGTGTACCCATTCCTGATTGCCCCTTCGGTTGTCTTTAACTTTTATTTAATACCAGCAGTCTGTCCTGTGTACCCATTCCTGATTGTCCATCCGGTTGTCTTTATCTTTTATTTAATACCAGCAGTCTGTTCTGTGTACCCATTCCTGATTGTCCCTCCGGTTGTCTTTAACGTTTATTTAATACCAGCAGTCTATCCTGTGTACCCATTCCTGATTGCCCCTTCGGTTTTCTTTAACGTTTATTTAATACCAGCAGTCTGTCCTGTGTACCTATTCCTGATGCCCCTCCGGTTGTCATTAACGTTTATTTAATACCAGCAGTCTGTCCTGTGTACCCATGCCTGATTGCCCCTCCAGTTGTCTTTAACGTTTATTTAATACCAGCAGTCTGTCCTGTGTACCCATTCCTGATTGCCCCTCCGGTTGTCTGTAACGTTTATTTAATACCAACAGTCTGTCCTGTGTACCCGTTCCTGATTGCCCCTTCGGTTGTCTTTAAGTTTTATTTAATACCAGCAGTCTGTCCTGTGTACCCATTCCTGATTGTCCCTCCGGTTGTCTGTAACGTTTATTTATTACCAGCAGTCTGTCCTGTGTACCCATTCCTGATTGTCCCTCCGGTTGTCTGTAACTTTTATTTAATACCAGCAGTCTGTCCTGTGTACCCATTCCTGATTGTCCCTCCGGTTGTCTTTAACTTTTATTTAATACCAGCAGTCTGTTCTGTGTACCCATTCCTGATTGTCCCTCCGGTTGTCTTTAACGTTTATTTAATACCAGCAGTCTATCCTGTGTACCCATTCCTGATTGTCCCTCCGGTTGTCTGTAACGTTTATTTAATATCAGCAGTCTGTCCTGTGTACCCATTCCTGATTGTCCCTCCGGTTGTCTGTAACGTTTATTTAATACCAACAGTCTGTCCTGTGTACCCATTCCTGATTGTCCCTCCGGTTGTCTTTAACTTTTATTTAATACCAGCAGTCTGTCCTGTGTACCCATTCCTGATTGCCCCTCCGGTTGTCTGTAACTTTTATTTAATACCAACAGTCTGTCCTGTGTACCCATTCCTGATTGTCCCTCCGGTTGTCTTTAACTTTTATTTAATACCAGCAGTCTGTCCTGTGTACCCATTCCTGATTGCCCCTCCGGTTTTCTTTTACGTTTATTTAATACCAGCAGTCTGTCCTGTGTACCTATTCCTGATGCCCCTCCGGTTGTCTTTAACGTTTATTTAATACCAGCAGTCTGTCCTGTCTACCCATTCCTGATTGCCCATCCGGTTGTCTGTAACTTTTATTTAATACCAGCAGTCTGTCCTGTGTACCTATTCCTGATTGCCCCTCCGGTTGTCTGTAACTTTTAATTAATACCAGTAGTCTGTTCTGTGTACCCATTCCTGATTGCCCCTCCGATTGTCTGTAACTTTTATTTAATACCAGCAGTCTGTCCTGTGTACCCATTCCTGATTGTCCCTCCGGTTGTCTTTAACTTTTATTTGATACCAGCAGTCTGTTTTGTGTACCAATTCCTGAATGTCCCTCCGGTTGTCTTTAACGTTTATTTAATACCAGCACTCTATCCTGTGTACCCATTCCTGATTGCCCCTCCGGTTTTCTTTTACGTTTATTTAATACCAGCAGTCTGTCCTGTGTACCTATTCCTGATGCCCCTCCGGTTGTCTTTAACGTTTATTTAATACCAGCAGTCTGTCCTGTGTACCCATTCCTGATTGCCCCTCCGGTTGTCTGTAACTTTTATTTAATACCAGCAGTCTGTCCTGTGTACCTATTCCTGATAGCCCCTCCGGTTGTCTGTAACTTTTATTTAATACCAGCAGTCTGTCCTGTGTACCTATTCCTGATTGCCCCTCCGGTTGTCTGTAACTTTTATTTAATACCAGCAGTCTATTCTGTGTACCCATTCCTGATTGCCCCTCCGGTTGTCTTTAACTTTTATTTAATACCAGCAGTCTGTCCTGTGTACCAATTCCTGATTGTCCATCCGGTTGTCTTTAACTTTTATTTAATACCAGCAGTCTGTCCTGTGTACCTATTCCTGATTGCCCCTCCGGTTGTCTGTAACTTTTATTTAATACCAGCAGTCTATTCTGTGTACCCATTCCTGATTGCCCCTCCGGTTGTCTTTAACCTTTATTTAATACCAGCAGTCTGTTCTGTGTACCCATTCCTGATTGTCCCTCCGGTTGTCTTTAACGTTTATTTAATACCAGCAGTCTATCCTGTGTACCCATTCCTGATTGCCCCTTCGGTTTTCTTTAACTTGTATTTAATACCAGCAGTCTGTTCTGTGTACCCATTCCTGATTGCCCCTCCGGTTGTCTGTAACTTTTATTTAATACCAGCAGTCTGTCCTGTGTACCTATTCCTGATTGCCCCTCCGGTTGTCTGTAACTTTTATTTAATACCAGTAGTCTGTTCTGTGTACCCATTCCTGATTGCCCCTCCGATTGTCTGTAACTTTTATTTAATACCAGCAGTCTGTCCTGTGTACCCATTCCTGATTGTCCCTCCGGTTGTCTTTAACTTTTATTTGATACCAGCAGTCTGTTTTGTGTACCAATTCCTGAATGTCCCTCCGGTTGTCTTTAACGTTTATTTAATACCAGCACTCTATCCTGTGTACCCATTCCTGATTGCCCCTCCGGTTTTCTTTTACGTTTATTTAATACCAGCAGTCTGTCCTGTGTACCTATTCCTGATGCCCCTCCGGTTGTCTTTAACGTTTATTTAATACCAGCAGTCTGTCCTGTGTACCCATTCCTGATTGCCCCTCCGGTTGTCTGTAACTTTTATTTAATACCAGCAGTCTGTCCTGTGTACCTATTCCTGATAGCCCCTCCGGTTGTCTGTAACTTTTATTTAATACCAGCAGTCTGTCCTGTGTACCTATTCCTGATTGCCCCTCCGGTTGTCTGTAACTTTTATTTAATACCAGCAGTCTATTCTGTGTACCCATTCCTGATTGCCCCTCCGGTTGTCTTTAACTTTTATTTAATACCAGCAGTCTGTCCTGTGTACCAATTCCTGATTGTCCATCCGGTTGTCTTTAACTTTTATTTAATACCAGCAGTCTGTCCTGTGTACCTATTCCTGATTGCCCCTCCGGTTGTCTGTAACTTTTATTTAATACCAGCAGTCTATTCTGTGTACCCATTCCTGATTGCCCCTCCGGTTGTCTTTAACTTTTATTTAATACCAGCAGTCTGTTCTGTGTACCCATTCCTGATTGTCCCTCCGGTTGTCTTTAACGTTTATTTAATACCAGCAGTCTATCCTGTGTACCCATTCCTGATTGCCCCTTCGGTTTTATTTAACGTTTATTTAATACCAGCAGTCTGTCCTGTGTACCTATTCCTGATGCCACTCCGGTTGTCTTTAACGTTTATTTAATACCAGCAGTCTGTCCTGTGTACCCATTCCTGATTGCCCCTCCAGTTGTCTTTAACGTTTATTTAATACCAGCAGTCTGTCCTGTGTACCTATTCCTGATTGCCCCTCCGGTTGTCTGTAACGTTTATTTAATACCAACAGTCTGTCCTGTCTACCCATTCCTGATTGCCACTCCGGTTGTCTGTAACGTTTATTTAATACCAACAGTCTGTCCTGTGTACCCGTTCCTGATTGCCCCTTCGGTTGTCTTTAAGTTTTATTTAATACCAGCAGTCTGTCCTGTGTACCCATTCCTGATTGTCCCTCCGGTTGTCTGTAACGTTTATTTATTACCAGCAGTCTGTCCTGTGTACCCATTCCTGATTGTCCCTCCGGTTGTCTGTAACTTTTATTTAATACCAGCAGTCTGTCCTGTGTACCCATTCCTGATTGTCCCTCCGGTTGTCTTTAACTTTTATTTAATACCAGCAGTCTGTTCTGTGTACCCATTCCTGATTGTCCCTCCGGTTGTCTTTAACGTTTATTTAATACCAGCAGTCTATCCTGTGTACCCATTCCTGATTGTCCCTCCGGTTGTCTGTAACGTTTATTTAATATCAGCAGTCTGTCCTGTGTACCCATTCCTGATTGTCCCTCCGGTTGTCTTTAACTTTTATTTAATACCAGCAGTCTGTCCTGTGTACCCATTCCTGATTGCCCCTCCGGTTGTCTGTAACTTTTATTTAATACCAGCAGTCTGTCCTGTGTACCTATTCCTGATTGCCCCTCCGGTTTTCTTTTACGTTTATTTAATACCAGCAGTCTGTCCTGTGTACCTATTCCTGATGCCCCTCCGGTTGTCTTTAACGTTTATTTAATACCAGCAGTCTGTCCTGTCTACCCATTCCTGATTGCCCATCCGGTTGTCTGTAACTTTTATTTAATACCAGCAGTCTGTCCTGTGTACCTATTCCTGATTGCCCCTCCGGTTGTCTGTAACTTTTAATTAATACCAGTAGTCTGTTCTGTGTACCCATTCCTGATTGCCCCTCCGATTGTCTGTAACTTTTATTTAATACCAGCAGTCTGTCCTGTGTACCCATTCCTGATTGTCCCTCCGGTTGTCTTTAACTTTTATTTGATACCAGCAGTCTGTTTTGTGTACCAATTCCTGAATGTCCCTCCGGTTGTCTTTAACGTTTATTTAATACCAGCACTCTATCCTGTGTACCCATTCCTGATTGCCCCTCCGGTTTTCTTTTACGTTTATTTAATACCAGCAGTCTGTCCTGTGTACCTATTCCTGATGCCCCTCCGGTTGTCTTTAACGTTTATTTAATATCAGCAGTCTGTCCTGTGTACCCATTCCTGATTGCCCCTCCGGTTGTCTGTAACTTTTATTTAATACCAGCAGTCTGTCCTGTGTACCTATTCCTGATAGCCCCTCCGGTTGTCTGTAACTTTTATTTAATACCAGCAGTCTGTCCTGTGTACCTATTCCTGATTGCCCCTCCGGTTGTCTGTAACTTTTATTTAATACCAGCAGTCTATTCTGTGTACCCATTCCTGATTGCCCCTCCGGTTGTCTTTAACTTTTATTTAATACCAGCAGTCTGTCCTGTGTACCAATTCCTGATTGTCCATCCGGTTGTCTTTAACTTTTATTTAATACCAGCAGTCTGTCCTGTGTACCTATTCCTGATTGCCCCTCCGGTTGTCTGTAACTTTTATTTAATACCAGCATTCTATTCTGTGTACCCATTCCTGATTGCCCCTCCGGTTGTCTTTAACTTTTATTTAATACCAGCAGTCTGTTCTGTGTACCCATTCCTGATTGTCCCTCCGGTTGTCTTTAACGTTTATTTAATACCAGCAGTCTATCCTGTGTACCCATTCCTGATTGCCCCTCCGGTTTTCTTTAACTTGTATTTAATACCAGCAGTCTGTTCTGTGTACCCATTCCTGATTGCCCCTCCGGTTGTCTGTAACTTTTATTTAATACCAGCAGTCTGTCCTGTGTACCTATTCCTGATTGCCCCTCCGGTTGTCTGTAACTTTTATTTAATACCAGTAGTCTGTTCTGTGTACCCATTCCTGATTGCCCCTCCGATTGTCTGTAACTTTTATTTAATACCAGCAGTCTGTCCTGTGTACCCATTCCTGATTGTCCCTCCGGTTGTCTTTAACTTTTATTTGATACCAGCAGTCTGTTTTGTGTACCAATTCCTGAATGTCCCTCCGGTTGTCTTTAACGTTTATTTAATACCAGCACTCTATCCTGTGTACCCATTCCTGATTGCCCCTCCGGTTTTATTTTACGTTTATTTAATACCAGCAGTCTGTCCTGTGTACCTATTCCTGATGCCCCTCCGGTTGTCTTTAACGTTTATTTAATACCAGCAGTCTGTCCTGTGTACCCATTCCTGATTGCCCCTCCGGTTGTCTGTAACTTTTATTTAATACCAGCAGTCTGTCCTGTGTACCTATTCCTGATAGCCCCTCCGGTTGTCTGTAACTTTTATTTAATACCAGCAGTCTGTCCTGTGTACCTATTCCTGATTGCCCCTCCGGTTGTCTGTAACTTTTATTTAATACCAGCAGTCTATTCTGTGTACCCATTCCTGATTGCCCCTCCGGTTGTCTTTAACTTTTATTTAATACCAGCAGTCTGTCCTGTGTACCAATTCCTGATTGTCCATCCGGTTGTCTTTAACTTTTATTTAATACCAGCAGTCTGTCCTGTGTACCTATTCCTGATTGCCCCTCCGGTTGTCTGTAACTTTTATTTAATACCAGCAGTCTATTCTGTGTACCCATTCCTGATTGCCCCTCCGGTTGTCTTTAACTTTTATTTAATACCAGCAGTCTGTTCTGTGTACCCATTCCTGATTGTCCCTCCGGTTGTCTTTAACGTTTATTTAATACCAGCAGTCTATCCTGTGTACCCATTCCTGATTGCCCCTTCGGTTTTATTTAACGTTTATTTAATACCAGCAGTCTGTCCTGTGTACCTATTCCTGATGCCACTCCGGTTGTCTTTAACGTTTTTTTAATACCAGCAGTCTGTCCTGTGTACCCATTCCTGATTGCCCCTCCAGTTGTCTTTAACGTTTATTTAATACCAGCAGTCTGTCCTGTGTACCTATTCCTGATTGCCCCTCCTGTTGTCTGTAACGTTTATTTAATACCAACAGTCTGTCCTGTGTACCCGTTCCTGATTGCCACTCCGGTTGTCTGTAAGTTTTATTTAATACCAGCAGTCTGTCCTGTGTACCCATTCCTGATTGTCCCTCCGGTTGTCTGTAACGTTTATTTAATACCAGCAGTCTGTCCTGTGTACCCATTCCTGATTGTCCCTCCGGTTGTCTGTAACTTTTATTTAATACCAGCAGTCTGTCCTGTGTACCCATTCCTGATTGTCCCTCCGGTTGTCTTTAACTTTTATTTAATACCAGCAGTCTGTTCTGTGTACCCATTCCTGATTGTCCCTCCGGTTGTCTTTAACGTTTATTTAATACCAACAGTCTATCCTGTGTACCCATTCCTGATTGTCCCTCCGGTTGTCTGTAACGTTTATTTAATACCAGCAGTCTGTCCTGTGTACCCATTCCTGATTGTTCCTCCGGTTGTCTGTAACTTTTATTTAATACCAGCAGTCTGTCCTGTGTACCTATTCCTGATTCCCCTCCGGTTGTCTTTAACGTTTATTTAATACCAGCAGTCTGTCCTGTGTACCCATTCCTGATTGCCCCTCCGGTTGTCTGTAACTTTTATTTAATACCAGCAGTCTGTCCTGTGTACCTATTCCTGATTGCCCCTCCGGTTGTCTGTAACTTTTATTTAATACCAGCAGTCTGTCCTGTGTACCCATTCCTGATTGCCCCTCCGGTTGTCTGTAACTTTTATTTAATACCAGTAGTCTGTTCTGTGTACCCATTCCTGATTGCCCCTCCGGTTGTCTGTAACTTTTATTTAATACCAGCAGTCTGTCCTGTGTACCCATTTCTGATTGTCCCTCCGGTTTTCTTTAACTTTTATTTAATACCAGCAGTCTGTTCTGTTTACCCATTCCTGATTGCCCCTCCGGTTGTCTTTAACTTTTATTTAATACCAGCAATCTGTCCTGTGTACCCATTCCTGATGCCCCTCCGGTTGTCTGTAACGTTTATTTAATACCAGCAGTCTGTCCTGTGTACCTATTCCTGATTGCCCCTCCGGTTTTCTTGAACGTTTATTTAATACCAGGCGTCTGTCCTGTGTACCAATTCCTGATTGCCCCTCCGGTTGTCTTTAATGTTTATTTAATACCAGCAGTCTGTCCTGTGTACCTATTCCTGACTGCCCCTCCGGTTTTCTTGAACGTTTATTTAATACCAGCAGTCTATCCTGTGTACCCATTCCTGATTGCCCCTCCGGTTGTCTTTAACGTTTATTTAATACCAGCAGTCTGTCCTGTGTACCTATTCCTGATTGCCCCTCCGGTTGTCTTTTACGTTTATTTAATACCAGCAGTCTGTCCTGTGTACCTATTCATGATTGCCCCTCCTGTTTTCTTTAATGTTTATTTAATACCAGCAGTCTTTCCTGTGTACCTATTCCTGATTGCCACTCCGGTTTTCTTTAATGTTTATTTAATACCAGCAGTATGTCCTGTGTACCTATTCCTGATTGCCCCTCCGGTTTTCTTTAATGTTTATTTAATACCAGCAGTCTGTCTTGTGTGCCCAATGTTACCACCCTCTCTGGATTGTCCATTCTCGATTGCTCATTCGATACTCTCTAACGTTTAACCATAGGGTAGACATCTGAGTACTTTAAAAACCAAAGTAGTAGGACTGGCATGGCCTTGATCAAGTGATAGTAGATGCTACGTCTATACTTCTACAATCAGTACCTATCATCACTAACGTTCTGACTTTGAACATCTTTTCAGTCGACTTCACAGGAGTAATTAATAACCACAGTACTTATTGCAGTAATTAATAACCACAGTACTTATTGCAGTAATTAATAACCACAGTACTTATTGCAGTAATTAATAACCACAGTACTTATTGCAGTAATCAATAACCACAGTACTTATTGCAGTAATCAATAACCACAGTACTTATTGCAGTAATCAATAACCACAGTACCTATTGCAGTAATCAATAACCACAATACTTATTGCATTAATCAATAACCACAGTACTTATTGCAGTAATCAATAACCACAGTACTTATTGCAGTAAACAATAACCACAGTACTTATTGCAGTAATCAATAACCACAGTACTTATTGCAGTAATTAATAACCACAGTACTTATTGCAGTAATTAATAACCACAGTACTTACTGCAGTAATTATTAACCACAGTACTTACTGCAGTAATTAATATCCACAGTACTTATTGCAGTAATTAATAACCACAGTACTTATTTCAGTAATTAATAACCACAGTACTTATTGCAGTAATTAATAACCACAGTACTTATTACAGTAATTAATAACCACAGTACTTATTGCAGTAATTAATAACCACGATACTTATTGCAGTAATTAATAACCGCAGTACTTATTGCAGTAATTAATAACCACAGTACTTATTGCAGTAATTAATAACCACAGTACTTATTGCAGTAATTAATAACCACAGTACTTATTGCAGTAATTAATAACCACAGTACTTATTGCAGTAATTAATAACCACAGTACTTATTGCAGTAATTAATAACCACAGTACTTATTGCAGTAATTAATAACCACAGTACTTATTGCAGTAATTAATAACCACAGGACTTATTGCAGTAATTAATAACCACAGTACCTATTGCAGTAATTAATAACCACAGTACTTATTGCAGTAATTAATAACCACAGTACTTATTGCAGTAATTAAAAACCACAGTATTTATTGCAGTAATCAATAACCACAGAACTTATTGCAGTAATCAATAACCACAGAACTTATTGCAGTAATCGATAACCACAGTACTTATTGCAGTAATTAATAACCACAGTACTAATTGCAGTAATTGATAACAACAGTACTTATTGCAGTAATTAATAACCACAGTACTAATTGCAGTAATTGATAACAACAGTACTTATTGCAGTAATTAATAACCACAGTACTTATTGCAGTAATTAATAACCACAGTACTTATTGCAGTAATTAATAACCACAGTACTTATTGCAGTAATTAATAACCACAGTACTTATTGCAGTAATTAATAACCACAGTACTTATTGCAGTAATTAATAACCACAGTACTTATTGCAGTAATTAATAACCACAGTACTTATTGCAGTAATTAATAACCACAGTACTTATTACAGTAATTAATAACCACAGTACTTACTGCAGTAATTAATGACCACAGTACTTATTGCAGTAATCAATAACCACAGTACTTACTGCAGTAATTAATAACCACAGTACTTATTGCAGTAATTAATAACCACAGTACTTACTGCAGTAATTAATAACCACAGTACTTATTGCAGTAATTAATAACCACAGTACTTATTGCAGTAATTAATAACCACAGTACTTATTGCAGTAATTAATAACCACAGTACCTATTGCAGTAATTAATAACCCCAGTACCTATTGCAGTAATTAATAACCACAGTACTTATTGCAGTAATTAATAACCCCAGTACTTATTGCAGTAATTAATAACCACAGTACTTATTGCAGTAATTAATAACCACATTACTTATTGCAGTAATTAATAACCACAGTACTTATTGCAGTAATTAATAACCACAGTACTTATTGCAGTAATTAATAACCACAGTACCTATTGCAATAATTAATAACCACAGTACGTATTGCAATAATTAATAACCACAGTACTTATTGCAGTAATTAATAACCACTGTACTTATTGCAGTAATTAATAACCACAGTACTTATTGCAGTAATTTATAACCACTGTACTTATTCCAGTAATTAATAACCACAGTACTTATTGCAGTAATTAATAACCACAGTACTTATTGCAGTAATTAATTACCACAGTATTTATTGCAGTAATCGATAACCACAGTACTTATTGCAGTAATCAATAACCACAGAACTTATTGCAGTAATCGATAACCACAGTACTTATTGCAGTAATTAATAACCACAGTACTTATTGCAGTAATTGATAACCACAGTACTTATTGCAGTAATTAATAACCACAGTACTTATTGCAGTAATTAATAACCACAGTACTTATTGCAGTAATTAATAACCACAGTACTTATTACAGTAATTAATAACCACAGTACTTATTGCAGTAATTAATAACCACAGTACTTATTGCAGTAATTAATAACCACAGTACTTATTGCAGTAATTAATAACCACAGTACTTATTGCAGTAATTAATAACCACAGTACTTATTGCAGTAATTAATAACCACAGTACTTATTACAGTAATTAATAACCACAGTACTTATTGCAGTAATTAATAACCACAGTACTTATTGCAGTAATTAATAACCACAGTACTTATTGCAGTAATTAATAACCACAGTACTTATTGCAGTAATTAATAACCACAGTACTTATTGCAGTAATTAATAACCACAGTACTTATTGCAGTAATTAATAACCACAGTACTTATTGCAGTAATTAATAACCACAGTACTTATTGCAGTAATTAATAACCACAGTACTTATTGCAGTAATTAATAACCACAGGACTTATTGCAGTAATTAATAACCACAGTACTTATTGCAGTAATTAAAAACCACAGTATTTATTGCAGTAATCAATAACCACAGAACTTATTGCAGTAATCAATAACCACAGAACTTATTGCAGTAATCGATAACCACAGTACTTATTGCAGTAATTAATAACCACAGTACTTATTGCAGTAATTGATAACAACAGTACGTATTGCAGTAATTAATAACCACAGTACTAATTGCAGTAATTGATAACAACAGTACTTATTGCAGTAATTAATAACCACATTACTTATTGCAGTAATTAATAACCACAGTACCTATTGCAATAATTAATAACCACAGTACTTATTGCAGTAATTAATAACCACATTACTTATTGCAGTAATTAATAACCACAGTACCTATTGCAATAATTAATAACCACAGTACTTATTGCAATAATTAATAACCACAGTACTTATTGCAATAATTAATAACCACTGTACTTATTGCAGTAATTAATAACCACAGTACTTATTGCAGTAATTAATAACCACAGTACTTATTGCAGTAATTAATAACCACAGTACCTATTGCAGTAATTAATAACCACAGTACCTATTGCAGTAATTAATAACCACAGTACTTATTGCAGTAATTAATAACCCCAGTACTTATTGCAGTAATTAATAACCACAGTACTTATTGCAGTAATTAATAACCCCAGTACTTATTGCAGTAATTAATAACCACAGTACTTATTGCAGTAATTAATAACCACATTACTTATTGCAGTAATTAATAACCACAGTACCTATTGCAATAATTAATAACCACAGTACTTATTGCAGTAATTAATAACCACAGTACTTATTGCAGTAATTAATAGCCACATTACTTATTGCAGTAATTAATAACCACAGTACCTATTGCAATAATTAATAACCACAGTACTTATTGCAATAATTAATAACCACAGTACTTATTGCAATAATTAATAACCACAGTACTTATTGCAATAATTAATAACCACTGTACTTATTGCAGTAATTAATAACCACAGTACTTATTGCAGTAATTAATAACCACTGTACTTATTGCAGTAATTAATAACCACAGTACTTATTGCAGTAATTAATAACCACTGTACTTATTGCAGTAATTAATAACCACAGTACTTATTGCAGTAATTAATAACCACTGTACTTATTGCAGTAATTAATAACCACAGTACTTATTGCAGTAATTAATAACCACAGTACTTATTGCAGTAATTAATTACCACAGTATTTATTGCAGTAATCGATAACCACAGTACTTATTGCAGTAATCAATAACCACAGAACTTATTGCAGTAATCGATAACCACAGTACTTATTGCAGTAATTAAGAACCACAGTACTTATTGCAGTAATCGATAACCACAGTACTTATTGCAGTAATTAATAACCACAGTACTTATTGCAGTAATTAATAACCACATTACTTATTGCAGTAATTAATAACCACAGTACTTATTACAGTAATTAATAACCACAGTACTTATTGCAGTAATTAATAACCACAGTACTTATTGCAGTAATTAATAACCACAGTACTTATTGCAGTAATTAATAACCACAGTACTTATTACAGTAATTAATAACCACAGTACTTATTGCAGTAATTAATAACCACAGTACTTATTGCAGTAATTAATAACCACAGTACTTATTGCAGTAATTAATAACCACAGTACTTATTGCAGTAATTAATAACCACAGTACTTATTGCAGTAATTAATAACCACAGTACTTATTGCAGTAATTAATAACCACAGTACTTATTGCAGTAATTAATAACCACAGTACTTATTGCAGTAATTAATAACCACAGTACTTATTGCAGTAATTAATAACCACAGTACTTATTGCAGTAATTAATAACCACAGTACTTATTGCAGTAATTAATAACCACAGTACTTATTGCAGTAATTAATAACCACAGTACTTATTGCAGTAATTAATAACCACAGTACTTATTGCAGTAATTAATAACCACAGTACTTATTGCAGTAATTAATAACCACAGTACTTATTGCAGTAATTAATAACCACAGTACTTATTGCAGTAATTAATAACCACAGTACTTATTGCAGTAATTAATAACCACAGTACTTATTGCAGTAATTAATAACCACAGTACTTATTGCAGTAATTAATAACCACAGTACTTATTGCAGTAATTAATAACCACAGTACTTATTGCAGTAATTAATAACCACAGTACTTATTGCAGTAATTAATAACCACAGTACTTATTGCAGTAATTAATAACCACAGTATTTATTGCAGTAATTAATAACCACAGTACTTATTGCAGTAATTAATAACCACAGTACTTATTGCAGTAATTAATAACCACAGTATTTATTGCAGTAATTAATAACCACAGTACTTATTGCAGTAATTAATAACCACAGTACTTATTGCAGTAATTAATAACCACAGTACTTATTGCAGTAATTAATAACCACAGTACTTATTGCAGTAATTAATAACCACAGTACTTATTGCAGTAATTAATAACCACAGTACTTATTGCAGTAATTAATAACCACAGTACTTATTGCAGTAATTAATAACCACAGTACTTATTGCAGTAATTAATAACCACAGTACTTATTGCAGTAATTAATAACCACAGTACGTATTGCAGTAATTAATAACCACAGTACTTATTGCAGTAATTAATAACCACAGTACGTATTGCAGTAATTAATAACCACAGTACTTATTGCAGTAATTAATAACCACAGTACCTATTGCAGTAATTAATAACCACAGTACTTATTGCAGTAATTAATAACCACAGTACTTATTGCAGTAATTAATAACCACAGTACTTATTGCAGTAATTAATAACCACAGTACTTATTGCAGTAATTAATAACCACAGTACTTATTGCAGTAATTAATAACCACAGTACTTATTGCAGTAATTAATAACCACAGTACGTATTGCAGTAATTAATAACCACAGTACTTATTGCAGTAATTAATAACCACAGTACTTATTGCAGTAATTAATAACCACAGTACTTATTGCAGTAATTAATAACCACAGTACTTATTGCAGTAATTAATAACCACAGTACTTATTGCAGTAATTAATAACCACAGTACTTATTGCAGTAATTAATAACCACAGTACTTATTGCAGTAATTAATAACCACAGTACTTATTGCAGTAATTAATAACCACAGTACTTATTGCAGTAATTAATAACCACAGTACTTATTGCAGTAATTAATAACCACAGTACTTATTGCAGTAATTAATAACCACAGTACTTATTGCAGTAACTAATAACCACAGTACTTATTGCAGTAATTAATAACCACAGTACTTATTGCAGTAATTAAAAACCACAGTACTTATTGCAGTAATTAATAACCACAGTACTTATTGCAGTAATTAATAACCACAGTACTTATTGCAGTAATTAATAACCACAGTACTTATTGCAGTAATTGATAACCACAGTACTTATTGCAGTTATTAATAACCACAGTACTTATTGCAGTAATTAATAACCACAGTACTTATTGCAGTAATTAATAACCACAGTACTTATTGCAGTAATTAATAACCACAGTACCTATTGCAGTAATTAATAGCCACAGTACTTATTGCAGTAATTAATAACCACAGTACCTATTGCAGTAATTAATAACCGTAGCACTTATTGCAGTAATCAATAACCACAGTACTTATTGCAGTAATCAATAACCACAGAACTTATTGCAGTAATTAATAACCACAGTACTTATTGCAGTAATTAATAACCACAGTACTTATTGCAGTAATTAATAACCACAGTACTTATTGCAGTAATTAATAACCACAGTACTTATTGCAGTAATTAATAACCACAGTACTTATTGCAGTAATTAATAACCACAGTACTTACTGCAGTAATTAATAACCACAGTACTTATTGCAGTAATTAATAACCACAGTACTTATTGCAGTAATTAATAACCACAGTACTTATTGCAGTAATTAATAACCACAGTACTTATTGCAGTAATTAATAATCACAGTACTTATTGCAGTAATTAATAACCACAGTACTTATTGCAGTAATTAATAACCACAGTACTTATTGCAGTAATTAATAAAGACAGTACTTATTGCAGTAATTAATAAAGACAGTACTTATTGCAGTAATTAATAACCACAGTACTTATTGCAGTAATTAATAACCACAGTACTTATTGCAGTAATTAATAACCACAGTACTTATTGCAGTAATTAATAACCACAGTACTTATTGCAGTTATTAATAACCACAGTACTTATTGCAGTAATTAATAACCACAGTACTTATTGCAGTAATTAATAACCACAGTACTTATTGCAGTAATTAATAACCGCAGTACTTATTGCAGTAATTAATAACCACAGTACTTATTGCAGTAATTAATAACCGCAGTACTTATTGCAGTAATTAATAACCACAGTACTTATTGCAGTAATTAATAACCACATTACTTATTGCAGTAATTAATAACCACAGTACTTATTGCAATTTTAATAAAAGCGTAGATATCTAAATTAGTGCGCACGACGTGTTTCTGGAATAATCTTGATCGGGTACGCCCAAAGTCGAAAGGTTGGAAAGCCAAATAATTTTAAATTCTGTGAATGTATCCTTTTGACTGTTAAATTATTTTTAGCTGTGCAAGATTTTTTTTAATTTATTTATTTGTTTACCTTTGTTGGCATTTTAAAGACTGGGCAATTGACAGATATTCCCCTTTCGAACAGAACTTGGAACTGTTCCGACATTGTGGTATTTTTTAATTTGTTTTTCATTTTTTTCGATTCTTCGTCTCAAATACATACGCTTAGATCAAATCGTAAATTGACGCATAGCCATCAAACATATTAGGGTATGTCCTTTGTTCTGTAATCTAAACCAAATACTTGTGAAATAAATAAATATTATTAACCTCTTAAACATTAACAGAAGCATCAACAAATTGTAACGATAGAAGATTTGTGGTTAATCTTATTGTTTTCTCTCATCTTGTGGTTAAAATGGTCATTGAAATGGTTGCTAGGTGACTCAAAGTATTATATTATACTGAATCATAATTATGAAAAGCAGGATTTTTTGTAAATAAAAACTTATGACCGCACACATATGTATTTTGATTTAAAAACATTGCAAATTATCAATATGATGTTAACATTGTTAGTTTGTTAATCATTGAAATAACTAAAATATAATTATATATATTACTTGAGTTTATAATAGCTGCTATTGTGGTAGTGGACTTGGAATAAAATGTCGGAACAGGCAAACCACTGATACATCTAACACATGGGAGCGAGTATGGCTTAAATATATGATATTAAGTATACTCTAAGAAGAGTTCGAAGACACCAAAGAGGTCATTAGAATCTGTAAATCGAAGAAGGACAGACAACACATCATGTAGAGTATGTCATTGTATATAATGAGTACATTGTCCCCGTCCATAGGGGTTGACGTAATATACATAATGTGACCATATACAATATTCTATAAATAAAATGAAAACAGTTGGTATACTAAAACAATCTTAGGCGTTCTCGATTAATGCAAAGTTTGTTTCAAGTGTAATACGACAAAAGTTCGTGCGTTGTATATAACCACCGCACCCCTCCACTATCCAGATTAATACGAATAGCATTTCAACTACTTATATATACAGTTGTCTATTGAATTTCTTAGGAATAGAAAGGACAAGTTATTGAGGAATTTGTTATGTTGATGGTATTCTAATATTAAATGCCATCTTGTAACGAGCGCACAACCCTACACTATGTTTAAGTTTATTTATTTTACATTATTTTGTTAAGAAAAATATTATTTTCGGAGGAGTGAAACGAGTGAGAAATTAACAAACGTTCCTTTCGTTCTGTATTTCTGTGTTTGGCTTCACGAAAGAATTAAGAACGGAAATACAAATACTGTTTCAATGTATGTATCGTATATCCTAATGTAACTCTTATAAAGAAAAATAAGGTTCATGTGCTTCAGGGATAGATAACCTAAATCGGTCTCCCTTGTTGTTCTTTCTCGGTTGTTGTCTCCCTTTGTTGTTCTTTCTCGGTTGTTGTCTCCCTTTGTTGTTCTTTCTCGGTTGTTGTCTCCCTTTGTTGTTCTTTCTCGGTTGTTGTCTCCCTTTGTTGTTCTTTCTCGGTTGTTGTCTCCCTTTGTTGTTCTTTCTCTATAGTAAATCCATACTTTTCTGGTTGTTGTTTCCGTTTGTTGTTCTTTCTCTCTAGTAAATCCATACTTTTCTGGTTGTTGTCTGCGATGCATTTTCATATAGTGAAAATGTATAAAGATAAAGAAGTCCAAAATGTCAAGAATTTTTTTGTCAATGTGTGACGTAAAAATATTTTTGACATTTACGTCACCGAATATGGTACTGCTTTGACAACTATTTTACCTATTTTGTTCCTGTATTTAAATACTGTTACAGTGACAGCCGGAACCTTTGAACGGTAATGAGAGCGGGAGGTTTGGCGCCTTAAAATCTGATTCAACCCACCATTTCTTTAGAAATGCCTGTACCAAGTCAGGGTCATTACGGTTTTCACAGTTTTCCGGTTGTTGACTGATTTTGTCTGTTTATATAATTATGAGTTTTGACTTTCCCTTTATAAGATTGTTCGGAGTTCGGTAATTTTGTTATTACCTTTATTTGTTGTTCTTTCTCTCTAGTAAATCCATACTTTTCTGGTTGTTATTTCCCTTTGTTGTTCTTTCTCTCTAGTAAATCCATACTTTTCTGGTTGTTGTCTCCCTTTGTTGTTCTTTCTCTCTAGTAAATCCATACTTTTCTGGTTGTTGTTTCCGTTTGTTGTTCTTTCTCTCTAGTAAATCCATACTTTTCTGGTTGTTGTCTCCCTTTGTTGTTCTTTCTCTCTAGTAAATCCATACTTTTCTGGTTGTTGTTTCCCTTTGTTGTTCTTTCTCTCTAGTAAATCCATACTTTTCTGGTTGTTGTCTCCCTTTGTTGTTCTTGCTCTCTAGTAAATCCATACTTTTATGGTTGTTTTTCCCTTTGTTGTTCTTTCTCTCAAGTAAATCCATACTTTTTGGTTGTTGTTTCCCTTTGTTGTTCTTTCTCTCTAGTAAATCAATACTTTTATGGTTGTTGTCTCCCTTTGTTGTTCTTTCTCTCTAGTAAATCCATACTTTTCTGGTTGTTGTTTCCTTTTGTTGTTCTTTCTCGGTTGTTGTCTCCCTTTGTTGTTCTTGCTCTCTAGTAAATCCATACTTTTCTGGTTGTTGTTTCCCTTTGTTGTTCTTTCTCTCTAGTAAATCCATACTTTTATGGTTGTTGTCTCCGTTTGTTGTTCTTTCTCTCTAGTAAATCCATACTTTTCTGGTTGTTGTTTCCCTTTGTTGTTCTTTTTCTCTAGTAAATCCATACTTTTCTGGTTGTTGTCTCCATTTGTTGTTCTTTCTATCTAGTAAATCCATATTTTTCTGGTTGTTGTTTCCATTTGTTGTCCTTTCTCTCTAGTAAATCCATATTTTTCTGGTTGTTGTCTCCCTTTGTTGTTCTTTCTCTCTAGTAGATCCATACTTTTATGGTTGTTGTCTCCCTTTGTTGTTCTTGCTCTCTAGTAAATCCATACTTTTCTGGTTGTTGTCTCCCTTTGTTGTTCTTTCTCTCTAGTAAATCCATACTTTTCTGGTTGTTGTTTCCGTTTGTTGTTCTTTCTCTCTAGTAAATCCATACTTTTCTGGTTGTTGTCTCCCTTTGTTGTTCTTTCTCTCTAGTAAATCCATACTTTTCTGGTTGTTGTTTCCGTTTGTTGTTCTTTCTCTCTATTAAATCCATACTTTTCTGGTTGTTGTCTCCCTTTGTTGTTCTTTCTCTCTAGTAAATCCATACTTTTCTGGTTGTTGTTTCCTTTTGTTGTTCTTTCTATCTAGTAAATCCATACTTTTCTGGTTGTTGTCTCCCTTTGTTGTTCTTTCTCTCTAATAAATCCATACTTTTCTGGTTGTTGTTTCCCTTTGTTGTTCTTTCTCGGTTGTTGTCTCCCTTTGTTGTTCTTGCTCTCTAGTAAATCCATACTTTTCTGGTTGTTGTTTCCCTTTGTTGTTCTTTCTCTCTAGTAAATCCATACTTTTCTGGTTGTTGTCTCCCTTTGTTGTTCTTTCTCTCTAGTAAATCCATACTTTTCTGGTTGTTGTTTCCCTTTGTTGTTCTTTCTCTCTCGTAAATCCAGACTTTTCTGGTTGTTGTTTCCCTTTGTTGTTCTTTCTCTCTAGTAAATCCATACTTTTCTAGTTGTTGTCTCCCTTTGTTGTTCTTTCTCTCTAGTAAATCCATACTTTTCTGGTTGTTGTTTCCCTTTGTTGTTCTTTCTCTCTAGTAAATCCATACTTTTCTGGTTGTTGTCTCCCTTTGTTGTTCTTTCTCTCTAGTAAATCCATACTTTTCTGGTTGTTGTTTCCCTTTGTTGTTCTTTCTCTCTAGTAAATCCATACTTTTCTGGTTGTTGTTTCCCTTTGTTGTTCTTTCTCTCTAGTAAATCCATTCTTTTCTGGTTGTTGTTTCCCTTTGTTGTTCTTTCTCTAATAAATAAAATAATGAATAATAAATAAAGTTTTATTTAGATTCGATACATATCACAACATACATAAAACACAAGCTCTACAGAGCTTTTCAAATCGACTAAAGTAAATCCATACTTTTCTGGTTTTTCGAATCCTACATAGAGTACTTGATGAACTTTATTTCGGGTTTTTCTAATTCTACATAGAGTACTTGATGAATGTTATTTCTGGTTTTTCTAATTCTACATAGAGTACTTGATGAACGTTATTTCGGGTTTTTCTAATTCTACATAGAGTACTTGATGAATGTTATTTCTGGTTTTTCTAATTCTACATAGAGTACTTGATGAACGTTATTTCGGGTTTTTCTAATTCTACATAGAGTACTTGATGAACGTTATTTCAGAAACGTACAGTGCGCACTGCATTAAATGTCTACGGTTTTTTGCTTTTTTATTATTATTGTTTTGATTGATTGATTGATTGATTGGTGTTTAACGCCAACTTTAGTAATATTATCGTGGCGTTATCATTATTGTATAAATTCCAAATATTCGATGTTATAATTAAAACTTTAAAATGACATTAATAATGTTAGTTGGAATAAGGGTTGGAATTCGATCAACCGGTTTGATCCCGCTACATGTGTGTGCCTGCCCTAAACCAGGACCATTTCAGAGGTAATATGTCGTGGAATTTTGTGCTAAGGTGAGAGTTGACTGTTGGCTTTGTTGATATTGGTGGAATTTTGTTCAAATTTCTTTTCATAATGACCTAATTGTGTTTTATTGGGACTGGTTGACTCGGAATCGATCAAGATAATGTGTCCGAGTGGGGTGACATGTCTATCCGCGGACTGTTATTTCAGTGAGCTAGCTCTATAAAATTCCAACTCAGCCTGTTGGTCTAGTACAAAGCGGACCTCATCTTCATCTCATTGAAAATTAACTTGCTCTCGCCATGATATAGCTGAAAACGTGCTGAGTTGGCGTTAAACAACAATCACTCACTCACTGTTTTCTGGAACATTGTTCGAGTTACGCGCCGTACCATGGTATTATGTGAATATATTTTTATTCATTTTATATTTTTCTAGTCTATATTATTGACTTACATCCTATCAATATTTATTTTCTTCTTCTGTCAATTAAACGTGGTTAATGCATGCCTAGTTCCCACTAAGCTCACTTAAATGTATTTTATTACTTTAAAAATGTCATAAATTCTATATTTCATAAATTTCTTAAATATTTAATATCTAAAATTGACGTTGTGTGACAGAACTGGCAAGGACATCTTAACATAGCTATTATTCCAAAGCATGAATTAAAACGCTCTTAAAAATTTATAATGGTTATAATGCCACCATGAAAATCACAAACAAAGGTTAAAAGTGTTCTTATAATAACCATTAAAATATATACAAATATAATTATTATGCTTTATTGTTAGCTCTAACTTTTCAAATTGTCACAAAATGCGAAAATTCAGGTTTGGGCTGATAAAATTAGCTTAACCTCGCCATATTTTTCTTTATTGAAGTTCCCTTACCAATCCAGGAGATTGAACGGTCATGTATTTGTGTGCTAGTAGTATCGAAGTTGCCTTTTTCTACAATTTCTCTATTAGATTGTGGTACTGTTTGGTATTGTTAGTTTTAGTTTTATTTCACAAATGGTGTGAATGTCTAGATAATGGAGATATATAAACTCAGTTGTGTAGGTACTGGTGGAATGAGCAATACGAACTTCGCCATAAAAACCGGGGGTGAATCCATGTGCTCCCGAAGAGTTCTTGTAAGATACTCGACATCCTACTCATATAGTTTTTTATCAAAGACAATTGTGCCACTTAGTGTCCATGCTTGTATGTGTTACTCTATACTTATGTAATATACGCATTGTGTTCTTGCTAATTGCTGTTCAGAAGAGAAAATTATGTCAACATATAAATTAGGCTTATTACCTCTAATTGAAATGTGACCTACATAGGAATAATACATCAGAGATGACACAATCATGTATAATATTATACATGTGTAGTTTCTACTGACATGTCATACTTATTATAGACATTATACGTCAGAGATGACACAATCATGTATAATATTATACATGTGTAGTGTCTACTGACACGTCATACTTATTATAGACATTATACGTCAGAGATGACACAATCATGTATAATATTATACATGTGTAGTTTCTACTGACATGTCATACTTATTATAGACATTATACGTCAGAGATGACACAATCATGTATAATATTATACATGTGTAATTTCTACTGACATGTCACACTTATTATAGACATTATACGTCAGAGATGACACAATCATGTATAATATTATACATGTGTAGTTTCTACTGACATGTCACACTTATTATAGACATTATACGCCAGAGATGACACAATCATGTATATTATTATACATGTGTAGTTTCTACTGACATGTCATACTTATTATAGACATTATACGTCAGAGATGACACAATCATGTATAATATTATACATGTGTAGTTTCTACTGACATGTCACACTTATTATAGACATTATACGTCAGAGATGACACAATCATGTATAATATTACACATGTGTAGTTTCTACTGACATGTCATACTTATTATAGACAGTATACGTCAGAGATGACACAATCATGTATAATATTATACATGTGTAGTTTCTACTGACATATCACACTTATTATAGACATTATACGCCAGAGATGACACAATCATGTATAATATTACACATGTGTAGTTTCTACTGACATGTCATACTTATTTATAGACATTATACGTCAGAGATGACACAATCATGTATAATATTATACATGTGTAGTTTCTACTGACATGTCACACTTATTATAGACATTATACGCCAGAGATGACACAATCATGTATAATATTATACATGTGTAGTTTCTACTGACATGTCACACTTATTATAGACATTATACGCCAGAGATGACACAATCATGTATAATATTATACATGTGTAGTTTCTACTGACATGTCACACTTATTATAGACATTATACGTCAGAGATGACACAATCATGTATAATATTATACATGTGTAGTTTCTACTGACATGTCATACTTATTATAGACATTATACGCCAGAGATGACACAATCATGTATAATATTATACATGTGTAGTTTCTACTGACATGTCAAACTTATTATAGACATTATACGCCAGAGATGACACAATCATGTATAATATTATACATGTGTAGTTTCTACTGACATGTCATACTTATTATAGACATTATACGCCAGAGATGACACAATCATGTATAATATTATGCATGTGTAGTTTCTACTGACATGTCATACTTATTATAGACATTATACGCCAGAGATGACACAATCATGTATAATATTATGCATGTGTAGTTTCTACTGACATGTCATACTTATTATAGACATTATACGCCAGAGATGACACAATCATGTATAATATTATGCATGTGTAGTTTCTACTGACATGTCATACTTATTATAGACATTATACGCCAGAGATGACACAATCATGTATAATATTATGCATGTGTAGTTTCTACTGACATGTCATACTTATTATAGACATTATACGCCAGAGATGACACAATCATGTATAATATTATGCATGTGTAGTTTCTACTGACATGTCATACTTATTATAGACATTACTTTGTTACTCCATCTTTAGTTTTATATGTATGCTTTGTAGATCGTTGTTTGTCCCTTTGTTCTTTTTCTTATGGTCATTGTGTTATTTTTCCTTCTTCGATTTACGAATTCGGATTGCCTCCCTTTGGTATTTTCAAACTTTTCTTACTGTTGTTTAACGGCACTTCTAAAAATAGATTGTAATGGTCAGTTTCGAAGTGGATACACCGAGCAGTCGGAAGTAACTGATTCACTGTATCATAAACAAATTATGTATACCTCTTCATCGGAGAGAGTAGAACAACGGTATCTCGTGGCCACTGCGATCCTAATATGATATTATACATTTCACTGGTGAAATCAAATACTTATACTATAACTAATTGACGAGTTTCATTATCAAATATATGTCAGAATGACCAAATAAGGCAGTAACTCACGAATGCATTATATGTCCTTCATCTATGTTAGTCTTCTGATTATCTCTTTGGTATCTTAAAATTTGTCGCTATTTTGTCTCTTTCTGTGATTTTTCTAATACATTTTTCGGGCTGTTTCGACAATGGGGTAATTTTGGTTTTTAATCTTTCTTGCGTCTTCTCCTGATATCGAACTGTGCATATTGAGAGCCCACGTGGCTCAATGAGTTAGGTAGTTTGATTACCTAACTCATACAAGCCTATCGCCAATACCGGCTTTGTAAATTACAAAAAAGGGTGCACTCGAGTCACATTCGCAAGTGATAAAGCTGAAATATTGCTGAAAGTGGTGTTCAATACCAAAAATCAAATCATCAATAAATCTACCGGCACAGACTTCTTTAAGAGGGGATGTAACTCCCACACAGATAAACACATACAATTGTGTCAACATTTTAAAAAAAAAATCTGTACATTTGTTTTTTCTAAAAAAAATAGAGTACGACTATGTTTTCGTTGTGTCAGCATATTTGACCAAATTACTTTATTTTGTATCAGCAATTCTTGTTTATAATTGCATCAAGGTCTCCGAGAGGATCGGTGCCTTTGTGGTCCATTTTGATCTGAAACTCCCCTAAAGAGAAGCGGTCCCTTTGTGGTCCATATTGATCTTAAACCCCCCGGAGAGAAAAGAACTTCTTGTGGATAATATTGATCTTTATCTTGTTTACCGAATCACATTTTTCCATTATCACACAACAGAAGTTAAATAGTTCATATGGATTAAATTTTCGGTGCATCTCTGGGTTTTAGAGTAATGCAGGTGTTATTCGGATTGTTACCTTAGTGTACATCTAGAGTTTTCTATCGGATTAAAGTCTGATTAGGACTTTGGTGGATTAACTTGTCTTTTATACCAGTAATCTGTCTGCCTTCTAATTTAGTGGTTTATTTTTGACTGTCGATAATGCGTCTTATTTAATACTTAAATGAAAAATTGAATTAAATTCGAAACTTGTTTGAAATTGAAAATTTCAAAGTGTATGATTCATATTACTTCATGTAATGGTGATTTTGATTCTTGTTTTGTCTTGGATTTTATTATTTAGTAGAATCTGTCTTATGTAAGATATTGACCCAATTCCTTTTATATTTTAATAGGCCCTATATTGAAAAAAAGCAAATGAAAAACCAACAACCTTAGCATTGTAAAAAGAAAGCTTATGTTTATATATGTTTTGTAGATCGTTGTTTGGCCTTTTGTACTTTTTCTTTTGGTCATTGTGTTGTCTGTTCTTCTTCGATATACGGATTCTGATTACCCCTTTGGTATCTTCAAACTCTTCTTCAACAGAGATGGTCAACATTTCAACCAATATCACAAAACGAACAATCACCTCTCATATATAACACTGTTCGTCAGGTTCTATGTGAGGTTGGTATTTTACTCACATGTGGAAAACACTTACATGACTATCATTTCACTAAAATGGGAGGTTTGCGCCGGTAAAACTAGCTTAAGCCCTCACCACCCTTTTTTTTTTATCAAAGTGCCTGTACCATGCCATGAAAGTGAGCGGTCATATATTAGTGCCTTAATGGGGACACATTTGCCTTTTTCTACGATTGTTCTATAGTTTTTAGGACTGTCACGACAGTGTGGTATTTGTTTGGTTTTTCATTTTATTGTATATTATCTTTAGTGTATTTTACCACCGGGTTTGTAACTAGATTAACACGACGGGTGTTACTAGTGGAGGAGGAACTGCATACCCTTCCGTAGCACCTGAGTTCATCCCCTGTTTTAGTGGGGTTCGTGTTACTCGATCTTTAGTTTTATATGTATGTTTTGTAGATCGTTGTTTGTTCTTTTGTACTTTTTCTTTTGGTCATTGTGTTGTCTGTTCTTCGATTTACGTATTCTGATTGTCTCCCTTTGGTATCTTGAAACTCCTCTTATTGTATATTTGATCAACTTATATTTATGTTGTTTGTTTAAGTTATATTTATGTTGTTTGTTTAAGTTATATCTATGTTGTTTGTTTAAGTTATATTTATGTTGTTTGTTTAAGTTATATTTATGTTATTTGTTTAAGTTATATTTATGTTGTTTGCTTAAGTTATATTTATGTTATTTGTTTAAGTTATATTTATGTTGTTTGTTTAAGTTATATTTATGTTGTTTGCTTAAGTTATATTTATGTTGTTTGCTTATATTATATTTATGTTGTTTGTTTAAGTTATATTTATGTTGCTTGCTTAAGTTATATTTATGTTGTTTGTTTAAGTTATATTTATGTTGTTTGCTTATATTATATTTATGTTGTTTGTTTAAGTTATATTTATGTTGCTTGCTTAAGTTATATTTATGTTGTTTGTTTAAGTTATATTTATGTTGTTTGCTTAAGTTATATTTATGTTGCTTGCTTAAGTTATATTTATGTTGTTTGTTTAAGTTATATTTATGTTGTTTGCTTAAGTTATATTTATGTTGTTTGCTTAAGCTATATTTATGTTGTTTGTTTAAGTTATATTTATGTTGTTTGTTTAAGTTCACAAATCTTACTTTCAAATATCAAACGAAAAACTACAGGATGTCAAAAAATACGTTGTGCCATGTAGGACAACTTCATGCATGGTTGAACGTTAGCTTACGATTAATTTAAGTGGGTTATGGTGTTTAACGCCACTTTCAATAATATTTCAGTTGCATCGAGTGCACCTTGATTTAGCGGGATTCGAACACACAACGTTAGTGGTAATAACATGCTCTGATTTGCATTGGTAGTCATAAATTAAACTACCATATGATCACGGCCATAACGGCCCCATTATTAATTTATACGTAACTTGTAGTTGCTAGTCTTAGAGTGAAATAAAAAGTGTATTTGTTAGTTACGACCACATAAATCGATTCAAACGCAACGTCTGTGGTGTGTCATTTAGGAGATAATTGTATTGTATTTGACAATTTCACGGCATCAACCGCGTAATTGATACCTTGAAAATTACAGCATTGTCCAATCACAAACCAGAAATATTAAACAACTACATTAGAATTACAAATACATGGACTGCAATAAGTAAACAAGTTAATATTTCCGGTTTGAAATCTGGCATAAATTCAAACTTATTGGAGTTATTTATTTGTTGTTGTTTTTGTTCTGTGTACATAGTTCTGGGGATCGTGATTCAATATCAAATCGTTCAAATCCTATTTAAACTTAAAATATCAAATGATTAACTATTAAAATATAATAATAATATTTCTGATGTGCAATGTTGTCAAATCACCATATGTTATTTTCCGTTTCTGTTTACGTATGACTGTACCGTTTGTTATTGTGTATACAGTCAAACTGCCCATGTGGTCACCTCTATTAAGCAGTCACCTGTATTAAGCAGTCACCTGTATTAAAAGGTCACCTTTTTCTTGCCCTGTTACAGAAAGTTTCATTTGAATTGAATCTCTTTTAAGAGGGCACCTGTCTTATAAGCCACTTTTTCTTTGTCCTAAAGGTAACTTCTTAATACAGGTTTGACTGTATATATATTATTTATTTGTATAGTTTTTATTACTGAACAACTAACGTTATGAGTTCGAATTCGTCTCAGACGATGTGTACTTTGCACAACATTATGTCATAAAGTTTATCAATGACTTGCGACAGGTCGATGGTTTTCTCTGGGTACTCCTGTTTCCTCCACCAATAAAACTGACCGCCATGATATAACTGAAATATTGTTAAAATTGGCGTTTAACACCACAACCCTAACCCTAGCCGTGCATTACTTAAATAAACGTTAGAGAAAACCGAAGAATGGACTATCGAGAGACACTGGCAATTATTGGGCATAAAAACCACAGGACGAAGACAATCACAACACATGCACAGGAAACTTAAAAGATGAACGACATGAACCTCACAAAAATCCGGAGTAGAAGCCACGCAACTCATAAAGTCAATACGTCATGGCCACCATTATACACAAACAAACACAAATAACATTAGATAGACAATAAAATTATAAATATTCAATATTAAATTAATTATCCTGTCTAAAATATATATAAAAACCATTAATTCATTTATATCAAGAGCATAAGGAAAAAATATAAATATTTTCATATTTTTTTCCTTTTGTAAACTTTAAAGGCTTACATGGCTGTCAGAATTGATTTTTTTGTTAATATTAAAAGTTGCCAATATTCGATGTTTTATACTAATAAAATGTTCTGAACAAAAAGTCAGGTTTTAAAAATCTGTTATAATGTCGTAATTAGTGAAAAGAATTCGAATGCTTAGCATTGGGCGGGTCAACATTGAATTCTTTCCTGGATGGAAGAAAATCAAACAGAGACATATTTCCTTTGTTCTAGGCTATTTATGTATGATATTATGAAACATTTCAACTGCAATATATCTTTATGGTGTTTAATTCAAAGTTTAGGTCTTATGTTGGGAAACATTGTTTTAATTAAAATAACGAACTCTGGTCTTTAAGGTAATTGCTTATTCTGGTTAGTTTGAGAAGAAATAGATTCTATTAGTTATCTTAGAGTCAGATATAAGAAAGCCTCTTACCACCAACACAAACATCAATGGATTAATCTAGGTCAATATAGGACAACAATATTTTACCATCTGCTCCGCACGTGCGGAATCTGCAGACGTGTGCATTATAAGTGTACATCTACTTCATCAGTAATAATATAGTCATCATGTCATAATAAATAGTTATGTATTCTATCGTCTTTAATTTGTTTACGTTAATTCATAAGATAACATTATCGAACCCTATAGAGAGAGATGGCCAGAGTTATGGCGTTTAGCGCTACTTTTAACAATATTTCAGTTATAAATCAATAGACGCAATCATCTTAAGAGACATTTTATTGGATTACAATTCCTCGTGATCTAGTTTATACGTTTAATTTACGTAAGTGAATTGGTTGGTTGGTCTATAGTGTTTAACGCCACTTTTAACAATATTTCAGTTATATCGTAGTGGTAAGTTTTATTGGTGGAGGAAACCGGAGTACTCGGAGAAAACCACTACAGAGAGAGACAATTAATACAACTACGTAATATCATAAGAGGACGACACTAACTTTTTGTTATTATTGTTGCCAATTTTTATAGACAAAAACAATATCTTGACACGATAGATGTAGAAAAAAAGATAAGATAATCTGCTACTGCACATATCAACGAAAATTGTTGATGCACAATTTGAAACAAAAATATACTTGTTTTTGAGGTAAAACATTTTTAGGAAAACATACTTCTTTTCAGGTAAAATAAAAAAAAATCTGGCTCGTTGAAAAACATACTCCATCCCAAATGTTAAGTAATCGGCCCCTTATAACATGAAATTACATAATATAGTCATTTTCACATTTGATGATAAACAATTAACCACAATCGATAATACATCAAATGCATTTTATAATATTTTGGCATTAAATAGGTCTATAATCTACTTTAAATGTGCTTAATTACCCAATTTAAAAGCTACAATTTTTTACGATGAAATATAAGGTCAAACTTAATTAATTATAATATGGATAATAATTGATTGATTGATTGTTGGTGCTTAATGCCACTTTCAGCAATATTTCAGCTATATCATGGTGAGTGGATAATAAGATGACAAACTAAAATTACCGAACTCCGAACAATCTTACAAAGGTAAAGTCAAAACTCATAATTATATAAACAGTCAAAATCAGTCAACAACCGGAAAACTGTGAAAACCGTAATGACCCTGACTTGGTACAGACATTTCTAAAGAAATGGTGGGTTGAAAGTGACGCTAAAAACCAATGAGACGTGCATTTAAAGTCACGTGGACAACAGAAAAATGGCATTTAACATTGTGAGCTTACAGTCTATAATTCAATGAAGACAACCAGTTATATATAGATTAAAGTCAATTATCAATTTAGAATATAATAATTCAACAGTTGAAGAAATTGAAAAAATCCTTCAAATTCGTATTAATTGTGCAGCTAGGAAACTGAAAAACGTTTTATGAGAGTGAGGGTTTGGATCTCTTTAACCTTTGTAAAGCCGCCACATTGTTGTGCCTGTCAAAAGCCAAGGCTTGAAATTCCAACGTCATATGTCGACGTCTTTTTATGTTCAATGAACTGTGACAATGCTGGAATTGTTGACCACATACATGTACATGTAGTAAGTATACATACAAGTTGTAAGGGCTCTTGTGGTCATCCGATGTATGTCTAACTATCACATGTTATCTACACAATGTGTAATTGTATTTTGTTTTTGAAATTAATAATGAAATAAAAATAAAAATAACATGAAATAAAATAATAGTTTCACACTGGTTAACTTTCATTACTCGAAGAAGAAATATGTTTTTTGTATATCAATAGAGCATTCGGAAAACAAATATTGACCTTTTTGGATGCGCCCACGGTGCCTGACGTACAACGGTTCACTGCCAATCACTAGCCTTGAGATTCGTCAATGGCATTGTTTTCTATATTCTTTGGCGAAGCATCCAAGATTTCATCAGAATAAACATCTTAATGATTCTGACTAGTTGACAGATACATTAGGGTATCATAATGGAAAAATAAATATTTGCAAGCATCACGTGTTGCCAAGGTCGACCGAGATTCGTTTATTGTTAGAAAATAATATATTAATTACTTCCAGAGAGAGGGCGAGAAAGAAATATTTATTTTTCGGCAATAAATCTGAACACACACAAACATGTGCAATTACTGTGCATTTTTTCTGTTTACTATGTCATATTGTCGTAATAACTATTTACAGAAAATGACAACCGCTTTATGCTAACCTAAGCCACACGAAAATAGCATCAGAAAACGATCTCATATACCCGTTAGTTTCTTATATTACGTAAAGCAAAAAGGTACCAAGAAGTGATTAAAATAAATAAATCAAAAGATAAAAACGTTAGATAAAAACCGAGAGGGAAATAAAGAATGGACAATCTAGAGACAAAGGCAACATCAGGTACATAAGACATGGACAATCTAGAGACAAAGGCAACATCAGGTACATAAGACATGGACAATCTAGAGACAAAGGCAACATCAGGTACATAAGACATGGACAATCTAGAGACAAAGGCAACATCAGGTACATAAGACATGGACAATCCAGAGACAAAGGCAACATCAGGTACATAAGACATGGACAATCTAGAGACAAAGGCAACATCAGGTACATAAGACATGGACAATCTAGAGACAAAGGCAACATGAGGTACATAAGACATGGACAATCTAGAGACAAAGGCAACATCAGGTACATAAGACATGGACAATCTAGAGACAAAGGCAACATCAGGTACATAAGACATGGACAATCTAGAGACAAAGGCAACATCAGGTACATAAGACATGGACAATCTAGAGACAAAGGCAACATCAGGTACATAAGACATGGACAATCTAGAGACAAAGGCAACATCAGGTACATAAGACATAGACAATCTAGAGACAAAGGCAACATCAGGTACATAAGACATGGACAATCTAGAGACAAAGGCAACATCAGGTACATAAGACATGGACAATCCAGAGACAAAGGCAACATCAGGTACATAAGACATGGACAATCTAAAGACAAAGGCAACATCAGGTACATAAGACATGGACAATCTAGAGACAAAGGCAACATCAGGTACATAAGACATGGACAATCTAAAGACAAAGGCAACATCAGGTACATAAGACATGGACAATCTAGAGACAAAGGCAACATCAGGTACATAAGACATGGACAATCTAGAGACAAAGGCAACATCAGGTACATAAGACATGGACAATCCAGAGACAAAGGCAACATCAGGTACATAAGACATGGACAATCTAGAGACAAAGGCAACATCAGGTACATAAGACATGGACAATCTAGAGACAAAGGCAACATCAGGTACATAAGACATGGACAATCTAGAGACAAAGGCAACATCAGGTACATAAGACATGGACAATCTAGAGACAAAGGCAACATCAGGTACATAAGACATGGACAATCTAGAGACAAAGGCAACATCAGGTACATAAGACATGGACAATCTAGAGACAAAGGCAACATCAGGTACATAAGACATGGATAATCTAGAGACAAAGGCAACATCAGGTACATAAGACATGGACAATCTAGAGACAAAGGCAACATGAGGTACATAAGACATGGACAATCTAGAGACAAAGGCAACATCAGGTACATAAGACATGGACAATCTAGAGACAAAGGCAACATCAGGTACATAAGACATGGACAATCTAGAGACAAAGGCAACATCAGGTACATAAGACATGGATAATCTAGAGACAAAGGCAACATCAGGTACATAAGACATGGACAATCTAGAGACAAAGGCAACATCAGGTACATAAGACATGGACAATCTAGAGACAAAGGCAACATCAGGTACATAAGACATGGACAATCTAGAGACAAAGGCAACATCAGGTACATAAGACATGGACAATCCAGAGACAAAGGCAACATCAGGTACATAAGACATGGACAATCTAGAGACAAAGGCAACATCAGGTACATAAGACATGGACAATCTAGAGACAAAGGCAACATCAGGTACATAAGACATGGACAATCTAGAGACAAAGGCAACATCAGGTACATAAGACATGGACAATCTAGAGACAAAGGCAACATCAGGTACATAAGACATGGACAATCCAGAGACAAAGGCAACATCAGGTACATAAGACATGGACAATCTAGAGACAAAGGCAACATCAGGTACATAAGACATGGACAATCTAGAGACAAAGGCAACATCAGGTACATAAGACATGGACAATCTAGAGACAAAGGCAACATCAGGTACATAAGACATGGACAATCCAGAGACAAAGGCAACATCAGGTACATAAGACATGGACAATCTAGAGACAAAGGCAACATCAGGTACATAAGACATGGACAATCCAGAGACAAAGGCAACATCAGGTACATAAGACATGGACAATCCAGAGACAAAGGCAACATCAGGTACATAAGACATGGACAATCTAGAGACAAAGGCAACATGAGGTACATAAGACATGGACAGTCTAGAGACAAAGGCAACATCAGGTACATAAGACATGGACAATCTAGAGACAAAGGCAACATCAGGTACATAAGACATGGACAATCCAGAGACAAAGGCAACATCAGGTACATAAGACATGGACAATCTAGAGACAAAGGCAACATCAGGTACATAAGACATGGACAATCTAGAGACAAAGGCAACATGAGGTACATAAGACATGGACAATCTAGAGACAAAGGCAACATCAGGTACATAAGACATGGATAATCTAGAGACAAAGGCAACATCAGGTACATAAGACATGGACAATCTAGAGACAAAGGCAACATGAGGTACATAAGACATGGACAATCTAGAGACAAAGGCAACATGAGGTACATAAGACATGGACAATCTAGAGACAAAGGCAACATCAGGTACATAAGACATGGACAATCCAGAAACAAAGGCAACATCAGGTACATAAGACATGGACAATCTAAAGACAAAGGCAACATCAGGTACATAAGACATGGACAATCTAGAGACAAAGGCAACATCAGGTACATAAGACATGGACAATCTAGAGACAAAGGCAACATCAGGTACATAAGACATGGACAATCTAGAGACAAAGGCAACATCAGGTACATAAGACATGGACAATCTAGAGACAAAGGCAACATCAGGTACATAAGACATGGACAATCTAGAGACAAAGGCAACATCAGGTACATAAGACATGGACAATCCAGAAACAAAGGCAACATCAGGTACATAAGACATGGACAATCTAGAGACAAAGGCAACATCAGGTACATAAGACATGGACAATCTAGAGACAAAGGCAACATCAGGTACATAAGACATGGACAATCTAGAGACAAAGGCAACATCAGGTACATAAGACATGGACAATCCAGAAACAAAGGCAACATCAGGTACATAAGACATGGACAATCTAGAGACAAAGGCAACATCAGGTACATAAGACATGGACAATCTAGAGACAAAGGCAACATCAGGTACATAAGACATGGACAATCTAGAGACAAAGGCAACATCAGGTACATAAGACATGGACAATCCAGAGACAAAGGCAACATCAGGTACATAAGACATGGACAATCTAGAGACAAAGGCAACATGAGGTACATAAGACATGGACAATCTAGAGACAAAGGCAACATCAGGTACATAAGACATGGACAATCTAGAGACAAAGGCAACATCAGGTACATAAGACATGGACAATCCAGAAACAAAGGCAACATCAGGTACATAAGACATGGACAATCTAGAGACAAAGGCAACATCAGGTACATAAGACATGGACAATCTAGAGACAAAGGCAACATGAGGTACATAAGACATGGACAATCTAGAGACAAAGGCAACATGAGGTACATAAGACATGGACAATCTAGAGACAAAGGCAACATCAGGTACATAAGACATGGACAATCCAGAAACAAAGGCAACATCAGGTACATAAGACATGGACAATCTAGAGACAAAGGCAACATCAGGTACATAAGACATGGACAATCTAGAGACAAAGGCAACATCAGGTACATAAGACATGGACAATCCAGAGACAAAGGCAACATCAGGTACATAAGACATGGACAATCTAGAGACAAAGGCAACATCAGGTACATAAGACATGGACAATCCAGAGACAAAGGCAACATCAGGTACATAAGACATGGACAATCCAGAGACAAAGGCAACATCAGGTACATAAGACATGGACAATCTAGAGACAAAGGCAACATGAGGTACATAAGACATGGACAGTCTAGAGACAAAGGCAACATCAGGTACATAAGACATGGACAATCTAGAGACAAAGGCAACATCAGGTACATAAGACATGGACAATCCAGAGACAAAGGCAACATCAGGTACATAAGACATGGACAATCTAGAGACAAAGGCAACATCAGGTACATAAGACATGGACAATCTAGAGACAAAGGCAACATCAGGTACATAAGACATGGACAATCTAGAGACAAAGGCAACATCAGGTACATAAGACATGGATAATCTAGAGACAAAGGCAACATCAGGTACATAAGACATGGACAATCTAGAGACAAAGGCAACATGAGGTACATAAGACATGGACAATCTAGAGACAAAGGCAACATGAGGTACATAAGACATGGACAATCTAGAGACAAAGGCAACATCAGGTACATAAGACATGGACAATCCAGAGACAAAGGCAACATCAGGTACATAAGACATGGACAATCTAGAGACAAAGGCAACATCAGGTACATAAGACATGGACAATCTAGAGACAAAGGCAACATCAGGTACATAAGACATGGACAATCTAGAGACAAAGGCAACATCAGGTACATAAGACATGGACAATCTAGAGACAAAGGCAACATCAGGTACATAAGACATGGACAATCTAGAGACAAAGGCAACATCAGGTACATAAGACATGGACAATCTAGAGACAAAGGCAACATCAGGTACATAAGACATGGACAATCCAGAAACAAAGGCAACATCAGGTACATAAGACATGGACAATCTAGAGACAAAGGCAACATCAGGTACATAAGACATGGACAATCTAGAGACAAAGGCAACATCAGGTACATAAGACATGGACAATCTAGAGACAAAGGCAACATCAGGTACATAAGACATGGACAATCCAGAAACAAAGGCAACATCAGGTACATAAGACATGGACAATCTAGAGACAAAGGCAACATCAGGTACATAAGACATGGACAATCTAGAGACAAAGGCAACATCAGGTACATAAGACATGGACAATCTAGAGACAAAGGCAACATCAGGTACATAAGACATGGACAATCCAGAGACAAAGGCAACATCAGGTACATAAGACATGGACAATCTAGAGACAAAGGCAACATGAGGTACATAAGACATGGACAATCTAGAGACAAAGGCAACATCAGGTACATAAGACATGGACAATCTAGAGACAAAGGCAACATCAGGTACATAAGACATGGACAATCCAGAAACAAAGGCAACATCAGGTACATAAGACATGGACAATCTAGAGACAAAGGCAACATCAGGTACATAAGACATGGACAATCTAGAGACAAAGGCAACATGAGGTACATAAGACATGGACAATATAGAGACAAAGGCAACATCAGGTACATAAGACATGGACAATCTAGAGACAAAGGCAACATCAGGTACATAAGACATGGACAATCCAGAAACAAAGGCAACATCAGGTACATAAGACATGGACAATCTAGAGACAAAGGCAACATCAGGTACATAAGACATGGACAATCTAGAGACAAAGGCAACATCAGGTACATAAGACATGGACAATCCAGAAACAAAGGCAACATCAGGTACATAAGACATGGACAATCTAGAGACAAAGGCAACATCAGGTACATAAGACATGGACAATCTAGAGACAAAGGCAACATCAGGTACATAAGACATAGACAATCTAGAGACAAAGGCAACATCAGGTACATAAGACATGGACAATCTAGAGACAAAGGCAACATCAGGTACATAAGACATGGACAATCCAGAGACAAAGGCAACATCAGGTACATAAGACATGGACAATCTAGAGACAAAGACAACATCAGGTACATAAGACATGGACAATCTAGAGACAAAGGCAACATCATGTACATAAGACATGGACAATCTAGAGACAAAGGCAACATCAGGTACATAAGACATGGACAATCCAGAGACAAAGGCAACATGAGGTACATAAGACATGGACAATCTAGAGACAAAGGCAACATCAGGTACATAAGACATGGACAATCTAGAGACAAAGGCAACATCAGGTATATAAGACATGGACAATCCAGAGACAAAGGCAACATGAGGTACATAAGACATGGATAATCTAGAGACAAAGGCAACATCAGGTACATAAGACATGGACAATCTAGAGACAAAGGCAACATCAGGTACATAAGACATGGACAATCCAGAGACAAAGGCAACATGAGGTACATAAGACATGGACAATCCAGAGACAAAGGCAACATCAGGTACATAAGACATGGACAATCTAGAGACAAAGGCAACATCAGGTACATAAGACATGGACAATCTAGAGACAAAGGCAACATCAGGTACATAAGACATGGACAATCTAGAGACAAAGGCAACATGAGGTACATAAGATATGGACAATCCAGAGACAAAGGCAACATGAGGTACATAAGACATGGACAATCCAGAGACAAAGGCAACATGAGGTACATAAGACATGGACAATCTAGAGACAAAGGCAACATCAGGTACATAAGACATGGACAATCTAGAGACAAAGGCAACATGAGGTACATAAGACATGGACAATCTAGAGACAAAGGCAACATGAGGTACATAAGACATGGACAATCTAGAGACAAAGGCAACATCAGGTACATAAGACATGGACAATCTAGAGACAAAGGCAACATGAGGTACATAAGACATGGACAATCTAGAGACAAAGGCAACATCAGGTACATAAGACATGGACAATCTAGAGACAAAGGCAACATCAGGTACATAAGACATGGACAATCTAGAGACAAAGGCAACATGAGGTACATAAGACATGGACAATCTAGAGACAAAGGCAACATCAGGTACATAAGACATGGACAATCTAGAGACAAAGGCAACATCAGGTACATAAGACATGGACAATCTAGAGACAAAGGCAACATCAGGTACATAAGACATGGACAATCTAGAGACAAAGGCAACATCAGGTACATAAGACATGGACAATCTAGAGACAAAGGCAACATCAGGTACATAAGACATGGACAATCTAGAGACAAAGGCAACATCAGGTACATAAGACATGGACAATCTAGAGACAAAGGCAACATCAGGTACATAAGACATGGACAATCTAGAGACAAAGGCAACATCAGGTACATAAGACATGGACAATCTAGAGACAAAGGCAACATCAGGTACATAAGACATGGACAATCTAGAGACAAAGGCAACATCAGGTACATAAGACATGGACAATCTAGAGACAAAGGCAACATCAGGTACATAAGACATGGACAATCCAGAAACAAAGGCAACATCAGGTACATAAGACATGGACAATCTAGAGACAAAGGCAACATCAGGTACATAAGACATGGACAATCTAGAGACAAAGGCAACATCAGGTACATAAGACATGGACAATCTAGAGACAAAGGCAACATCAGGTACATAAGACATGGACAATCTAGAGACAAAGGCAACATCAGGTACATAAGACATGGACAATCTAGAGACAAAGGCAACATCAGGTACATAAGACATGGACAATCTAGAGACAAAGGCAACATCAGGTACATAAGACATGGACAATCTAGAGACAAAGGCAACATCAGGTACATAAGACATGGACAATCCAGAGACAAAGGCAACATGAGGTACATAATACATGGACAATCAAAAAACAAAGGCAACATCAGGTACATAAGACACTGGGCCAAAACAAACAAATAACAACACATAACACTAAACTGATCCATTGCTATTTGAGAATTGGGTAGTTCAATACAGTCAACCAGCTTGTGATGCCGAACGTGAATGTTTTGTAGCTATGACTACAACCTTGGAACAACATAGCCTTGTTTGAGTAGCATTTCCTTCAGCAGCTGAGCGCAGCCCGGAAAATTACTGTGCTGGGCACAAACTCTAGAATAACATATGAAATGTAAAATGTCAATTAGTTAAGGTTTGGACAAATTTATGAAAATGGTGTCTTTGGCGTAAGATTTGTTCCGTTATCACTGAATTTACAGTGCCACAAGCTAAAGGACAATAATGCAAATGGTATGCGAATTATTGCGCTGTAATCGGTAGCAAACTATCACTCCTAACATACCCACCAGGAGCTGCTGCCATAATACGAGCATAGTGCGTAACCTTCTACAAACATCAGGGCCCGGGTGGTTCATTGTGTTAGGTAGTTGGATTACCTAACATCTCATACAAGCCTATCACCAATACGGCGTGGGTTCACGCCTGGCTTTGTAAATTACAAAGAAGGTGCACTCGACTCGCAGACGCAAGTGATAAAGTTTACCAGTTGCTTGCCCATGGTCGGTGGTTCTCTCCGGCTTCTTCCACCCCTAAAACTGGTCGCCATGACATAGCTGAAATATTGCTGAAAGTGGCGTTAAACACCAACAATCAACTAATCAATCAATCTTCAAACATAAGGCGTGTACATGTGTCCTGTGGTCCAGGGTTGATTTGTTGCACAACATTCCGTCAGATCATTGTTCCCATAATGGAGAAAACATGTCATATTTGTATTCACCGGTGTTCCATGACAAGAACACAATTTGTGCAATTCAAAATTGTGGGTATCAACAAGTTTCGTCATATTAAAAGATATACCACTGCTAAATATGACGGTTGGTCACAATTTATGACAGTCTCTTAGGGTATGATATTTCTTATCGCAAAATTGACCGATGTCAGACAGTATATTTTAAAAACTAATCCACCTTCAATCCGTAAATACTATAATATACAATTACTATAACATACAATTACTATAATATACAATTACTATAATATACAAATACTATAATATACAATTACTATAATATACAATTACTATAATATACAATTACTATAATATACAATTACTATAATATACAATTACTATAATATACAAATACTATAATATACAATTACTATAATATACATTACTATAATATACAATTACTATAATATACAATTACTATAATATACAAATACTATAATATACAATTACTATAATATACAAATACTATAATATACAAATACTATAATATACAATTACTATAATATACAATTACTATAATATACAATTACTATAATATACAATTACTATAATATACAATTACTATAATATACAATTACTATAATATACAATTACTATAATATACAATTACTATAATATATAATTACTATAATATACAATTACTATAATATACAAATACTATAATATACAAATACTATAATATACAATTACTATAATATATAATTACTATAATATACAATTACTATAATATACAAATACTATAATATACAATTACTATAATATATAATTACTATAATATACAATTACTATAATATACAAATACTATAATATACAAATACTATAATATACAATTACTATAATATACAATTACTATAATATACAATTACTATAATATACAAATACTATAATATACAATTACTATAATATACAAATACTATAATATACAAATACTATAATATACAATTACTATAATATACAAATACTATAATATACAAATACTATAATATACAATTACTATAATATACAATTACTATAATATACAATTACTATAATATACAATTACTATAATATACAATTACTATAATATACAATTACTATAATATACAATTACTATAATATACAATTACTATAATATACAAATACTATAATATACAAATACTATAATATACAATTACTATAATATACAATTACTTGAACATTTAGTGAACTCTTCTCATGTACGACTTCTGTCTTTGGATGAAGACGAGTCTTATAATCACATTCCGAGTGGAAATTGTAAAATTGACGATTAGTTTTATCTACGTATCTACTTGTCCATGTCAAGAATTGTTGGTTGTAAGAAGAGTTTGAAGATACCAAAGGATCAATCAGAATCCGTATATCGAAGAAGAACAGACAACACAATGGCCAAAAGAAAAAGGATAACAGGACAATAAGAGTTTGAAGATACCAAAGGGGAAATCAGAATCCGTAAATCGAAGAAGAACAGAAAACACAATGGCAAAAAGAAAAAGGACAAAAGGACAAGAAGAGATTGAAGATACCAATGGGGTAATCAGAATCCGTAATTCGAAGAAGAAGGAACAACATAATGGCCAAAAGAAAAGGTGCAAAAGGACAAAAAGCAATCTACAAAACATACACATAAACTATAGAATGAGTAAAACAAACCCCACTGAAAACCGGGGATGAACTCAGGTGGTCCGGAAGAGTTAGAAGTTCCTGCTCCACTAGTGACACCCGTTGTGTTAATATAGTTACAAACCCGGTGATAAGTCATGAATGAGGAAAGGACCGGGAATTGTTTACAAGTTATTTTGTCTGGATTTCAACATTTTAATTCCTCTTTCAAATGTTTATTGAACATGATGGAATATCACAAAAGAATATTTACACCACAGTCTATCACAGCAAGAATGTATATTATATACTAGATTATATAGATAAAGTTCTAAGGCAGGTTTAATAAAACATTGATTCTCAGTTATTTTTACTGTATTCCATTTTTAATACTGTTATGCAATACATTTGAATAGAGAACGGAAAAGTGAAATTGGTTCTGCAATATGTAAACACAACACAGATTTCCAAACAAACATTACTCGATAAAGTAAATATGGCTGAAAGTAAAATGCATCTGTATCACAAATCAAATACACCCCATGCATAGTTCTGACGTATTAAATTTATAAATATCCCCGATAATCTCTTAAAGCCTTGTTTTTCTATCTTTGTCTGGGTAGATGCAGTTCATAATTTAGTTCCATGGAACTGTTTTAAATAAAACATTTTGATGAACTTGATTTAGTATAAAAAAAAATCTGAAGCGGCTAAATGTTTATTCAAATTGTTTAAATACACATGATTAATTCACTATGCTAATATTTACATGTAATATCTTTGATTTTATAGGTCAAATCCAGTAATAGATGTTTCTTTGTACAAATGACACGTTATCAAAACTGGATAAACGTTTTATTTACCCCCTCAAGCCGTCTGAGTCCATGTCGTTCAGACGCTTTACAAGCACTAATCCATTTTGTGTAAATGGTCACGTCTATTTGAAATTCATATTGTTTTCGTATATCATGGTCCAGTAATTACTAACCATGAGGTTGTTTTTATTATCATAACAACACTAAGGATGTCTTTGATACATATCCATGTAGATAATAGAAATGATTTACTGGGCTTTTAGAATCGTGTCAACATAACGGTGAAATTGTTACGACATTCTTTAAAGGCTAGTTTTTACAAATACTAATACACACATTCGAATGGCATGTCAATTTATCTGAAAACTTTATAGTTATTACAAATATTAATACACACATTAGAATGGCGTCAATTTATCTGAAAACTTTATAGCCGCTACAATTAGGTCACACATTTTTATTTTATAGACTACTAAGGGAATATTCTGATTACCACTTTGGTATCTTCAAACTCTTGTTGCTTAACGCCTTATGATCAATTGTTCAGCTATTCCTAGCTCCTTAACGCTTAATGATCAATTGTTCAGCTATTCCTGGCTCCTTAACGCCTTATGATCAATTGTTCAGCTATTCCTGGCTCCTTAACGCCTTATGATCAATTGTTCAGCTATTTCTGGCTCCTTAACGCCTTATGATCAATTGTTCAGCTATTCCTGGAGAGAACAAGTTCTATTTTGATGAGATGATGACGTCTTCTTTGTACAAGAGCAACACGCTTAAGTGGATTTGTATAGTGCTAGCTTGCTGAAATAACAGTCCGATGGTAGACATGTCTTTTCACTAGGACATATTATCTTATCCCAGGCTTGATAAAAATGTCGGCTTTTGATTAATCAATGACCCGTGCGTGCAAAACCTATGCATTCGGCTGGTAGTCACGTAACGTCATGGGGGGGGGGGGGTCGTTGCTATGCATGTCAAACTTCTAATCTCAAAGCGCTTTGCCTCCGACACGGAAAAGGGAGGACGAAAGTCTTGAGAAAAAAATATGAAAAACAGTCCATGCCGGGAAACCTTAACACTTGGGGTGGACATCAGGGCGAGGGGGCGAACCCATGTCAGTGGTGTTAGGCTTGTGGTAAGAATTCAACCATCTGGGCCCTAGTCCTAACTCTAGAACAAAAAGATAACTCATCTAGCAAATATAAGACCGTTACAGAAATTGTCGTTCAAAGATTATTGCAATAAATGAATTCCAGTAATATAATTAAATTCAACTTCACCTTCGTCAGTAGCAATATTCCAACATCCCCAGCGTATGGAGTTCACATTTCACAACTCATACATTATTTTAGAGCTTGTACCCAGTTCAGTGATTTTCTGGACAGATCTCTCCTGTTGACGCAAAAGCAACTCAAACAGGATTACGTTGCACATAGGTTGTCATCGCTACAAAAATATTTGTTTGTGATCATCACGATCTTGTTGATCATTACGAGATATTCATATCTCAATTGGTTTTCCTTTTAACGTAGATTTTTTTTCTTTCCGCTATATATTAGGGCCCGGATGGCTCAATGAGTTAGGTAGTTTGATTACCTAACAACTCATACAAGCCTATTACCAATGCGGCGTGGGTTCGCGCCCGGATTTGTAAATTACAAAAAAGGGTGTACTCGACTCGACTCGACTCGAAGTGATAAAACTTAACAGTTACTTGCCCATGGTCGGTGGTTCTCTCCGAGTACTCCGGCTTCTTCCACCACTAAAATTGGTCGCCATGATATAGCTGAAATATTGCTGAAAGTGGCGCTAAGCACCAAAAATCAATCAAATCAATCAATCAATCTTTCCACTATTACCGTCAAGACTCCAAAGATTCTTAAGTTATTTGGACTTGAACGTACTGGATGAAGGTTATTCCAGAAACGCACCAACTTTGATATACATGTTGTATACATTTAGGGACCGACCATTTAACTTGAAGGGGTTATGGTTTTTTGTTTCGTTCAGAATTTTTTTTTCGGACAACACAAGAGTTAGAAATTTTTTTCCAGAATTTAACATTAGGTTATATGACAAAAACTCTGAATCAGATTATTTTTTTTTCCTCCACCAAAATCAAAATATTTTTTTCAGCAACATTGGGAATCAGAATATTTTTTTAGAAAAAAAAATATACAGTTAAATGGTCATTCCCTTATAATTTTTTTTACCGAATTTGACTATACGAGTAAGACATTGGGTATCTTTATAAGAAGCATGAACTGCTTACAATTCGCCAGCACCTGGATTCACTCATATATATCAGTGGTGTCCTTGTGGCTCATCTTTTTATTTTTCTGTGGTCGTGTTGTGGTTTTTTTGTTTGTTTGTTTTTTTTTTTGCTTGTTTTTTTTATTTTTTATTTTTATAGTTCTGCGTTCTGTGTCTTGTGCCCAATGCTGCCTATGTATCTGGATTGTCCATTCCTAATTGCCTCTTCAGTTTTCTCTAACGTTTAAATAAAGGAACAATTCCATTGTGATGACATTTTGTCACTAACGAGATGTGCTTACTCTGATTTCAATATGTGAGGAAGTTGAGGATCTAGATAACAAATTATTATATCGTGTTACCCGATCTTTAGTTTTATATGTATGTTTTGTAGATCATTGTTTGTCCTTTTGTACTTTTTCTTTTGGCCATTGTGTTGTATGTTCTTCTACGATTTACGATTCTGATTACCCCTTTGGTATCTTCAAACTCTTCATACAGACAAATAATGTAATTATTATTCAAGGACACAAACAAATGTTGCCATAGTTACTGTTGTAAGTAATGTCTTGACTTTGTCATACATACATTACTTATAATATCACTTATAATATAATTACCTCATCTTAGTTTAGTAATGTGACATATATATAGTTAACGTTTTGCAATGTGTTTTCCTCAAGGTTTTGTCTTTCTACACCCAAGCTTAGAAGTTTGGTAATTTTTTATTTTGTAACAGATTTTTGTTCGGAAGAAAAAATATTGAATATTGGTTCAACGATGACGATTGTTTCCCGATAATGATGGTCCTTGTGTATTATCTAACAGTTAAATGATGACTACGTTAAGGTCATCGGCTTTCTTTTATAAAACTATTATAGTATTCTAACATGACGTTTTTCTTTTGCTTTGCTAACAAACGAGCGAGTTATCCATTCGGTATAATCTCATTAGCACATGAGCCGATGAATATGACTGACTTTTCCATTGGCAGCATAAATTGTGTGCGACATTTTCCGCAAACGTAAATATAAATTACCGTCTTCCAATCAAAGTATGCTACCGTATTTGTATTATTAGACATATCAGAATCGAAATAAATCATGGAAGCCAGAATGCGTTTTGAGTTTTAACATGGATTGGCGGATATTAGTAAATGTTATCCTTCGCTTCTGGCTCGGGATAAAACACTAATATCCGCCAATCCATGTTAAAACTCCCAACACATTCTGGCTTCCATGATTTATTTCTTAATTCTAACATGAGGTCCTTCATTGGCTATATGAATAACGCAGTGATAAAACCCCCGATATATTTTAGTTCGCACATGCGTATTTTCTGACAAATGAAGGGCGTCATTCTTATGTGATTTCATGTAAATATACATGACCGTAGTAAAAACAAACTACTAAGGATGACCATCTATCGACTTTGACTTTTATAAATGGTCTTATCACGGTGACGTAATTTCCAAGGAAAGCTGGTGACATTGACACCGTGTTAATGATTTATTTTACGAATGTTTACATTTTACAAATTATTTGGTTTCCAATCTTTTGATTTTGAGCGTACCTGATGAAGGTTATTCCAGAAACGTGTACAGCGCACTAAACTTGATATCTATGTTTTTACTCATGAAATATTCTATATCAAGTTGTATGTTCTTTCTGTCAACAACAGTACAATAAAAACAATAACACAATACAATATGACGTTCTCGTACTACAAACAACATCCAAATAGTAATCAAAACAATGGCCTTTGTTTCGCCAAATCTTATCTTTCTTGATAGACATAATATTCACTCACTCATCAATAGAATTCCATTCAATCATATTTTGTTGCTATTTACACTGTGAAGAGGGATAGATGCATGTAATGACCTGCGGACACCTACGAGGATCTCCAGTATATGGCTTGAACCAAAATAACAGTTCACTGTCCGTGGAGTCAAGGAGATGGGATCTTATGCTGGCTAGTTCAATATATGCAAGAGCAGTTTGAAGATGAAAAATGGGTCTCAGAAGTCGACGAGACAATAATGTCCAAACGAAAACGGACAAAAAGACAATCAATGGTCTATAAAAACAAACACTACACAGAAAATTAAAGATTGAGCAACATGAACGGCAGACAAACCGGGGGAGACTTCATATGCCCCGGAATGGTAGGCATATAAACCGGGGGAGAATGCATGTGCCCCGGAATAGTAGGCAGTTCTTGTTCCACTAATGGCACCCGTCGCAGTCCTCTTGTCAAATATCCCGTGGTACGTCACGTGAGCAACGGGTGGACCAGTGATAACGGCAAAGAGAACCCATCCATGGTCATTTGAAACACATATATTCCGTAACGGTTAGCAAGTCATGGTGATGACGTCAACGTAACCACTAGGAAACCTTGGTTCGGTAGCTTCAATGTTCGCAGCAATCCTCAATCAATGATATAATAATAGGAAGCACAAGCTCTGGAATCTGCTTAATGGAACTACTACTAAGATTGGTTTGTTTCGTGCTGTTTAAGGATACTTGGCGAGGTGTACTCGATACGACTTTATGTGAAAAAGTGTGTCAGTGACTTGCGCCAGATCGGTGGTTTTCTCCGGGTACTCCGTTATCCTCCACCAATATAACTAATCGCCACGATAAAACTTAAATGGCGTTAAACATCATAATCCTAACCCCCATTTATGCCATTTGAGCAGTAGTACAGCGATATTCATCAAGATAACAAGTTAACAAACAATGCACGGTGTAGGTAGACAAGTGGCGGTCGAGCCTATGAATGTTTGGGTGAATGTTTGACTGACACCATACTGGACGATGGGAGATGATTGATAAAAACAAACTAGAAATTGAGATAATACATATATTTCTTGTGAATATTGCTTATGTTATTGTAGAAATAAAACTGTTATTTATCTACCAATTGTCAGTACATGTGCTAAGGGCTTCTAATGACCCCTTTGGAATCTTCAAAACTTTTATCCATTGTGTTGTTAGTCCTTTGATTTACGGCTTCTAATGACCCCTTTGGTATCTTCAAACTTTTGGCCATTGCGTTGTTAGACCTTTGATTTACGGCTTCTAATGACCCCATTGGTATCTTCAAACTTTTGGCCATTGCGTTGTTAGTCCTTTGATTTACAGCTTCTAATGACCCCTTTGGAATCTTCAAACTTTTGGCCATTGCGTTGTTAGTCCTTTGATTTACGACTTCTAATGACCCCTTTGGAATCTTCAAACTTTTGGCCATTGTGTTGTTAGTCCTTTGATTTACGGCTTCTAATGACCCCTTTGGAATCTTCAAACATTTGGCCATTGTGTTGTTAGTCCTTTGATTTACGGCTTCTAATGACCCCTTTGGTATCTTCAAACTTTTGGCCATTGTGTTGTTAGTCCTTTGATTTACGGCTTCTAATGACCCCTTTGGTATCTTCAAATTTTTGGCCATTGTGTTGTTAGTCCTTTGATTTACAGCTTCTAATGACCCCTTTGGTATCTTCAAACTTTTGGCCATTGTGTTGTTAGTCCTTTGATTTACGGCTTCTAATGACCCCTTTGGTATTTTCAAACTTTTGGCCAGTGTGTTGTTAGTCTTTTGATTTACGGCTTCTAATGCCCCTTTGGTATCTTCAAACTGTTGGCCATTGTGTTGTTAGTCCTTTGATTTACAGCTTCTAATGATCCCTTTGGTATCTTCAAACTTTTGGCCATTGTGTTGTTAGTCCTTTGATTTACAGCTTCTAATAACCCCTTTGGTATCTTCAAACTGTTGGCCATTGCGTTGTTAGTCTTTTGATTTACGGCTTCTAATGACCCCTTTGGTATCTTCAAACATTTGGCCATTGTGTTGTTAGTCTTTTGATTTACGGCTGCTAATGACCCCTTTGGCATCTTCAAACTTTTGGCCATTGTGTTGTTAGTCCTTTGATTTACAGCTTCTAATGACCCCTTTGGTATCTTCAAACTGTTGGCCATTGTGTTGTTAGTCCTTTGATTTACGGCTTCTAATGACCCCTTTGGTATCTCCAAACTTTTGGCCATTGTGTTGTTAGTCCTTTGATTTACGGCTTCTAATGACCCCTTTGGTATCTTCAAACTTTAGGCCATTGTGTTGTTAGTCCTTTGATTTACAGCTTCTAATAACCCCTTTGGTATCTTCAAACTGTTGGCCATTGCGTTGTTAGTCTTTTGATTTACGGCTTCTAATGACCCCTTTGGTATCTTCAAACTTTTGGCCATTGTGTTGTTAGTCCTTTAATTTACGGCTGCTAATGACTTCTTTGGCATCTTCAAACTTTTGGTCATTGTGCTGTTAGTCCTTTGATTTACGGCTTCTAATGACCCCTTTGGAATCTTCAAATTTTTGGCCATTGTGTTGTTAGTCCTTTGATTTACAGCTTCTGATGACCCCTTTGGTATCTTCAAACTTTTGGCCATTGTGTTGCTAGTCCTTTGATTTACGGCTTCTAATGACCATTTGGTATCTTCAAACTTTTGGCCATTGTGTTGTTAGTCCTTTGATTTACGGCTTCTAATGACCCCTTTGGTATCTTCAAACTGTTGGCCATTGTGTTGTTAGTCCTTTGATTTACGGCTTCTAATGACCCCTTTGGTATCTCCAAACTTTTGGCCATTGTGTTGTTAGTCCTTTGATTTACGGCTTCTAATGACCCCTTTGGTATCTTCAAACTTTTGGCCATTGTGTTGTTAGTCCTTTGATTTACAGCTTCTAATAACCCCTTTGGTATCTTCAAACTGTTGGCCATTGCGTTGTTAGTCTTTTGATTTACGGCTTCTAATGACCCCTTTGGTATCTTCAAACTTTTGGCCATTGTGTTGTTAGTCCTTTAATTTACGGCTGCTAATGACTTCTTTGGCATCTTCAAACTTTTGGTCATTGTGCTGTTAGTCCTTTGATTTACGGCTTCTAATGACCCCTTTGGAATCTTCAAACATTTGACCATTGTGTTGTTAGTCCTTTGATATACGGCTTCTAATGACCCCTTTGGTATCTTCAAGCTTTTGGCCATTGTGTTGTTAGTCCTTTGATTTACGGCTTCTAATGACCCCTTTGGTATCTTCAAATTTGCTTTGGCCATTGTGTTGTTAGTCCTTTTATTTACAGCTTCTAATGACCCCTTTGGTATCTTCAAACTTTTGGCCATTGTGTTGTTAGTCCTTTGATTTACGGCTTCTAATGACCCCTTTGGAATCTTCAAATTTTGGCCATTGTGTTGTTAGTCCTTTGATTTACAGCTTCTAATGACCCCTTTGGTATCTTCAAATTTTTGGCCATTGTGTTGTTAGTCCTTTGATTTACAGTTTCTAATGACCCCTTTGGAATCTTCAAACTTTTGGCCATTGTGTTGTTAGTCCTTTGATTTACAGCTTCTAATGACCCCTTTGGTATCTTCAAACTGTTGGTCATTGTCTTGTTAGTCCTTTGATTTACGGCTTCTAATGACCCCTTTGATATCTTCAAACTTTTGGCCATTGTGTTATTAGTCCTTTGATTTACGGCTTCTAATGGCCCCTTTGGTATCTTCAAACTTTTGGCCATTGTGTTGTTAATCCTTTGATTAACAGCTTCTAATAACCCCTTTGGCATCTTCAAACTGTTGGCCATTGCGTTGTTAGTCTTTTGATTTACAGCTTCTAATGACCCCTTTGGTATCTTCAAACTTTTGGCCATTGCGTTGTTAGTCCTTTGATTTACGGCTGCTAATGACCCCTTTGGCATCTTCAAACTTTTGGCCATTGTGTTGTTAGTCCTTTGATTTACGGCTTCTAATGACCCCTTTGGTATCTTCAAATTTTTGGCCATTTTGTTGTTAGTCCTTTGATTTACAGCTTCTAGTGACCCCTTTGGTATCTTCAAACTTTTGGCCATTGTGTTGCTAGTCCTTTGATTTACGGCTTCTAATGACCCCTTTGGTATCTTCAAACTTTTGGCCATTGTGTTGTTAGTCCTTTGATTTACGGCTTCTAATGACCCCTTTGGTATCTTCAAACTGTTGGCCATTGTGTTGTTAGTCCTTTGATTTACGGCTGCTAATGACTTCTTTGGCATCTTCAAACTTTTGGTCATTGTGCTGTTAGTCCTTTGATTTACGGCTTCTAATGACCCCTTTGGAATCTTCAAACATTTGACCATTGTGTTGTTAGTCCTTTGATATACGGCTTCTAATGACCCCTTTGGTATCTTCAAACTTTTGGCCATTGTGTTGTTAGTCCTTTGATTTACGGCTTCTAATGACACCTTTGGTATCTTCAAATTTTTTTTGGCCATTGTGTTGTTAGTCCTTTTATTTACAGCTTCTAATGACCCCTTTGGTATCTTCAAACTTTTGGCCATTGTGTTGTTAGTCCTTTGATTTACAGTTTCTAATGACCCCTTTGGAATCTTCAAACTTTTGGCCATTGTGTTGTTAGTCCTTTGATTTACAGCTTCTAATGACCCCTTTGGTATCTTCAAACTGTTGGTCATTGTCTTGTTAGTCCTTTGATTTACGGCTTCTAATGACCCCTTTGGAATCTTCAAATTTTGGCCATTGTGTTGTTAGTCCTTTGATTTACAGCTTCTAATGACCCCTTTGGTATCTTCAAATTGTTGGCCATTGTGTTGTTAGTCCTTTGATTTACAGTTTCTAATGACCCCTTTGGAATCTTCAAACTTTTGGCCATTGTGTTGTTAGTCCTTTGATTTACAGCTTCTAATGACCCCTTTGGTATCTTCAAACTGTTGGTCATTGTCTTGTTAGTCCTTTGATTTACGGCTTCTAATGACCCCTTTGGTATCTTCAAACTTTTGGCCATTGTGTTGTTAGTCCTTTGATTTACGGCTTCTAATGGCCTCTTTGGTATCTTCAAACTTTTGGCCATTGTGTTGTTAATCCTTTGATTAACAGCTTCTAATAACCCCTTTGGCATCTTCAAACTGTTGGCCATTGCGTTGTTAGTCTTTTGATTTACAGCTTCTAATGACCCCTTTGGTATCTTCAAACTTTTGGCCATTGCGTTGTTAGTCCTTTGATTTACGGCTGCTAATGACCCCTTTGGCATCTTCAAACTTTTGGCCATTGTGTTGTTAGTCCTTTGATTTACGGCTTCTAATGACCCCTTTGGTATCTTCAAATTTTTGGCCATTTTGTTGTTAGTCCTTTGATTTACAGCTTCTAGTGACCCCTTTGGTATCTTCAAACTTTTGGCCATTGTGTTGCTAGTCCTTTGATTTACGGCTTCTAATGACCCCTTTGGTATCTTCAAACTTTTGGCCATTGTGTTGTTAGTCCTTTGATTTACGGCTTCTAATGACCCCTTTGGTATCTTCAAACTGTTGGCCATTGTGTTGTTAGTCCTTTGATTTACAGCTTCTAATAACCCCTTTGGTTTCTTCAAACTGTTGGCCATTGCGTTGTTAGTCTTTTGATTTACGGCTTCTAATGACCCCTTTGGTATCTTCAAACTTTTAGCCATTGTGTTGTTAGTCCTTTGATTTACGGCTGCTAATGACCCCTTTGGCATCTTTAAACTTTTGGTCATTGTGCTGTTAGTCCTTTGATTTACCGCTTCTAATGACCCCTTTGGAATCTTCAAACATTTGGCCATTGTGTTGTTAGTCCTTTGATTTACGGCTTCTAATGAGCCCTTTTGTATCTTCAAACTTTTGGCCATTGTGTTGTTAGTCCTTTGATTTACGGCTTCTAATGACCCCTTTGGTATCTTCAAATTGTTGGCCATTGTGTTGTTAGTCCTTTGATTTACAGCTTCTAATGACCCCTTTGGTATCTTCAAACTTTTGGCCATTGTGTTGTTAGTCCTTTGATTTACGGCTTCTAATGAACCCTTTGGAATCTTCAAACTTTTGGCCATTGTGTTGTTAGTCCTTTGATTTACAGCTTCTAATGACCCCTTTGGAATCTTCAAACATTTGGCCATTGTGTTGTTAGTCCTTTGATTTAGGGCTTCTAATGACCCCTTTGGTATCTTCAAATTTTGGCCATTGTGTTGTTAGTCCTTTGATTTACAGTTTGTAATGACCCCTTTGGAATCTTCAAACTTTTGGCCATTGTGTTGTTAGTCCTTTGATTTACGGCTTCTAATGACCCCTTTGGTATCTTCAAACTTTTGGCCATTGTGTTGTTAGTCCTTTGATTTACGGCTTCTAATGACCCCTTTTGTATCTTCAAACTGTTGGCCATTGTGTTGTTAGTCCTTTGATTTACGGCTTCTAATGACCCCTTTGGTCTCTTAAAACTTTTGGCCATTGTGTTGTTAGTCCTTTGATTTACGGCTTCTAATGACCCCTTTGGTACCTTCAAACTTTTGGCCATTGCGTTGTTAGTCCTTTGATTTACAGCTTCTAATGACCCCTTTGGTATCTTCAAACTTTTGGCCATTGTGTTATTAGTCCTTTGATTTACGGCTTGTAATGACCCCTTTGGTATCTTCAAACTTTTGGTCATTGTGTTGTTAGTCCTTTGATTTACAGCTTCTAATGACCCCTTTTTGGTATCTTCAAACTTTTGGCCATTGTGTTGTTAGTCCTTTGAATTACGGCTTCTAATGACCCCTTTGGTATCTTCAAACTTTTGGCCATTGTGTTGTTAGTCCTTTGATTTACGGCTTCTAATGACCCCTTTGATATCTTCAAACTTTTGGCCATTGTGTTGTTAGTCCTCTGATTTACGGCTTCTAATGACCCCTTTGGTATCTTCAAACTTTTGGTCATTGTGCTGTTAGTCCTTTGATTTACGGCTTCTAATGACCCCTTTGGTATCTTCAAACTGTTGGCCATTGTGTTGTTAGTCCTTTGAGTTACAGCTTCTAATGACCCCTTTGGTATCTTCAAACTTTTGGCCATTGTGCTGTTAGTCCTTTGATTTACGGCTTCTAATGACCCCTTTGGTATCTTCAAACTTTTGGCCATTGTGTTGTTAGTCCTTTGATTTACGGCTTCTAATGACCCCTTTGGTATCTTCAAACTTTTGGCCATTGTGTTGTTAGTCCTTTGATTTACAGCTTCTAATAACCCCTTTGGTTTCTTCAAACTGTTGGCCATTGCGTTGTTAGTCTTTTGATTTACGGCTTCTAATGACCCCTTTGGTATCTTCAAACTTTTGGCCATTGTGTTGTTAGTCCTTTGATTTACGGCTGCTAATGACCCCTTTGGCATCTTTAAACTTTTGGTCATTGTGCTGTTAGTCCTTTGATTTACCGCTTCTAATGACCCCTTTGGAATCTTCAAACATTTGGCCATTGTGTTGTTAGTCCTTTGATTTACGGCTTCTAATGACCCCTTTTGTATCTTCAAACTTTTGGCCATTGTGTTGTTAGTCCTTTGATTTACGGCTTCTAATGACCCCTTTGGAATCTTCAAATTTTGGCCATTGTGTTGTTAGTCCTTTGATTTACAGCTTCTAATGACCCCTTTGGTATCTTCAAATTTTTGGCCATTGTGTTGTTAGTCCTTTGATTTACAGTTTCTAATGACCCCTTTGGAATCTTCAAACTTTTGGCCATTGTGTTGTTAGTCCTTTGATTTACAGCTTCTAATGACCCCTTTGGTATCTTCAAACTGTTGGTCATTGTCTTGTTAGTCCTTTGATTTACGGCTTCTAATGACCCCTTTGGTATCTTCAAACTTTTGGCCATTGTGTTGTTAGTCCTTTGATTTACGGCTTCTAATGGCCTCTTTGGTATCTTCAAACTTTTGGCCATTGTGTTGTTAATCCTTTGATTAACAGCTTCTAATAACCCCTTTGGCATCTTCAAACTGTTGGCCATTGCGTTGTTAGTCTTTTGATTTACAGCTTCTAATGAACCCTTTGGTATCTTCAAACTTTTGGCCATTGCGTTGTTAGTCCTTTGATTTACGGCTGCTAATGACCCCTTTGGCATCTTCAAACTTTTGGCCATTGTGTTGTTAGTCCTTTGATTTACGGCTTCTAATGACCCCTTTGGTATCTTCAAATTTTTGGCCATTTTGTTGTTAGTCCTTTGATTTACAGCTTCTAGTGACCCCTTTGGTATCTTCAAACTTTTGGCCATTGTGTTGTTAGTCCTTTGATTTACGGCTTCTAATGACCCCTTTGGTATCTTCAAACTTTTGGCCATTGTGTTGTTAGTCCTTTGATTTACGGCTTCTAATGACCCCTTTGGTATCTTCAAACTGTTGGCCATTGTGTTGTTAGTCCTTTGATTTACAGCTTCTAATAACCCCTTTGGTTTCTTCAAACTGTTGGCCATTGCGTTGTTAGTCTTTTGATTTACGGCTTCTAATGACCCCTTTGGTATCTTCAAACTTTTAGCCATTGTGTTGTTAGTCCTTTGATTTACGGCTGCTAATGACCCCTTTGGCATCTTTAAACTTTTGGTCATTGTGCTGTTAGTCCTTTGATTTACCGCTTCTAATGACCCCTTTGGAATCTTCAAACATTTGGCCATTGTGTTGTTAGTCCTTTGATTTACGGCTTCTAATGAGCCCTTTTGTATCTTCAAACTTTTGGCCATTGTGTTGTTAGTCCTTTGATTTACGGCTTCTAATGACCCCTTTGGTATCTTCAAATTTTTGGCCATTTTGTTGTTAGTCCTTTGATTTACAGCTTCTAGTGACCCCTTTGGTATCTTCAAACTTTTGGCCATTGTGTTGCTAGTCCTTTGATTTACGGCTTCTAATGACCCCTTTGGTATCTTCAAACTTTTGGCCATTGTGTTGTTAGTCCTTTGATTTACGGCTTCTAATGACCCCTTTGGTATCTTCAAACTTTTGGCCATTGTGTTGTTAGTCCTTTGATTTACGGCTTCTAATGACCCCTTTGGAATCTTCAAATTTTGGCCATTGTGTTGTTAGTCCTTTGATTTACAGCTTCTAATGACCCCTTTGGTATCTTCAAATTTTTGGCCATTGTGTTGTTAGTCCTTTGATTTACAGTTTCTAATGACCCCTTTGGAATCTTCAAACTTTTGGCCATTGTGTTGTTAGTCCTTTGATTTACAGCTTCTAATGACCCCTTTGGTATCTTCAAACTGTTGGTCATTGTCTTGTTAGTCCTTTGATTTACGGCTTCTAATGACCCCTTTGGTATCTTCAAACTTTTGGCCATTGTGTTGTTAGTCCTTTGATTTACGGCTTCTAATGGCCTCTTTGGTATCTTCAAACTTTTGGCCATTGTGTTGTTAATCCTTTGATTAACAGCTTCTAATAACCCCTTTGGCATCTTCAAACTGTTGGCCATTGCGTTGTTAGTCTTTTGATTTACAGCTTCTAATGACCCCTTTGGTATCTTCAAACTTTTGGCCATTGCGTTGTTAGTCCTTTGATTTACGGCTGCTAATGACCCCTTTGGCATCTTCAAACTTTTGGCCATTGTGTTGTTAGTCCTTTGATTTACGGCTTCTAATGACCCCTTTGGTATCTTCAAATTTTTGGCCATTTTGTTGTTAGTCCTTTGATTTACAGCTTCTAGTGACCCCTTTGGTATCTTCAAACTTTTGGCCATTGTGTTGTTAGTCCTTTGATTTACGGCTTCTAATGACCCCTTTGGTATCTTCAAACTTTTGGCCATTGTGTTGTTAGTCCTTTGATTTACGGCTTCTAATGACCCCTTTGGTATCTTCAAACTGTTGGCCATTGTGTTGTTAGTCCTTTGATTTACAGCTTCTAATAACCCCTTTGGTTTCTTCAAACTGTTGGCCATTGCGTTGTTAGTCTTTTGATTTACGGCTTCTAATGACCCCTTTGGTATCTTCAAACTTTTAGCCATTGTGTTGTTAGTCCTTTGATTTACGGCTGCTAATGACCCCTTTGGCATCTTTAAACTTTTGGTCATTGTGCTGTTAGTCCTTTGATTTACCGCTTCTAATGACCCCTTTGGAATCTTCAAACATTTGGCCATTGTGTTGTTAGTCCTTTGATTTACGGCTTCTAATGAGCCCTTTTGTATCTTCAAACTTTTGGCCATTGTGTTGTTAGTCCTTTGATTTACGGCTTCTAATGACCCCTTTGGTATCTTCAAATTTTTGGCCATTTTGTTGTTAGTCCTTTGATTTACAGCTTCTAGTGACCCCTTTGGTATCTTCAAACTTTTGGCCATTGTGTTGCTAGTCCTTTGATTTACGGCTTCTAATGACCCCTTTGGTATCTTCAAACTTTTGGCCATTGTGTTGTTAGTCCTTTGATTTACGGCTTCTAATGACCCCTTTGGTATCTTCAAACTGTTGGCCATTGTGTTGTTAGTCCTTTGATTTACAGCTTCTACTAACCCCTTTGGTTTCTTCAAACTGTTGGCCATTGTGTTGTTAGTCCTTTGATTTACGGCTTCTAATGACCCCTTTGATATCTTCAAACTTTTGGCCATTGTGTTGTTAGTCCTCTGATTTACGGCTTCTAATGACCCCTTTGGTATCTTCAAACTTTTGGTCATTGTGCTGTTAGTCCTTTGATTTACGGCTTCTAATGACCCCTTTGGTATCTTCAAACTGTTGGCCATTGTGTTGTTAGTCCTTTGAGTTACAGCTTCTAATGACCCCTTTGGTATCTTCAAACTTTTGGCCATTGTGCTGTTAGTCCTTTGATTTACAGCTTCTAATGACCCCTTTGGTATCTTCAAACTTTTGGCCATTGTGTTGTTAGTCCTTTGATTTACGGCTTCTAATGACCCCTTTGGTATCTTCAAACTTTTGGCCATTGTGTTGTTAGTCCTTTGATTTACAGCTTCTAATAACCCCTTTGGTATCTTCAAACTGTTGGCCATTGCGTTGTTAGTCTTTTGATTTACCGCTTCTAATGACCCCTTTGGTATCTTCAAACTTTTGGCCATTGTGTTGTTAGTCCTTTGATTTACGGCTGCTAATGACCCCTTTGGCATCTTTAAACTTTTGGTCATTGTGCTGTTAGTCCTTTGATTTACAGCTTCTAATGACCCCTTTGGAATCTTCAAACATTTGGCCATTGTGTTGTTAGTCCTTTGATTTACGGCTTCTAATGACCCCTTTTGTATCTTCAAACTTTTGGCCATTGTGTTGTTAGTCCTTTGATTTACGGCTTCTAATGACCCCTTTGGCATCTTCAAATTGTTGGCCATTGTGTTGTTAGTCCTTTGATTTACAGCTTCTAATGACCCCTTTGGTATCTTCAAACTTTTGGCCATTGTGTTGTTAGTCCTTTGATTTACGGCTTCTAATGAACCCTTTGGAATCTTCAAACTTTTGGCCATTGTGTTGTTAGTCCTTTGATTTACGGCTTCTAATGACCCCTTTGCAATCTTCAAACATTTGGCCATTGTGTTGTTAGTCCTTTGATTTAGGGCTTCTAATGACCCCTTTGGTATCTTCAAATTTTGGCCATTGTGTTGTTATTCCTTTGATTTACAGTTTGTAATGACCCCTTTGGAATCTTCAAACTTTTGGCCATTGTGTTGTTAGTCCTTTGATTTACGGCTTCTAATGACCCCTTTGGTATCTTCAAACTTTTGGCCATTGTGTTGTTAGTCCTTTGATTTACGACTTCTAATGACCCCTTTGGTATCTTCAAACTGTTGGCCATTGTGTTGTTAGTCCTTTGATTTACGGCTTCTAATGACCCCTTTGGTATCTTCAAACTTTTGGCCATTGTGCTGTTAGTCCTTTGATTTACAGCTTCTAATGACCCCTTTGGTATCTTCAAACTTTTGGCCCATGTGTTGTTAGTCCTTTGATTTACGGCTTCTAGTGACCCCTTTGGTATCTTCAAACTGTTGGCCATTGCGTTGTTAGTCCTTTGATTTACGGCTTCTAATGACCCCTTTGGTATCTTCAAACTTTTGGCCATTGTGTTGTTAGTCCTTTGATTTACGGCTTCTAATGACCCCTTTGGTCTCTTAAAACTTTTGGCCATTGTGTTGTTAGTCCTTTGATTTACAGCTTCTAATGACCCCTTTGGTACCTTCAAACTTTTGGCCATTGCGTTGTTAGTCCTTTGATTTACAGCTTCTAATGACCCCTTTGGTATCTTCAAACTTTTGGCCATTGTGTTATTAGTCCTTTGATTTACGGCTTGTAATGACCCCTTTGGTATCTTCAAACTTTTGGCCATTGTGTTGTTAGTCCTTTGATTTACAGCTTCTAATGACCCCTTTTTGGTATCTTCAAACTTTTGGCCATTGTGTTGTTAGTCCTTTGATTTACGGCTTCTAATGACCCCTTTGGTATCTTCAAACTTTTGGCCATTGTGTTGTTAGTCCTTTGATTTACGGCTTCTAATGACCCCTTTGATATCTTCAAACTTTTAGCCATTGTGCTGTTAGTCCTTTGATTTACGGCTTCTAATGGCCCCTTTGGTATCTTCAAACTTTTGGCCATTGTGTTGTTAGTCCTTTGATTTACAGCTTCTAATGACCCCTTTGGTATCTTCAAACTTTTGGCCATTGTGTTGTTAGTCCTTTGATTTACGGCTTCTAATGACCCCTTTGGTATTTTCAAACTTTTGGCCAGTGTGTTGTTAGTCCTTTGATTTATAGCTTCTAATGCCCCTTTGGTATCTTCAAACTCTTGGCCATTGTGTTGTTAGTCCTTTGATTTACGGCTTCTAATGACCCCTTTGGTATCTTCAAACTTTTGGCCATTGTGTTGTTAGTCCTTTGATTTACGGCTTCTAATGACCCCGTTGGTATCTTCAAACTTTTGGCCATTGTGTTGTTAGTCCTTTGATTTACGGCTTCTAATGACCCCTTTGGTATCTTCAAACCTTTGGTCATTGTGCTGTTAGTCCTTTGATTTACGGCTTCTAATGACCCCTTTGTTATCTTCAAACTTTTGGCCATTGTGTTGTTAGTCCTTTGATTTACAGCTTCTAATGACCCCTTTGGAATCTTCAAACTTTTGGCCATTGTGTTGTTAGTCCTTTGATTTACAGCTTCTAATGACCCCTTTGGAATCTTCAAACTTTTGGCCATTGTGTTGTTAGTCCTTTGATTTACAGCTTCTAATGACCCCTTTGGAATCTTCAAACTTTTGGCCATTGTGTTGTTAGTCCTTTGATTTACGGCTTCTAATGACCCCTTTGGTATCTTCAAACTTTTGGCCATTGTGTTGTTAGTCCTTTGATTTACGGTTTCTAATGACCCCTTTGTTATCTTCAAACTGTTGGCCATTGTGTTGTTAGTCCTTTGATTTACGGCTTCTAATGACCCCTTTGGAATCTTCAAACCTTTCTTATATTTATTATTTTATTATAGATTCAGTTTGAAAATTTTAAATTCCAATTTGAGAAATAAAACACATATATGATTTTGATATCAATTCACTACACACGTAATAGCAAAACAAATAAATTAGTCAGTACATTACATTATACACTTCACAAATAATGATTGGTTGAGTTGTCCTCTTCACATTATGTACTCCAAATATGAGGAAGACTTCATATAGCACGTTCTTTGGCACTGCATATTACACGTAGGTTAATAAAACCTGTGAAATAGGTCAAACGTTCAAATGGAACACTACAACACGATGTGACAACGATTAGAGATATAAAAAAAAATGAAGCACAAGACTACACGCAGTGGAACAATTAAACCCTAGTTAGACGAATGTATAGATCCTCAACTTATTGTCCATCAGTATAATGATTTCTTTTATTAGTCTAATACCATATTTACTTCATAATTTAATAAAAATACTATGAAAAGAAAGTTTAAACAGTAACTAGCACTACAACACCACATGACAAAGGGTAGAGAAGCAAAAAAAAACAAACAAAACAAAACAAAGAACGAAGCAGAAGACTACACAAAGAGGAACAAATAAACCAGAGTTGAACTAATGATTTTTGATTTGATTTTGATTGTGTTTAACGCCACTTTCAGCAATATTTCACCTATATCATGGCGACCAATTTTAGTGGCGAAAGAAGCCGGAGTACCCGGAGAGAACCACCGACCACTAGCCAGGAACTGGTAAACTTTATCACTTGCGGCTACTAGTCGAGTGCACCTTTTTTGTAATTTACAAAACCGGGCATGAACCCACGCCGTATTGGTGATAGGCTTGTATGAGTTGTTAGGTAATCCAACTTACTAACTCATTGAGCCACCCGGGCCCTAGTTGTACCAATATATAGGTCCTCATATTATTGTCCATAAATGTAATTATGTCTATTATTTGTCTTAGTAAAATCACCATTTATTTTTAAGCAAGATTTGCTTCATAGTTTTAGAAAATACTCTATTGTACTATAAAATCAAAATTTAAAATGTGATGAGCAACAATTCCACCAATATCACCAAAACTAACAACCATCTCTATACAGTGATGGTCAACAATTCCACCAATATCAACAAAACTAACAACCATCTCTAGACAGTGATGGTCAACAATTCCACCAATATCAACAAAACTAACAACCATCTCTATACAGTGATGGTCAACAATTCCACCAATATCAACAAAACTAACAACCATCTCTAGACAGTGATGGTCAACAATTCCACCAATATCAACAAAACTAACAGCCATCTCTATAGAGTGATGGTCAACAATTCCACCAATATCAACAAAACTAACAACCATCTCTATAGAGTGATGGTCAACAATTCCACCAATATCAACAAAACTAACAACCATCTCTCACCTCAAATAACCCAAGCAAGACCACAACATATGGCGTTGAAAATCCAGGTCCTGGTTTTGAGACAGGCGTAAAGCTGTGGCGGATTAAGAAGAGTTTGAAGATACCAAATGGGGGAATCAGAATCTGTAAATTGAGGAAGGACAGACAACACAATGGCCAAAGGAAAAAGGACAAAGGGACAAACAACGATCTACAACACATACACATAAAAGTAAAGATCGAGTAACACCAACACCACTAAAAACCGAGGTGAACTTAGGTGCTCCGAAGGGTAAGGAGTTCCTGCTCCAATAGTGACATCCGTCGTGTTACTCTAATTACAGACCCTGTGATAAATCATGAATGATGAAAGGACCTCTGGTTAATTGCTGCTATTCAAATTAGAATTAACAATTCTGACAGAACATTATCACATAGACACATGTAATTCTGACAGAACATTATCACATAGACACATGTAATTCTGACAGAACATTATCACATAGACACATGTAACTCTGACAGAACATTATCACATAGACACATGTAATTCTGACAGAACATTATCACATAGACACATGTAATTCTGACAGAACATTATCACATAGACACATGTAATTCTGACAGAACATTATCACATAGACACATGTAATTCCTTTCACTTTACATAGTTGTGAATAGCACCCTCTCAACAGACCAGTTTTAAACCTGGACAAACATGCATTGTTACACATGCACTTTCACCATTTAATTACAATAAACTTCAAAAGAAATATCGATATGACAGATGCATGAACAAAAGGGCAAAATGTGTAACAAACATCTCGATTTAATTGACAAACTTGTGTACTATACCTATTGTGAAAAGTAAACAATTGGCTTTATGAAGACTTGAAAACTACATAATTATTCTGGTGGGTCTTTGTAAATAGTTGAAACGCTACCTGTAACAAGTAAACATATTAGTGTCTATAAGAGATCTGGTACGTCAAAATATAATGTCTGGGTACAATATAGGATTGTTATCGATATTTCTTGCGCATTGAATACATTGTCAAATACATGTTTTTTCAATAGGGTGTTCAAGCAAAAATCAACATATTTATCAGTGTAAGTAGCTCGTTTGTAAAATTAAATTTGTTCATAGTTAGAATCAGGGGAAATTTAGAAACATTTGAAGATGTCAAAGTGATGATCAGATCAGAAGCCGTAGATCGGAGAAGAACAGACAATACAACGACGAAAAGACAAAGTACAAAAAATTATCTACAACAAGCTACACAGAAAACTAAGATTGAGCAGCACAAACTTCACTAAAATGACAAAAAACAGGAGCACACTTCCGGTTGTTTTTTGCTGTACCGAATGCAGAGCTTGCTCTAAAGACGGATGGTAAATTAACTTTTTGTACTTTGGCAAATTAATACCACTTCCACATAAATAACTCTTTCAAAGAAACTTAATGACTAGATAGGAGAGTTTTATCGACCCTATGCATTAAAATTAACGTCCATGCGATTTGTTAGGGACAGTCATCAATTCAAGACTCTATCCTGCAGTTTAACCCACAAATTTATTGGTTTAAAATCATCAATAATGAGTATTAATCATATCGATTGATCGATCGATCGATCGAGAGAGAGAGAGAGAGAGAGAGAGAGACGGTCCTTGGTCGGCAGGTGAGCAGTATTCTCACCTTCCAACCGTAAAAACATTACACATCTCTTAGTTGATCTTAGATACCGGAAAGATGGTTCAAAATCGGTAAAGGTACATTGGATTGGGGTTATGGTGTTTAACGCCACGATGTAGCTGAAATTTAGGGGATGGTTTCGTAGTTGGCAACTAATAACTACATTGACAGTTTTTTGTTACCTTTTTAATTACATGATTTTTTTTCGCAAGTGTTTTCTCTTCATGACTATAGCTAAAATACTTCTCACTTGACGAAAAACTAAAATCATTCGGTTAATAAATCAATCAATCATAGTTTAATATGTTAGTAATAACTAACTGACATCAAATGTACATAATTATTACGAGGAGGACCACGAGTGGAGGAGAACCGAGGAGGACCACGAGTGGAGGAGAACCGAGGAGGACCACGAGTGGAGGTGAACCGAGGAGGACCACGAGTGGAGGTGAACAGATTATTCTAACTGACATCAAATGTACATAATTATTACGAGGAGAACCACGAGTGGAGGAGAACCGAGGAGGACCACGAGTGGAGGAGAACCGAGGAGGACCACGAGTGGAGGTGAACCGAGGAGGACCACGAGTGGAGGTGAACAGATTATTCTAACTGACATCAAATGTACATAATTATTACGAGGAGAACCACGAGTGGAGGAGAACCGAGGAGGACCACGAGTGGAGGAGAACCGAGGAGGACCACGAGTGGAGGTGAACCGAGGAGGACCACGAGTGGAGGAGAACCGAGGAGGACCACGAGTGGAGGAGAACCGAGGAGGACCACGTGTGGAGGTGAACCGAGGAGGACCACGAGTGGAGGAGAACCGAGGAGGACCACGAGTGGAGGTGAACCGAGGAGGACCACGAGTGGAGGAGAACCGAGGAGGACCACGAGTGGAGGAGAACCGAGGAGAACCACGAGTGGAGGTGAACCGAGGAGGACCATGAGTGGAGGAGGACCGAGGAGAACAACGAGTGGAGGTGAACCGAGGAGGACCACGAGTGGAGGTGAACCGAGGAGGACCACGAGTGGAGGAGAACCGAGGAGGACCACGAGTGGAGGAGAACCGAGGAGGACCACGAGTGGAGGAGAACCGAGGAGGACCACGAGTGGAGGAGAACCGAGGAGGACCACGAGTGGAGGAGAACCGAGGAGGACCACGAGTGGAGGAGAACCGAGGAGGACCACGAGTGGAGGAGAACCGAGGAGGACCACGAGTGGAGGAGAACCGAGGAGGACCACGAGTGGAGGAGAACCGAGGAGGACCACGAGTGGAGGTGAACCGAGGAGGACCACGAGTGGAGGTGAACCGAGGAGGACCACGAGTGGAGGTGAACCGAGGGGGACCACGAGTGGAGGTGAACCGAGGAGGACCACGAGTGGAGGTGAACCGAGGAGGACCACGAGTGGAGGAGAACCGAGGAGGACCACGAGTGGAGGAGAACCGAGGAGGACCACGAGTGGAGGTGAACCGAGGAGGACCACGAGTGGAGGAGAACCGAGGAGGACCACGAGTGGAGGTGAACCGAGGAGGACCACGAGTGGAGGAGAACCGAGGAGGACCACGAGTGGAGGTGAACCGAGGAGGACCACGAGTGGAGGTGAACCGAGGAGGACCACGAGTGGAGGAGAACCGAGGAGGACCACGAGTGGAGGTGAACCGAGGAGGACCACGAGTGGAGGTGAACCGAGGAGGACCACGAGTGGAGGTGAACCGAGGAGGACCACGAGTGGAGGTGAACCGAGGAGGACCACGAGTGGAGGAGAACCGAGGAGGACCACGAGTGGAGGTGAACCGAGGAGGACCACGAGTGGAGGTGAACCGAGGAGGACCACGAGTGGAGGTGAACCGAGGAGGACCACGATTGGAGGTGAACCGAGGAGGACCACGAGTGGAGGTGAACCGAGGAGGACCACGAGTGGAGGTGAACCGAGGAGGACCACGAGTGGAGGTGAACCGAGGAGGACCACGAGTGGAGGTGAACCGAGGAGGACCACGAGTGGAGGTGAACCGAGGAGGACCACGAGTGGAGGTGAACCGAGGAGAACCACGAGTGGAGGTGAACTGAGGAGGACCACGAGTGGAGGTGAACAGATAATGTTAACCTTCGCCTTCCATATTTCACCTGTATTGTTATTAGTGGGTTCGTGTTGTTCAATCTTTAGTTTTCTCTGTTTTGTAGATCGTTGTTTGTCCTTTTGTTCTTTTTATTTTGACCATTGTATTGTCTGTCCTTCGATTTACGGCTTCTGATTACCACTTTGGTATCTTCACGAACATTTTGTCTTTGTCAACTTCGCAGCGATAATAAATAATTTAATGAACGGTGATTCATGAATTGTCGCATTCAGACTAATTCGGATAAGAAAACATTGAAGAAAAAAAAAATATCCACATTTTTCCCACGGCGTATTCTTTTTCTTCAGGTATAAAAGCATTGTAATCTCAGATCGAAAAAAATCAACGTCTTTTTAAATAAAATGACTCATATATTTGCTGTATAGATTTCACAGAAATTAACTGCTTTTGTGAATAAGATACATTGTGGGTTTTTTGGATTATGGTGGTTAATTTAAACTTCTTGTGAAATTAAAATAATAAAATGTGTTAGCAGTTAAAAGGGACGTGTGAAGCTTTCATATAAGTATACGTTGTTTCAGATATTTAAATATTTAACAAAGTGTAAAAATATTTAATCGCAATAAAATTGTGTTTAAATGACAAAATCATTAATAAACGTATTACTAACAGCTTATAGATAATTGTTGATTTTAACAGCTATTATGTAAATGGCGGGAATATGAAGATTTTGAGGTTTTGGTTGGATATATCGATTAACCTACACACAGTTAACCTTAAGTGTTATGTTTTGTGGCTAGACAAATTAATTGTGTTTATTCTAATTAATTACTTTACAATAACCAAATCATTATGCATTGGCTGTGTTAATATGGCAACAACTGATGACCTTCACCTTATTTCTTTTATATATGTCCTATATATTTGTTAAGCAGTAATGTTCAACGATAATAAACCAACAGTGACATTACCAACAACTTCTATGTTTCAACCGTACTCTATTGTATTGTGTTGTGTTGTGTTGTGTTTTGATTTTCTCCGTCTTGTGTAATCTACGTTACTAGTTTCTATACATTGTCAGAATTTGATTGCCCTTTCTTCGTCTTGTGTAATCTACGTTATTAGTTTCTCTACATTGTCAGATGTTGATTGCCCTTTCTTCGTCTTGTGTAATCTATGTTATCAGTTTCTCTATATTGCCAGACTTTGATTGCCCTTTCTTCGTCTTGTGTAATCTATGTTATCAGTTTCTCTACATTGTCAGATTTTGATTGCCCTTTCTTCGTCTTGTGTAATCTACGTTATTAGTTTCTCTACATTGTCAGATGTTGATTGCCCTTTCTTCGTCTTGTGTAATCTATGTTATCAGTTTCTCTATATTGCCAGACTTTGATTGCCCTTTCTTCGTCTTGTGTAATCTATGTTATCAGTTTCTCTACATTGTCAGATTTTTATTGCCCTTTCTTCGTCTTGTGTAATCTATGTTATCAGTTTCTCTACATTGTCAGATTTTGATTGCCCTTTCTTCGTCTTGTGAAATCTACGTTATCAGTTTCTCTACATTGTCAGATTTTGATTGCCCTTTCTTCGTCTTGTGTAATCTATGTTATCAGTTTCTCTACATTGTCCGATTATGATTGCCCTTTCTTCATCTTGTGTAATCTATGTTATCAGTTTCTCTACATTGTCAGATTTTGATTGCCCTTTCTTCGTCTTGTGTAATCTACGTTATCAGTTTCTCTACATTGTCAGATTTTGATTGCCCTTTCTTCGTCTTGTGTAATCTATGTTATCAGTTTCTCTACATTGTCAGATTTTTATTGCCCTTTCTTCGTCTTGTGTAATCTATGTTATCAGTTTCTCTACATTGTCCGATTTTGATTGCCCTTTCTTCGTCTTGTGTAATCTATGTTATCAGTTTCTCTACATTGTCCGATTTTGATTGCCCTTTCTTCGTCTTGTGTAATCTATGTTATCAGTTTCTCTACATTGTCAGAATTTGATTGCCCTTTCTTCGTCTTGTGTAATCTATGTTTTCAGTTTCTCTACATTGTCAGGTTTTGATTGCCCTTTCTTCGTCTTGTGTAATCTACGTTACTAGTTTCTCTACATTGTCAGATTTTGATTGCCCTTTCTGTATTCTCTTAACGTTTATGTATTAAGACACCACTATACGTAAAACGACACCGACATACACTGATGGAAAACTAAATCATTAGGTTTGACCAACACTAAAATACCAAAATCAGTCTTATTGATAAATATGCTTTCGTCCGAAAGGCTGGTCCTCGGGTGTGTGAGAGCTGATGCATATACCTCACTTCATTTAGTAATAGAGTAACATATTGCTTTAAGAAAATAGTCTCGTTCTGTTCTCCTGATTGCTTTTGTCACAGTATCACGATACAAAAACTATCCTGGCCTGGTACAGACACAATAACACGTGGCGGAATTAAACTAGGCTTACGGGCTCAAACCTCCCCATCATAGTGATAAACCTCCCCCTCATAGTGACAAACCTCCCCTCATAGTGACAAACCTCCCCCTCATAGTGACAAACCTCCCCCTGACAGTGAAATAGTGCGGCCATGCTAGTATTTTCCACATGTGAATAAAATGTCAACCCTCACATATAAACGGACAAATTAAGCACATAGAAATGAAGTAAAAAAATTGTTTCCCAAAATGTAGATTCATCAAACTTATTTTTTTTTCTATCTCGGGTGGAATATCGGGTGTCAATCGTATTAGAGTTAGAGTTGTATCTATCGATATCACCTGGCTGTCACCATCACCATTTGTGATTCGTGATCCTCATGTATCGCAAAAACACTTGATATAACCATATATACTCGGTGAAAACTTCTGATGTGCCACAAGTAACTACCACGCTTTAATCACATGGTATTGTATATTCTAACAACTCTCTACAGCGTCATATGTCATTGTCTTTTTGTGTTCAATGAGTTATGGCGAGAGGTGAGTGTTCGTTTTGTTGATATTGGTGGATTTGTTGTCAATCGCTGTTTAAGCTTTCTTTTTTGTTGTTGATATTAATGGAATTGTTTACCTTCACTGTTTAAACTTTCTGTTCATAATGTATATAAATTATTTCTATTATAATCGTTACTAGGAAGAAGAGTTTGAAGAAACCAAAGGGGCAATCCGAATCCGTATATCGATGAAGAACAGACAACGCAATGGCCAAAAGAAAAAGTGCAAAAGGTCAAACAACGATCAACAAAACATACATATAAAACTAAAGATAGAATAACACGAACCCCACTAAAAACCGGGAGTGAACTCAGGTGCTCCGGAAGGGTCAGCAGTTCCTGCTCCACTAGTCATCGTTGTCGGGATTTGAACCCGAACCCTCCCACTGATATCTCAGTGGTTGCTCTACATTGAGCTACAACGATCTAATAAAATATACCATAGCTATCGTGGCAGATATCGTATCGTATATACAACTATCGCGATGGTTTCCCCTTTCGAAAACTTCAACTATCGATAAAACATGGTTTTGTGCGCATGTGCAAGAAGAGTTTGAAGATACCAAAGGAGCCATCAGAATCCGTAAATCGCAGATGAACAGACAACACAATGGCCAAAAGAAAAAGTACAAAAGGACAAACAACGATCTACAAAGAGTTAATTTATCAGAAGCCGTAAATAAATGTTGTGAACGTGCTACAAAGCTAATTATTATATGGTAGATTAATTTTTTGCATTATTCTTTTAACAAATAACATTAAATTTTAAGTCAGTTATGTGCTTTTTGTAGGAGTGAACATTTTGAAATTCAAAACAAATTTTGAATGCTGACAAAAACATGTGCCCTTTTTCTCATCAGAATGTGAATTTGTAAATTAAAATTGAGTATCACTTTAATTGATTAAAATTTCTTTATAAATGGATACCACACAGTAGGATAACAAATTTACATTAAATTTGGTAATTATGTATAAAATTATGTATCTTTTATCATTATGGCTTATATTTCCTGACCACGTGGGGTTAATATATTTTATAATCTAGTGTTATGTATAAACTGTAATCGGATAAGATAAAAAAAGACGATAATCTTTCTGAACATGTAAGGACAACCTTGTAGTCTGAGGATTTATGAACTGAAGGGTATTTACTGGTAATTCACGTCTTGTTTGAGTTATTACTAATACTAATTACGTACTATAAATATATAATATGTAATGTCCAATTGAACCTATTTCTTGTGTAATGAATAATATATATATATATAACTCCACATTGTTAAATATAAACTACATTGAAGAAATGCATGACAATACCAAAGAGGATTATCAGTCGCTTAATAAAAAGCAGAAAAAGACAAACAGTGATAAAGAAAATACTACATAGAAAACTACAGATTGAGTACCATGAATCCCTCTAAAACAGGGCCCGGGTGGCTCAATGAGTTAGGTTGTTGTAGGGCCCGGGTGGCTCAATGAGTTAGGTTGTTGTAGGGCCCGGGTGGCTCAATGAGTTAGGTTGTTGTAGGGCCCGGGTGGCTCAATGAGTTAGGTTGTTGTAGGGCCCGGGTGGCTCAATCAGTTAGGTTGTTGTAGGGCCCGGGTGGCTCAATGAGTTAGGTTGTTGTAGGGCCCGGGTGGCTCAATTAGTTAGGTTGTTGTAGGGCCCGGGTGGCTCAATGGGTTAGGTTGTTGTAGGGCCCGGGTGGCTCAATGAGTTAGGTTGTTGTAGGGCCCGGGTGGCTCAATGAGTTAGGTTGTTGTAGGGCCCGGGTGGCTCAATTAGTTAGGTTGTTGTAGGGCCCGGGTGGCTCAATGAGTTAGGTTGTTGTAGGGCCCGGGTGGCTCAATGAGTTAGGTTGTTGTAGGGCCCGGGTGGCTCAATCAGTTAGGTTGTTGTAGGGCCCGGGTGGCTCAATCAGTTAGGTTGTTGTAGGGCCCGGGTGGCTCAATTAGTTAGGTTGTTGTAGGGCCCGGGTGGCTCAATGAGTTAGGTTGTTGTAGGGCCCGGGTGGCTCAATGAGTTAGGTTGTTGTAGGGCCCGGGTGGCTCAATGAGTTAGGTTATTGTAGGGCCCGGGTGGCTCAATTAGTTAGATTGTTGTAGGGCCCGGGTGGCTCAATCAGTTAGGTTGTTGTAGGGCCCGGGTGGCTCAATGAGTTAGGTTGTTGTAGGGCCCGGGTGGCTCAATGAGTTAGGTTGTTGTAGGGCCCGGGTGGCTCAATGAGTTAGGTTGTTGTAGGGCCCGGGTGGCTCAATGAGTTAGGTTGTTGTAGGGCCCGGGTGGCTCAATGAGTTAGGTTGTTGTAGGGCTCGGGTGGCTCAATGAGTTAGGTTGTTGTAGGGCCCGGGTGGCTCAATGAGTTAGGTTGTTGTAGGGCCCGGGTGGCTCAATGAGTTAGGTTGTTGTAGGGCCCGCGTGGCTCAATGAGTTAGGTTGTTGTAGGGCTCGGGTGACTCAATGAGTTAGGTTGTTGTAGGGCCCGGGTGGCTCAATGAGTTAGGTTGTTGTAGGGCCCGGGTGGCTCAATGAGTTAGGTTGTTGTAGGGCCCGGGTGGCTCAATGAGTTAGGTTGTTGTAGGGCCCGGGTGGCTCAATGAGTTAGGTTGTTGTAGGGCCCGGGTGGCTCAATGAGTTATGTAGTTGAAGGGCCCGGGTGACTCAATGAGTTAGGTTGTTGTAGGGCCCGGGTGACTCAATGAGTTAGGTTGTTGTAGGGCCCGGGTGGCTCAATGAGTTAGGTTGTTGGATTACTTAGCAACACATACAAACCTATCACCAATACGGCGTGGTTTCACGCTCGGCTTTGTATATTACAAAAAAGGTGCACTCGACTCGCAGCCGCAAATGATAAAGATTACCAGTTGCTTGCCTATGGTCGGTGTTTCTCTCCGGGTATTCCGCTTTCTTTCACCACTAACACTGGTCGCCATGATATAGCTGAAATATTGCTGAAAGTGGCGTTAAACACAATAAATCAAATCAAATCAACCTTCTAAAACTCAAACGTGCACCAAAATGCCCTAAAGGGATTAGGAGTTCCTACTCCACTAGTGGAACCCGTTGTGTTACTCGTGTTACAATATGAATGAGGAAAGGACAGGACTGTGATAACGACAAGAGTGTGCACTAAATTAGATATCTACGTTTTTATGCGTTAGGCCTGGCGGTCATAAAACTTCTGTATTCGGAAAAAAACATCCAGTCGTCAGAACACGTCATATATTTAATACAATGTCCTCATTGGCTGTTTTTATCGAATAGGAGTATAAAACAAATGACCACTAGGTCATGGTCGTCCTGTCGAACTTTAACCTGTGTTAAAAACTCTGCTTTCGGAATTTTTCTTCAACTTCCTTTCTTTCTTTCCCTTTTTTTTATCTTCATCATAAAAGTAAATTTAATATTAGGAATCGATGAAGATATTCTTTTTCATAATTTGTCATAAGTAATTCATAAGACTTGTAACTAACATAGAATATTATCTAGAATAGTACACAATGCATTGATTGTGGATCACCAGAAAGGATTGGTTTTCACCTACTCAGAACTTCCATGGCATACTTCATCATGCATCTACTCCTTAAAATCCAAATCATGCATTTAATTGATTTTCTTCTGTACATTTTCTATATATATATATATATATATATCCAAAGTCTCAATTACTATGTTTATTATTCCATTTTAAGACATGTATAATTAATCAGAACTTTCACAAACTCATATTATATGCATATTTGATATCCACTTCCAAACACGACACTGTAGAACAATAAATATCTAGCATTCAAACATTTAATACAATGGTTGTATTTCTACATTCTCATTGAATTGACTGAGCTATCGACAGAAATATAAATTGGCACATTTTGTTTTAAACAAATAAATAAACAGGCATAATTTGTATAAAGTCAATATAAATATAAAATCAAAGGAACCGTCGTGGTTGTGGTCATATGGTAGTTGGATTTACAACTACCTATGCAGTAAGTGCCTATCACCACTAACGTTGTGGTTTCGAATCCCGTTCATGTCGAGGTGTACTCGATATAACGTCATGTGATAAAGTTTGTCAGTGACTTGCGGCAGGTCGGTGGTATTCCCCGGGTACTGCGGTTTCTCCCTGGCACCAATAAAACTGTCCCCCACGACATAGCTGAAATATTGTTGAAAGTGACATTAAACACCATAACCTTAACCCCACTAACCCTATAAAATCAAAACAAACACGATGCAACACAAATCAAATGTTAATTAATTTTCATTAAAGGGGGCATATTATTAAATAAAACAAATTGGCAACGTTAAAATCAATATATCAACAATACTACGACAAGTATTACTATAGGGGTGGGAGAGGCTAACTCTTACGGAGCACTTAAAGACGTTGATCTCTGAGAGAATTTGAGGTGCCATTTTATGTTAAGAAAAAAACAATTAATCATTATATAAATGAAAGGGCTCGGGTGGCTCAATGAGTTAGGTAGTTGGATTACCTAACAACACATACAAGCCTATCACCAATACGGCGTGGATTCGCGCTCGGTTTTGTAAATTACAAAAGAGGATGCACTCGACTCGCAGCCGCAAGTGATAAAATTTACCAGTTGCTTGCCCGTGGACGGTGGTTGTCTCCGGGTACTCCGGGTTCTTCCACCACTAAAACCGGTCGCCATGATATAGCTGAAATATTGCTGAAAGTGGCGTTAAAAGACCCTTCCCCCAAAAAAACCCAAAACCTATATAAGTTAAACATCCTCTCTGTTCCTCTTAATTTTATAACGGGTACATCTATAGGGATTGGTGCATGACGTCACTGTTTCCTTGTGGAGTATTGTCAACCATATTTTGACACATGGGGTTTCTTTCACAAAGTCAAAATATGGGACAACGCGTGCCATATTATCACTTTACGACCCTGCAATTTGATTAATGTGAGTACGACGGTAATGACAGATGAAAATAGTGAAATATATAATATATTAATGATGTTGATAGTGTCTTCCTCGCCTCTGTTTTTTTCATTTTTGGGAAAAACCTTAATTGATATTGGCGGTTTTATTTACTGGACTCAATCATATGTAAAAATCGATTCTCCACCTTGGTTTTTTTTTAATAGTCATTATATTTGCAGACAAAGCAAACAATATGTAAGCCTTAATTTTTTTTTATTGAAATATTTATTTTAATATCCATACAACATTTTAAAAACGTCGATTGACTGTCGACAATTTAGTTCTTTAATTGAAGGTGTGGAAAGTGAAAATCGACAAGATCGATAATAATATTGTGTGACACTTAAAAAATATTGTTTAATAATTGTCTAAAACAAACAGAAGTTTACAAGGAGATGTTAATTTATTTTAGACATATATTTGTAACAAATTTAAAATCAATTCCTAATTGAACTAATTTCCTGGTGTCGCATTCCTCTGACAACTGACCTTTTATTTTATTAATGATTTCCACATTACAATACAAACTTATGTTAAAAATAGGTTTATTTGCGATCGGCGTTTGTTTAATACGATATTACAGAGCTTATGGCTCCTATCACGATTTCCTTGATGGGGGGTGGGGGGGGGGGGGGGGGGGTCTCTCACTAGGAAGCTTCTGCACCCAGTGTTCCTAGTAGTTAACTTTACGGAGAAATTCACCGACCTGCAGCAAGTCGATGACACACTTTGTCACTTCTTTGATAGAGGGTTTCTGCTAACAAGGAATCTACTGAACCAAGGGCTCCTTGTGGTTCATTTAAAGTCATCACTTTGAAAGCTTAATGGTTGTCCCCGTGCCCTGGTGAACCGTTGCAGAGAATCTGTGTCACAAATGAGAACAGATATGTACTCTTTTTGACAAGAGTACCACGACGGGTGCCATTATTAGAGCAGGGACTGATTACCAACCTCGAGCACCTGAGTTCCCAAACTTGTATTATACTTTAAAGCAATAACCTTTAATGTGAAGGAACACATATTTGTTTTTCAGCTTGGTCCCTAGTCTACAGATAAGAGGGATACATAATAACATAAAAACAATATTCGATTCCTTCAAGTAAAGTTTGAAGATGTAAAAGGGGTAATCAAATGCTGTACATCGAATAAGGAAAGACAGTAAAACTGTATGAGAACAATGACAAAAAGACAAACAATTATCTACAGGACACTAAACACAAACTATCAATTGATCAGCATGACCCCCCCCCCCCCCCCCCCCCCCCCCCAAATGAAAAAAAAGACCGTCCCTGCTCCACTAACATTTGCACTTTCATCTATACCCTATCTTTATAAAACACATCAACTTTATAAACACATCTTTGGTGTAATGTGAAATCGCGTTCTAACGGGACGTTTAGTCCTGATTATTTATAGCCGCTTATGTCAATAGTTCTTATTTCAGAAGAAAGGATCGTCTCAACATTCCGTGAAGAATTATGTGTTGTTTTTATTATTTTTGCTTTACACTGTATGTACATCTCATTGACATGATCTTAATTAAGATGTAGAATACATTATTATACACATTCCTAACTAATAAAACAATTGAGGAAAAACTAAGGTGTCAATTTCACGGTTTGTCATAGACAAGATGATTCAAAATCTTCGTGACCTGTGATGTCGAGGTTTTTGTTTCAAATGCGCATGACTTTTACAACATCTAGTAATCTTTCACGTGTTTGCTAAATCACTTCTAGTTTTTAAATGAGTTCGGCGATGAAAGGGTAGCCACTCATCCTTGCGATTCTAATTATCGTCTGCTAATATTAATACCATGTTCAACCACTTTGTATAACCAGACTGCCCTTTTTTTATTTTTTCGTTGTCTGGAAAATTTTTGTTTTGCATAAGATCGATTCCGTTTCGAGTAATGTAAATTACCCGCTTGGAGTAATGTAAATTACTCGCTTGATTTAGAGGCTCTTTTTATTCTTTTTATTTACATCCCGCACAAAATCTGACATTGACGCGCGTGCATCATATCATACAAGCATGAACAAATAAAATGTTTTTCTCATCTAAAAATGGGTTCAAGTAGTCAAAAAGGTACGGGCAAGTTGAACTTCCATCTAAATATTCTATACAGGTATATTATTAATTCTAAACACAAATTATAAAAACAGTGAAAACATTTAAGACCTTTTCAACTATTTGCACTTTAGGATGAAATTACATAAATTATTTGCGTTTCTGTTAACTAGCATACATTTCTATGTCAAAATACCAACAAAAAAAAATACAAAAATAGTTGGGCTCCCATTAACTGGCTTAACTCCGCCACATCTTTGTTCTTGTCCCAAACCAGGAACTGAGAGGTGATTGTACTTTTAGTTTGTATTGGTAGAATTGTTGATCATCACAGTTTAAACCTTTTCTTCATAACGAAATGTCTAATTTTGTATTGTTGGTCCAAATGACGATACAGAAATGCTTTGTATCATTTGAAGAAGAGTTTGAAGATACCAAAGAGGTAATCAGAATCCGTAAATCAAAGAAGAACAGACAACACAATGGCCAGAAGAAAAAGTACAAACAATGATCTACAAAACATACACATAACACTAAAGACCGAGTAACACGAACACCACTAAGATATTTCGTTATTTTTTTATTAACTCATTTTCTGCCTTCTTCTAATTCAACACTTATTTTATTTGAGGTATTTTAAACAAAGAAAACTACAAATCATCTAGTCTAGTCATGTATTATTAAGTCTTTAGCTTCCTAAATGATAAACAAAAAACGTCTTTTGTACATATGACACTATCTGATCTGTTCCCGTTATACGTATTGAAATCACGCGATATCACATTACACGAGAGATAAAGACGGACTGGTTACCGTCATGTCCTACTGGTTCTATTTATGTCTTTGTTAAATCGTTGTTTTGTATTTTTCAAACTTAACGTCATGTTATAATTACTTGTTAATTAGGAATTATAAAAGTTGAGCTTTAATGTTTCTATTTACTTTTTAAATCTGATTTTATTATTTAGTAAACAACATAAAAACGGTTGAAAGTCCTCTACATTGTAATTCAGTTATAAACCACTAATAAACAGAACAATACCTTAAAATGCATTCTTATAAACAACAATTATTATTGGATTAGTTTTATGTATAAAAAAAAGTTAATAAACAAGTAATTAATATGATTGAAGGTTGGAATCCCATTAACCATTTAACCCCGCCACCTTCATGTGCTTGTCCCAAGGCCAGACCTAGATTTCTATCGGCATATGTTGTGGTCTTTTCTATGTTCAATGACTTGAGGTGAGAGGTGATTGTTGTTGAGGTCAGAGGTGATTGTTCGCTTTGTTGATATTGGTAGAATTGTTGACCGTTACTGTTTCAACTCTCTTTTCATAAAGTAATTAAGTGAGTGATTGTTGTTTAACGTCAACTCAGCAATTTTTTCAGCTATATCATGGCGAGAACAAGTTAATTTTCAATGAGATGATGATGAGGTCGGCTTTGTTCTAGACCAACACACTTAGTTCGATTTGTATAGTGCTATCACACTAAAACAACATCCCGCGGATAGACATGTCGCCCTACTCGGACATATTTTCCCCGATTCCGAAACAACCAGTCTTTGGTCTTTCTCACTTAATGATGCGTACTTAGCGGAGAAGCCACAAATACCAATTTTATAATCTTTGATTTAACCAAATCCGGATTCGAACTCACGATCTACCGCACTCGGTATTGCTGAAAGTGGCGTTAAACACCATAAACCACAAACAAACCATCTTTTTGTTAATTCTTTAATTTCCTGTGTGGTATGTTGTCGACCAATGTGTGTATTGTTGTTGTTTTTTAATTCGTTATTTCATTACATGTCCGTCTTTAATTCGTTATTTCATTACATGTCCGTCTTTAATTCGTTATTTCATTACATGTCCGTCTTTAATTCGTTATTTCATTACATGTCCGTCTTTGATTCGTTATTTCATTACATGTCCGTCTTTGATTCGTTATTTCATTACATGTCCGTCTTTAATTCGTTATTTCATTACATGTCCGTCTTTCATTCGTTATTTCATTACATGTCCGTCTTTGATTCGTTATTTCATTACATGTCCGTCTTTAATTCGTTATTTCATTACATGTCCGTCTTTAATTCGTTATTTCATTACATGTCCGTCTTTGATTCGTTATTTCATTACATGTCCGTCTTTAATTCGTTATTTCATTACATGTCCGTCTTTGATTCGTTATTTCATTATATGTCCGTCTTTAATTCGTTATTTCATTACATGTCCGTCTTTAATTCGTTATTTCATTACATGTCCGTCTTTGATTCGTTATTTCATTACATGTCCGTCTTTAATTCGTTATTTCATTACATGTCCGTCTTTAATTCGTTATTTCATTACATGTCCGTCTTTAATTCGTTATTTCATTACATGCCCGTCTTTAATTCGTTATTGCATTACATGTCCGTCTTTAATTCGTTATTTCATTACATGTCCGTCTTTAATTCGTTATATCATTACATGTCCGTCTTTAATTCGTTATTTCATTACATGTCCGTCTTTGATTCGTTATTTCATTACATGTCCGTCTTTGATTCGTTATTTCTATTACATGTCCGTCTTTAATTCGTTATTTCATTACATGTCCGTCTTTAATTCGTTATTTCATTACATGTCCGTCTTTAATTCGTTATTTCATTACATGTCCGTCTTTAATTCGTTATTTCATTACATGTCCGTCTTTGATTCGTTATTTCATTACATGTCCGTCTTTAATTCGTTATTTCATTACATGTCCGTCTTTAATTCGTTATTTCATTACATGTCCGTCTTTAATTCGTTATTTCATTACATGTCCGTCTTTGATTTTCAGTTTCTGGTTACCCCCTTTGGTATCTTCAATCTTTCCTTAATGCAATGCTACGCTAAAGGGGTAAGTTAATTAAAAAATAAATCATGGAAGCCAGAATGTGTTGGGAGTTTTAACATGGATTGGCGGATATTAGTATTTTATCCCGAGCCAGAATCAACCAGTTGCTCGCCTTATATTCATGTTAGAAAACCTTCGGTTGTGGTGATTCAAACGGCTTTTCATAAGAAAACGTTTCTCTTCAGATGTATAGTTCTATATTCTACTTAACAAAAATACAATCATATAAACAAAGATATACCCGTTAGTGGTCATCACTTGTCATAAAATGTTCGAGAACTTTTACAACCTCGAATGACAGGCTCGCCATCATATAGCTGAAAAATTACTGAGTGGGTGTTAAACAACAATCACTCACTCACTCGAATGACGGGTTTTCATGATTGATTGATTGATTTATTTATTGTATTTAACGTCCCTTTCAGCAATATTTCAGTTATATCATGGCGACCAGTTTTAGTGGTGGAAGACGCCGGAGTACCCGGAGAGAACCACCGACCATGGGCTAGTAACTGGTAAACTTTATCACACAGAGGTTTCCATGTCAACAGCCTGGTATCGTTAAATAGCTCAATTGAATCTGTCATAACACTGCATGATGGTTAAAACAATGCACACAAAACAAATAAAACATATTTTTGTAAGTAGTAACTAATATACGTATTGTCTGGCAAAGAAAACAATAAGACATGTGTGTTTGTGTAATCTTGCCGGGTTAGGTGGAAAAAAACAGGCAGCCATTTTGAATATCGTGTGTTATAAAGAAATATGAATGTCGATAACTTTGACTCTAGAAGAAATGTGTACTATTTATAACTAAAAACCATTGTCCAACGGTATAATGAATTTGTTTGTCAATTAACATGGACTCATAGAGTACACAAGTCAGACGAGATGTTTTTGTAATAATAATGAGAAAGCATATAATTATATAATTCACTCCCGGTTTTTAATGTTACTCGTTCCTTAGTTTTCTGTGTAGTGTTTTATATATCGTTGTTTGACCTTTTGACCTTTTTATTTCGTTCATTGTATTGTCTTTCCTTTACTTTACAGTCTCTGATTACCGCTTTGGTTGCTTCAACTTTTCATATAGTTACAGTGAAAATAGAAACATGAAATTAAAAGAATAAAGTTTGCTGAGCAAAACGTTTGACAAAAGTAGTACCTCGTATAATAGTCATTTTATCCCGTTCCCCCAGGTCGCTACAATAACCCCGCGAGGATACCGTTACCGCACTGATTTATTATAATAACAACAAAAATACAAGAATTGTACCAGGTTCTACGGAGTGGTTAGCATTTCCTGTGATCAAACATCATGAAGTCAAATCGTGAAAGAGAGATCATCACGTTTACATTAGTTAGGACAGAACATTGGATAAACTATTCTTAATCTTGCGGCTACAGGTCGACTTGAGTTTATAGTTTTGCTAACCTTAGTTGAGTAATTTGATCATTTAAGATACTCTAAATTTAAAGGGGCATTATCTGCCATAATCGTAAATTTTTGTTACCCATAAAATCTATCAGATATGATTGATGCCTTAATAAAACGTGTTTCTGTAACTTATAAATGTTATGAAAAGTACGCGCATCGGAGAAAAAACGTGCAACTGCTCGTGTTTTGAGATCGATCAAGAAATGGACGCCATCTTATTAATTATCGACATTGTTTACGGAGTTTGTCGAATCGTCATTAAATCAGTACAACAATGCAGATATTTCTTATTTTTTGTGAATCTGCTTTTAGTCGATGTTAATTACGGACAAAGAACCATGCACATTTGCAGTTAATAAGCGACAAAATACAAATTATTCGTTTTTACCTGTCACTAGTAAGGTCAGTTGCATACGGAAAAAGCGAAGTCAAATTATTTGTTTGCAAGGAAATAATTAATAGATGGTAATTTTCGTTCTCAAAAGGCGAAAAGGGGTTCGATAAGCTGTTTAATGTGAAATATTTATCTTTATTTCATCATTTTAAAGCTATTTACCAATTTCCAAAACATTTAATTTTTTTTGGTCAAAATCGTAGCTAATGCCCCTTTAAGATTTTATTTTGCTTTGGTCCGGTGGAGGTGTCGGTTAAAGTTTCTGTAATGTTTCTCAAATATAGAAGCAACGTACTATTAAGAAAAGGTCCTATATATATATTATTCAGAAACTACCCCTTTACAACGGGGGCAAACATCAGAAGGGTACCAATGTTTACGTCTAGTAATCATAAATAAACAACTATATTAAAATGAGCATAAATCATACACGAACATTAAATATAAGACATTTTCATCAAAAAAACAAAAAAATATCAAAGTCATTGTGGTAAAAGTCATAACATATTATCACAGAAACAATTGTGTCATTCTTCATTAAAATAAAATTATATACATTATTTTAATTGAACTTAATTATAAGTAAAATATAAGAATGCCATATAAAAGAAAAGAAACACAATATTAAGCGAGTTCCTGATCATCGACACATGACTCAATTAAAATAGTTCACTCTTTCATCATTTAACATAATAATTTTTTACTGAACTGATCAAGCAAGAAACCAAGCTCACTGTTAAAACTAAGACAAATATATTGCGGAAAGAAGCTCAAGGAAGATCATTAGATTTTTCGGAATGTATATTTTCCGTTCTCAGAGAAAAGTCTGAACATTAGTTTTGAAATGGTATTTCCATTCACCAACAATTGTGAAAATTAAATATCAATGAAGAGTAGAAACCTAAATTATAATAGTCATAGGGCATTCTAATGAAAAGAAAAATAGCTACACGACGCCCCCCCCCCCCCCCTCCCTCCCTCCCACCCCCCCCCCCACACACACACAGGCAAAACAAATAGATATAAATTGTATCGAAATTGCAGGTATATTGGGCACGTCATGATGTCGTGCAACTTTAAAAACGTTGGTTAATTCTGCTTCCTTAATGTATCCGTGATTGCAAGAGAATTTCGTCCATTCTACAATATTACCGTGGTCGAACCTATTGTTCTTCCGTGATGTAATATTTATCAATATTTAATTTAAAATAAGCGATATTTAATATACACTTGAGCAGGTCTGAGATATTATTTTAATTCTACACTTTATCATGTATATTTGGATTAAGCATACCGGCATATTATTTGCAAATAAAATAGCAAATAGGATCAGACTGGAATTTTTAGTGGGTTCGTATCACTCGATATCTTAAGTTGTATGTGTATGTTTTGTAGATCGTTGTTTGTCCTTTTGTCTTTTGTTGTTGTTGGTCATTGTATTTTCTGTTCCTCTTCAATTTTCGGATTCTGATTACCTCCCTTTGGTATCTTCAACCTCTTCTTATAACACCATTAGTGAAGTCCTGTCCTTTCATATATTTGTATCAAGGGCCGCATGGTCCAATATCAATATAATATTTAATAATGCTAAATTAATAAAATAAACGACGAGGTATCGGATACTCTACCAGTTTGATATAGTATTATAATTCTATAATATTTCATGTATATATTTTGTATCAAGGACGTATGGTCCAGATATTAGCATAATAGTCTCAAGTTATAAATCTACTGTTCAATAATTATTGATTTACAAGATACATCTAATAATGATCTATATCTAATCGATCAGGGGAAGAAGAAGAAAGAAAATCAGTAATTTGATATTATGACATGGCCACTAATTAATACCAAGTGACCTATGTACGTAGATTATCTGGATTAATGTAAAACTAATTACATAAGCATCTCATTAGAAAAAATATTGTATCAAGGAATTAAGTAAATCCCCTGGAGGGCTGTTGTATACAAATTGTCAATTTGTTGTTTTGTTATTAGAATACGAGTCGGGACTCATAATAAAAATCATTGAATTATTTGTTAAATTATTCATTATTATCTTTATTTGTGTTGTTTAATCTTAAGATATTGTTGGACGGCGATCAAGGACTTTACTGTGATGATTTTGATTTCACGTTAATTTCATTTACAATTAACGACGTGGGGAACACTACTGTGAATCTGATTTCAATTAACATCGTGTTATGATACACGTGGTTAGGAAAACTGCTGGGGGAGAAAATATTGAAATTTTCATAATGAGGTCATTAATTTAACTAAATATAGGGTCACATCTATTTAACGTCACTTTCAACAATATTTCAGTTATATCGTGGCGGTCAGTTTCATTGGAACAGGGAAATAATATATTTCATTTACAATTAACGGCGTGTTATAATACATGTGGTTAGGAAAACTATTGGGGAGAAAATATTGAAAGTTTCATAATGAGTTCAAGTATATGTATAAACACATAGGGTTACATCTAACTACAATTTTGTAATTGATAACAGTTTTTTTTTAATTTATATCTATGTACAAGTGGAATTAAAGAATATATATAATGCTGCTTTCGACAATATTTCAGCTATATCGTTGCGGTCAATTTGATCGGTACAGGGAAATAATATTTCAACAGTGATGGTCAACAATCCCTACAATACCAATAATAGGAAGAACTATCCTTAAACTTAAATCGTTGAACACAACAAGACTACGATATATGGCGCTTTAATTCCAGGTCCTGGTGTGGGACGGACATAAAGGTGTGGCGGGGTTAAGCCTGTCTATAGAATCCCAACCATTAGATCTCCAAAGGCAATAAATATATAAACAAACAATAAATAAAATATGTACAAATTAGCTTCTTCTAAAAAAGACCAGGGACCCGGGTGGCTCAATGAGTTAGGTAGTTGTAGGGCCCGGGTGGCTCAATGAGTTAGGTAGTTGGATTAACAAGCAACTCATACAAGCCTATCACCAATACGGCGTGGGTTTGCGCCCGGCTTTGTAAGTTACAAAAATGGTGCACTCGACTCGCAGCCGCAAGTGATAAAGTTTACCAGTTGCTTGCCCAGGGGTTATGTTTTTTTGTTTCGTTCAGAATTTTTTTTTCGGACAAGACAAGAGTTAGAATATTTATTTTTTTTGTCGTGCAAAGCGCAAATTTGTTTTCCAGAATTTAGCATTAGGTTATATGACAAAATCTCTGAATCAGATTATTTTTTTCCCCTCCACCAAAATCAGAATATTTTTTTTCAGCAACATTGGGAATCAGAATATTTTTTTAGAAAAAAAACCATAACCCCCCCTCTTTTCAAGTTAAATGGTCGTTCCCTTACTATGTAAACATACAACTAAAATACGATTGTAGTTACTATGACAGTCGTCTCTGTCTAAAAGTACATTTACACATAGGGAGATCTACTGAGATCATACAACCAGAATATCTTTAATAACTCTGTCAAGAAACATACAATTTTATACAAATTAGCTCGGTTCATGAATATGCTGAACGAAAAATATCGTTGGGGATCCAATTATCAAGAGGGGGAGGGGGTATCCTTTTAACCGGTTTAACACCGCCAATTGTTTTTGTCTGTCTTAAGCCAGGACCTGGATCCCCAACGTCATATATCTCAATTCCTTTTTGTTATGTACTATAAGTTGAGGTAAGAGGTAATTGTTTGTTTTGTTGATATTGGTGGAATTTTTTATCACTGTTTAAACTGTCTTTTCTTAATATATATATATATATATATTTTATTTAGAACTACCCCTTTACAACGGGGGCGCCTACCACCAGGGTAGAAGTAGTGGCGCGTCTATATTATATAAAACAATGTTGTACAACAAATTCATAGCATATAGTCTGTAAAACACAAAAGATTCTATCTAAAATATATGTCATGTAAGAGTTCACATCATATATGTACTAAGCATAAAATATTAAAAAAAATTAAAAATGGATAAGAAATGAGAAACATCAATATCATGAGTTCAATAAATCATGTCTAAAAGCACTCCTTTAAAAACATTTTTCCTAACGAGTCATAAAAATATCCGACATCACTGCTAAAAAGATAGCCGATGTCCCCAATTAAGAACTGGATCTTAGCAGTAGGCAACAGTTCTGCAAAGGAAAAATCAATCCTTGTGCAATCATTATCAGATCAACAATATGTGTCTTTCTGCATCAAATAATAATTTCCAGAAAAATGTTTTTGAAGGAGTGCTTCGATCTTTGACATGATTTATTATTATTAATAATAATATTTTACACAGCAAGTAATGATATACAGTAGTCAAACCTGTATTAAGAGGTCACCTTTGTACAGTCAAACCTGTATTAAGAGGTCACCTTTGTAGTCAAACCTGTATTAAGAGGTCACATTTGTACAGTCAAACCTGTATTAAGAGGTCACCTTTGTACAGTCAAACCTGCATTAAGAGGTCACCTTTGTAGTCAAACCTGTATTAAGAGGTCACCTTTGTACAGTCAAACCTGTATTAAGAGGTCACCTTTTGGTCAAAGAAAGGGAGGCCTTATAAGACAGGTGACCTCTTAAAAGAGGTTCAATTCATATAAAATGTTCTATAACATGACAAGAAAAGGTGTTCTCTTAATACAGGTGACTGCTTAATAGAGGTGACCGCATGGGCAGGTTTGACTGTACATGTATACTTAAACAAAGGAGATAACAATGCATTACATTACAACATTTTAATACAAGTGTACTTTAAGAGACAGACGAGAGGGTCAACGTCGATATACCAAACTCTCGTGAGATCTTAATCAGCAGGGGAGGTAAGTGTACAACAACGAAAACAGCTGAAAATAATAGCAGGGGAACGTGTTGAAATAACATGATAAAATCATCAAACGATCCCGACCTCTTAAAGTCATCATAGGCTCTTCACACATGATGTATATTTCAAGCTCATCATCCGTCATGCGCAAAATTGACAACAACGTGTGGGGAATACCATGCATAGAATTGTGGTGTTTGTCAGAAAGAATTAACTCTGATTGTTTAGACGAACCCCTGAAAATTTATTATTTGATGCAGAGAGACACATATTGTTGATCTGATAGTGATTACACAGGGATTATCTAATTCATGGACTAGTTAAGAAATCTGGTACAATCTAACACAGTTATCAATATTCGGAACGTCTTGGGTTCTGCCAAGAAGCCATCTTCTTTTAACTGATAGAGTTGTATGTCAATTAGGAGAGCATTGTTATTGTTAGGTTTGGTCAACACACTACTGGCAGTTTACCAATAACAACGCTTTGATTGCTGTTTTGTCCGTAAGAACACTTTCACCTTTATGCCCACTGAATTATTATTGGAAGTTTCAAATTATTAAAGCATAAGCACAAAATAAAAATATGGAAAGATCTCCATATTATACCACTCTCAGACCGATTGAAGTTTCGCCCGAATTTTGTTGGAAATGCACTTTTCATCTTAAAAGCACACCATCAAAAACTTTTAGATAGACGCTTGTTACGGCTCTTATTAGACAATTCGGCAGTTGGTTTTGAGCTTGAAATCATATACGAACATTGTTGGAAAATATTCATTTGCACTCGCTGCGAAACAGGGAAAAAAAGCTCGCTTTTCTACCCGTTTCTAAAGCTTATACAAATAAATGATATATTTTCCGACAATGATTTTACTTGATTGATTTTAATTTATTGTGATTAACACCACTTTCAGCAATATTTCAGTTATATCATGGCGACCAGTTTTAGTGGTGGAAGAAGCCGGAGTACCCGGAGAGAACCACCGACCATGGGCAAGCAACTGGTAAACTTTATCACTTGTGGCTGCGAGTCGAGTGCACCCTTTTTGTAATTTACAAAGCCGGGCGCGAACCCACGCCGTATCGGTGATAGGCTTGTAGTTGCTAGGTAATCCAACTACCTAACTCATTGAGCCACCCGGGCCCAACCGGCTTGGATATAAATTTTAACCTCCTGTATCTAAAACACGTGTGTAATAAGAGAACTCATACTTGTTTAGAGTTCTGAGCCCTTCGTCGCCATTTTCTTTATGGAAGCCAGGAAGTGTCATTTCGCGTTTTCGCTTCGTCAAGATTAAAAGGGAAAAAACGCGAAATAGCAGCTACCGGCGTCCATACAACAGTACCAGGTATATTCAAATATATGAAAGACTCGTTGACATCAACGAAATAGCTGAATCAAATGATATTTAATTCAAATTGTGAAGTTGAACTTGTAATGCGTTTATGAAGTGTACGTACATATTTTTTTTATTCTTTGATTGAAGCAAACAATACAACCATTCGAGTCAATACACCCAATAGAACAGACCGTCTTTTTTTCTCTCTATTGTTCAAGGCACTTTGTCTTTTGCCTGGTAAGTTTCAGTACCGTTGTAAACAATTTAATTGGTGGGTGTTTGCACAATATTAATGGTACTATTTTCTTGACACCAGAGTTTGTTTTCAGTTTGTTTTCCAATTTCATCGCTTAATATAATATTTCATTTGTTGGAAAATATTAAGATTTTTTTTTATCACGTGACCATGCAGACAAGCCAGTATCGGAATGCATCTTCAATTAACATACGTCACAATTGTGTTTATTAGTATCACTGGCTATATGTCTTTGTTTTGTTTTTCCTCTCTTGTTTTTTTCGAAAGCCTGATTACATCAATTGCGCGTGCAGTGAGTTTTCATACCCATTGGGATTGTTATTGCCAAACTACACATCTTAATAAATATGCTGCATTATTGATGAAAATTACACTGGAATAATAATGAGAAGTTTGGGGTGGAAAATATGAACGGTGCTCTATTGTATATTTACTATGTATACAGACACCGCGGGACGGAAGAGAAGAATATAAATTGGACATGTAGGGACCATGCTGTTATACAATATTAGCTATTGAGAACATGGAGCTCTGCAACAAAAAACAACATGTGCGTTTTTTCTGTAATAACAACATAATATATTAATAATAAAAATAATAGTTATTTTTAGATTACGAACTATATATTCCCCCCCGAGTCATTTTAACACTACTTATCGAATATACATTCGCAATATTCTTGAATGTAATTTTTTAGTCAAAAGCACAAATAAGATTATATAAAAAAAAAATACGAAGAAAAAAAACTCTCTAAATGTACTTTCAAAAGTATTATTATTAATATGTCTCCCTGTGCTGTAACTTACATAACCTTTTTCTTTATACCTTGTATATATTCTAAATATTTTATTATCTCTGTACAATGGAAAAGGGGGGGGAGGAGGGGGAGGAGGGGGGGGGGGGGGGGGGGGGGGGGGGGTGTTGCAAGAACAAGTTAATTTTCAATGAGATGTGTACAAATGTTATGCGTTGGAAGAATGAATAAATGTATAAAATATGACGAAAATGTCAAAATTCTGATATTTACATGTACTTTCTTCAACGTTTTAAAAAAACTTAAACGCCAAATTGTTTACTATGAATATAGGATGGCGTATGTGTACTTGGTGAAAATTAAGTTTTTAAGACCATAACATTGAGCCACCAAAGACATGTCTGGAAACAAAATGATACTTTATTTCTAAATTGATTGAAACGTATTTCGGACAAAATTATTTCCTAAATTTAGATATTATTAATGAAAGAGTGCTAGTAACTATATTTAATTGAAAATATCGCACTGTGAATTCGAATGACATTCTGCTTAAGAGAAATATGTTTCCTGGCTGCCCTACCCAGGCAGACCTATTAGAACATACCCCCTTCAGAAGGACACCAATTCTACACACGTTATCTTAGAAAGCTAAGATATACTTATTAGTACATACACACCCCCCTCCCCTCTTTTCACTTGAACATCGATTCTACACGTGTTATTGTAGAAAACTAAGACAGACTTATTAGGATACCCCCCCCCCCCCCCCCCAGCTCATTTTTTCACATGGACATCAATTCTACACATGTTATTGTAGAAAGCTAAGATAGATTTTTTAGGACCGCCCCCCCCCCCTTTTTTTCATTTGGACATCAATTCTACACACATTGTTCTAGAAAGCTAAGACAGACTCATTAGTACATACCCCCCCCCCCCCCCCTCATTTTCACTTGAACATCAATTATACACACGATGTTCTAGAAAGCTAAGACAAACTAATTATTATCCCCTTTTCTCCTGGACATCGGTTCTACTGACATTGTTCTAGAAAGCTAATATTAATCTCTTCTGTCGTTACGTCTTGTCTCCAAAATATGAAATAAAATTGAAAAGAAAACAAAAATCGATGATAAAGTTAACAGATAAAAGTGTTTGTATATCATGGCTTTAATCTTAAAATCTTCATAACAACTATAACAATACAACAGTTTTAACGGTTTACACGCTTCGTTTGGCATGAAAGAGAGGCCTATATGAATTTCATTCGGATAATATCGTTTTATAAAAAACAACAAAGACATTTGCTCGCTATTACCCATGAAGGCCACGTGTGTTACATTTGCTCGCTATTACCCATGAAGGCCACGTGTGTTATAAGATTAAACTTTTACTTTTTTTTTACCTAAATTTAAACTTTTAAATTAAACAATAGAAAACGTAATATAGGTCAAGACAAGTACAATTGGACACCGTGCTTTATTATTTTTTCTTTGTCTGAGATATTTTACATATTTGAAGATTTAGACACTCCATTTCTTCTTGATCATTATGACACGTGTAGTCAATTAGTTAATGTTTTTGTCCAGTAAGTGTGAAAATATGTAAACAGAACACGGTCGTCCATTCATTACTTATTTATTGACTTAAAATATGGCCTGCACACTTTTCTGATTAAAACATGGTCTAATGAAGAATGTTTCCACCTGATCACACCATGCAGATACCTGTACATGTTTCTGATCAAACAAAAGCATCGGTATGCTTGTGTTTCCCGCAAAAAAACATGAATGTTGAGGAATGTTCCGAACAGCAGTACTCCTTTTATCATGTTATAGCTCTGTGTTCTCTTGATAATTAACATTTACAATAAAATATTGTGATGATTTATCGTGTTAGTTTAAAACGTGATTTTAATTGAATGTATTACTATAGTTTATGATTTGAAGCATAAATTACGTAATGCTGTTGTGCTGTCATGTCATGTTAGTGGAAGCACACTTTACGTTGTACTTCCACGTCGTGTCCGTGGACGCATAAAGTTTGCAATACGACCAGGTCATATAAGTGAAAGAATAAACTACACAATACGGTCATGTCATGTCCGTGGAAGCCTAAATAACGTGATTTCGTGTCATATCCGTACAAGCATAAATTATGTAATACATTAGTGTGGTGTCCATGGAAGGACGTAACATCGCAATGCTATGTCCGTAGAAGTATTAGTTACGTAATACTCTTATGTATATTAGTGGAAGCATGAATTACGTAATATTCTTATGTATATCAGTGGAAGCATGAATTACGTAATATTCTTATGTATAACAGTGGAAGCATGAATTACGTAATACTCTTATGTATATCAGTGGAAGCATGAATTACGTAACAATCCCATGTAATATCAGTGGATGCATCAATTGGGTAATAGATAGCCTCTAGATCAAATAAGCTATTTTTGATACCGGATTGTATAAGCTATTTTTGATACTGGATTGTAGAAGCTATTTTTGATACATGATTATATAAACTATTTTTGATAGCTGGGTTATATAAGCTATTTTTGATACAAGGCTGTAGAAGCTATTTTGGATACAGGACTATATAAGCTATTTTTGATACAGGGTTACATAAGCTATTTTTGATACAGAATTGTATAAGCTATTTTTGATACATGATTATATAAGCTATTTTGATACAGGATTATATAAGCTATTTTTGATACAGGGTTGTATAAGCTATTTTTGATACAGAATTGTATAAGCTATTTTTGATACATGATTATATAAGCTATTTTGATACAGGATTATATAAGCTATTTTTGATACAGGGTTGTATAAGCTATTTTTGATACTGGATTGTATAAGCTATTTTTGATACTGGATTGAATAAGCTATTTTTTTTATATATATTGTGTTGTATGTTAACTCCAACAAACATTAACCATTCAAAAAATGTCTATCCATAATGATTGATTAATGGATTGTTGTTGACCAGTAATTTAACGATATTCATCGCGAGAATTATTTTCATACACTTGTAAAAAGTAGGCACTGCAAGGGAAGGGAATATAGACAAAGGTTTTAATGGATACAAATAAATCGTAATTTATTGTCTTGCAACGGATCACACACACTGCCACTGAGCAGTTACTATGTACTATATCTACCTTTGATGTTTGGGCCCATTCAGCTAGTCTAACCCCGCCACTTTTTCTTGAAGACCTTGTACCAAGACGGGAAAGAGAGTGGTCTTGTATTTGTGTGTTGAAGGAGTCACTGTTTCTATTATTTTTCTATTAGATATTTGAACTATTTTTTGTGATATTTCGTGTTTTTCTATTAGATATTTGAACTATTTTTTGTCATTTTATTGGAGCCAAAATTTACAGTGAATTATTTTACGATGATTGATTTTTGGTATTTAACGCCACTTTCAGCAATATTTCAGCTATATCATGGCGACCAGTTTTAGTGGTGGAAGAAACCGGAGTACCCGGAGGGAACCACCGACCATGGGCAAGCAACTTAAAAATTATTTTACGCTATACCCCTATTCCCATACTCTTTTAAATTGCTTACCTTGTTTCTCTAAATCTTTGATAGATGTGTGTATTTTTGTAATATTTCTGTTTGATTCATCGTGACAGTACATGCCATAATATTTCTCTATTTTTATTTGTAAGTATGCTGAGGCCTCACAACAAAAACTGTAGTTACATCCATACCCTTTCTTACAAAATGGAGCAATTCTTTATTTATATATGTATGTTTATTCATTGCATTGATCTGCCGTAATTTGATTGTTTACGCCTATAAGCTGCATTGCTTTTCGTTAATAAAGTATTATTATATTTTTTAAATTTATTTAAAATAAAAATAACAATTTGTCTTTTTATTCAATCTGTAAAAATTAGAAGAGTAGTCGCAACATAAAATATATATTCATATACCACACATACGAACTAACACGATTCAACAAAAACGCCATTTTTGCAGGTACAAATATTTTTCTTTATTTATGCTGTATTCATTGATTTAGAATACATATTATTTGTCTTTATTGCCAAACAACTATTCTTAAACAGCTTACAGCTACTATATTTAGGAGATAACTGTATTGTATTTGAAAATTTCACGGCATCAATTGGAGATTTGATAGTCGCAAATTGGGTTCACTGGCGACGCGTTAGCGCAACCAGTAAACGAATATTTGCGATCATTAAATCGACAATTGATGCCCTGAAATTTTCAAATACTAAACAGTTATCTCCATTCTAATGTAATCATGTGTATAGATGTGTATTGCCACATTATTGACAAAATGACGTAAGCGGTAAAATTCTAAAAATATCTCATGCTATTTCAACCGTGGAATTGATACCGTGAAAATTACAGCTTTGTCCAATCACAAACCAGGTATATTAAACAACTACATTAGAAATATAAATACACCAGTGATGTCGGCAAATTATAAAAATTTCATGAAATATCATAAACAGAGCTTATTGTGAAAAAAATCCCAATTTGTTAGGCCACAAACGTTTAATTTTTAGGGGGGGCTGTGTTTTTTTTTTTATTCTTTTTATTTTAGAAACATATCCTGTTTTCACATTTTACCGGGAAATTGTTTTGAAAGATGCAAAAAAAAAGAGAAGAATAATCTGACCCTACACTTTTCAAAGAGAAATGTTTTCGTACAATTAAAAAATAAATTATATTTTGTTCATGTCCCCTAAAAAAAATCAGATTTTGTTTCGCTTAGAAACCAAATCTGACTCGCGGTTAAAAACAACCACGGGCCCCTCCCCGGGATAAATAATCGGTCCCTGACACGCCTTTCTTTACACTATGAATTTGACACTATGAACATTTTATTCTACATATTTTCGCTTTTATACTATGTGTCATTTGTAAATACAACTTTGTATCTAATGGACGCAGCCACTATTACCCCGGCCACTCCCGTTGTAAAGGGGTAGATTTCCAAATAATATATATATATATATTACACTACATTGTAACACATTGAAAAGTAACACCTTACATAAAAATAAATAAATAATCATGTTTACAAACATTTTAAAAGATTATCTAATGTGTATAATGATGAACGGTTTCTATGGTTATCACACGAAAAGACGTCCATTTTATCGGTGTTTATGAAGTTTATAAAGTTTATAAAGTTCAGAGTGTGCTACTAGAATTAAACAACTCAGAGGTTTTAAGTGCGAATCTTATTTAACAATGGTGTTGTTAAATTTGGTGTAGAGAATGTGGGCAATATATGGATGAAAGCTTATCTGGGATTATTTTAATGGTTCTCCATTTTGATTTGTCCTGTTTCAAGTTGAAATTAAAAAAAATGACTCATCACTTTCACGGCCGTTTGGAAAAGCCATGATTTGTCAATCACACCCCCAATTGAGGGCTCTTGGTGGTGGTGGTGCTGGTGGTGGTCCGTGTGTGTGTGTGTGTTTGTGTGTGTGTAGAGTGGTGGGAGGTGGAGGGGTGGTCCGTAATACGTCGTAATATTTACACAGAGATCTTTATCTTTAACCTGTGATGAAGTAGAGAACGAAACTCACTTCTTTATACACTGTGAATAAAACTTAAAACTTCCTTTCGGCTATACCGAGATTCATGACTTAGATGGTTCTATAGTATTAAAGAGTGATGCTAAAAAATTCCACCAATATCAATAAAATGAACAACCACCTCGCATCTTAACTCACTGACCACAAAGAAAAGATGATGACGAAAAGATATGATATTGGAAATCCATGCCCTGGCTTGGGACAGGCACAAAAGTGTAAAGTTTATATGACAATGACTATTGGATTGAATTAAAATGAATATGTTCTCTTCAAAGTACCATGGGTTGAATTAAAATGAATATGTTCTCTTCAAAGTACCATGGGTTGAATTGAATTGAATATGTTCTCTTCAAAGTACCATGGGTTGAATTAAAATGAATATGTTCTCTTCAGAGTACCATGGGTTGAATTAAACTGAATATGTTCTCTTCAAAGTACCATGGGTTGAATTAAAATGAATATGTTCTCTTCAAAGTACCATGGGTTGAATTAAAATGAATATGTTCTCTTCAGAGTACAATGGGTTGAATTCAAATGAATATGTTCTCTTCAAAGTACCATGGGTTGAATTGAACTGAATATGTTCTCTTCAAGGTACCATGGGTTGAATTAAAATGAATATGTTCTCTTCAGAGTACCATGGGTTGAATTAAACTGAATATGTTCTCTTCAAAGTACCATGGGTTGAATTGAACTGAATATGTTCTCTTCAAAGTACCATGGGTTGAATTAAAATGAATATGTTCTCTTCAGAGTACCATGGGTTGAATTAAACTGAATATGTTCTCTTCAAAGTACCATGGGTTGAATTGAACTGAATATGTTCTCTTCAAAGTACCATGGGTTGAATTAAAATGAATATGTTCTCTTCAGAGTACCATGGGTTGAATTAAACTGAATAAGTTCTCTTCAAAGTACCATGGGTTGAATTGAACTGAATATGTTCTCTTCAAAGTACCATGGGTTGAATTAAAATGAATATGTTCTCTTCAGAGTACCATGGGTTGAATTAAAATGAATATGTTCTCTTCAGAGTACAATGGGTTGAATTCAAATGAATATGTTCTCTTCAAAGTACCATGGGTTGAATTGAACTGAATATGTTCTCTTCAAAGTACCATGGGTTGAATTAAAATGAATATGTTCTCTTCAGAGTACCATGGGTTGAATTAAAATGAATATGTTCTCTTCAAAGTACCATGGGTTGAATTAAATTGAATATGTTCTCTTCAAAGTACCATGGGTTGAATTGAACTGAATATGTTCTCTTCAAAGTACCATGGGTTGAATTAAAATGAATATGTTCTCTTCAGAGTACCATGGGTTGAATTAAACTGAATATGTTCTCTTCAAAGTACCATGGGTTGAATTAAAATGAATATGCTCTTTTCAAAGTACCATGGGTTGAATTAAAATGAATATGTTCTCTTCAGAGTACCATGGGTTGAATTAAACTGAATATGTTCTCTTCAAAATACCATGGGTTGAATTAAAATGAATATGTTCTCTTCAAAGTACCATGGGTTGAATTAAAATGAATATGTTCTTTTCAAAGTACAATGGGTTGAATTCAAATGAATATGTTCTCTTCAGAGTACAATGGATTGAATTCAAATGAATATGTTCTCTTCAGAGTACAATGGGTTGAAATCAAATGAATATGTTCTCTTCAGAGTTCCATGGGTTGAAATCAAATGAATATGTTCTCTTCAAAGTACCATGGGTTGAATTAAAATGAATGTGTTCTCTTCAAAGTACCATGGGTTGATTTAAAATGAATATGTTCTCTTCAGAGTACAATGTGTTGAAATCAAATGAATATGTTCTCTTCAGAGTTCCATGGGTTGAAATCAAATGAATATGTTCTCTTCAAAGTACCATGGGTTGAAATCAAATGAATATGATCTCTTCAGAGTTCCACTATACACCCTTTTTTCTTTCTTTTTTTTTTATTATTACAGCTAGTCAAAAGAAAACTTGGAAAAATTAGGAGGATTTATTTCTGAAAATTTTACACTTTGACATTATTTTTGAATTCATGTAGATTTCGAATTGACGACAATAAGACCTTATACATCAATAAAGCCTCTTCAAATTTAGATTATTATCTTCAGGTGCGAGCAGCATAGCTGATGAGGAATTAGAGGTGACGTTAGGAGCATCCCTCCCCACCCTCAACCCCCAAATAAAATTAGCAATACACGTAGCTTTTGGTTGTTCGCCCGCTGGTCCGAACTAAGTGGCATCGAGATTCCTCGTATATACCTCTAAAACGCCAAAAACCTGGATGTGCGCCTGGTGTTTCATAATCATTATTTGCTCACCAATGGTGTAGATATTTGCGCCCATGTCCGAGTCACGAGGTGTGCTCGATGTGCATCTTTAAGTAAGAAAGTTTATCAAATACTTTCCAAAGATAAGTATGACTAAAAACTTCTTTTTAACATGTCATAAAGCAAACAAGCAATCAATTAAAACATTGGGGGTAGCCTAATATATTAAAACATTGGGGGTAGCCTAATATATTAAAGCATTGGGGGTAGCCTAACATATTAAAACATTGGGGGTAACCTAATATATTAAAACATTGGGGGTAGCCTAATATATTAAAACATTGGGGGTAGCCTAATATATTAAAACATTGGGGATAGCCTAATATATTAAAACATTGGGGGTAGCCCAACATATTAAAACATTGGGGATAGCCTAACATATTAAAAAATTAAAAAAATGATATACCGGTATGTCATATTGTGCTTATATCAATAACACATGTTTGCTTATTTACATAATCTGTTCAAGACTCCATAATTTATTTGCTAAAAAAATGTCTTAAAAGTTTTCACTTTTATATGTATTTCTTTGTATAGTGGAGGTTTATTTTAAATATGCACAAACTTACATCTTGACAGCGTATGTTTTTAATCATTCTATACAACAGATAATAGTACCCCGCTAAGAAATTACATATGGCTGAAAAAGCATGTTAATACTACCCCTTTCTGATAAAATGTAGATAAAAATATATATAAACAATAATTAAACTTATTTCTAGTCACATTTATCCGAGTAGCCAACATGGCCAGATAAATATATGTGTTCTTTCTTTTGTTTATTGAATTTGCTCAGTTTTATCAAAAGTATACATTTTTATTTGAACAGAACACTTGGTTACATAAACCATACGCTGTTGTGCCAATGAGCATATGGTAGTTTTCAGTCTGGCGAGGTCACGGGTCGCTTAGGTGCAAAATATGTTGTAAACGGAAGCCATTTATATTCAGTAAACGCCAAATAAAATATGTGTGAAGAAAAGAATATTTTCCGTATGACAATCGAAAGAGGAGCAAACATTTTATTTATTTTATTTATAATAACGTCTTGGTGATAAATGAATTGGTTGATTGATTTGATTTGATTTTTGGTGTTTTAACGCCACTTTCAGCAATATTTCAGCTATATCATGGCGGCCAGTTTTAGTGGTGGAAGAAGCTGGAGATCCGGAGAGAACCACCGACCATTGGCAAGCAGCTGGTAAACTTTATCACTTGTGGCTGCGAGTCGAGTGCACCCTTTTTGTAATCTACAAAGCCGGGCGCGAACCCACGCCGTATTTGTGATAGGCTTGTATGAGTTGTTAGGTAATGCAACTACCTAAGTCATTGAGTCACTCGGGCCCTTCAATGAATTAGTAAAATCTATATAAATAAAGGTTTTTGTTATGATTTACTTGCCATTGTTAGGACAATATCTTTATAGTAGGTTCTGTGACACAGTTTGTCCCTTTTGAGTGTTTTTGAATAAACAGTTGAAACATACGAGTCCGTGTCTAAGACTTTGGTTAGGTGTGTTCAACTCGACGTTGAAGCGATAACCTGTTAAACAGACGTTTGACACATTATGACTGACTAACGGGCTGGAAACGTCGTTGTACTCCATTACAGTTTATTTTTAGATGTCCGACAAAATCTTCAACAATTACAAATCAAATCGAAATCCTTCGGGGATAAAACTTTTTATGTATTTTATTTATGTTTTACTTACCATTGTGTTCATATATAATTGTTCTTAAATTAGGTTAGACACATATAGAGGCCTATGCAATCAGTGCCTAATACCACTAACGTTGGGAGTTCGAATCCCGCTCATGGTGAGGTGTAATCTATACAACACTATGTGATAAAGTTTGTCAGTGTCTTGCGACAGGTCGTTGGTTTTCTCCACCAATAAAATTGACCTCCATGATATAACTGAAATATTGTTGAAAGTAGCGTTAAACACCATACTCCTACCCCTTACTTCTGTTAGACACACTGTCGCTTATATATCCTGACGATCGGTGCCACTTTGTAAGACAAGAAATTGGTGTTAAAATGTCAGAAGAAACAGCCACAAAAAGATTGTAAGACAAGACATTGGAGTTAAAATGTCAGAAGAAACAGCCACAAAAATATTGTAAGACAAGACATTGGTGCTAAAATGTCAGAAGAAACAGCCACAAAAGGATTGTAAGACAAGACATTGGTGCTAAAATGTCAGACGAAACAGCCACAAAAAGATTGTAAGACAAGACATTGGTATTAAAATGTCAGAAGAAACAGCCACAAAAAGATTGTAAGACAAGACATTGGAGCTAAAATGTCAGAAGAAACAGCCACAAAAAGATTGTAAGACAAGACATTGGAGCTAAAATGTCAGAAGAAACAGTCACAAAAAGATTGTAAGACAAGACATTGGTGTTAAAATGTCAGAAGAAACAGCCACAAAAATATTGTAAGACAAGACATTGGTGTTAAAATGTCAGAAGAAACAGCCACAAAAAGATTGTAAGACAAGACATTGGTGCTAAAATGTCAGAAGAAACAGCCACAAAAATATTGTAAGACAAGACATTGGTGTTAAAATGTCAGAAGAAACAGCCACAAAAAGATTGTAAGACAAGACATTGGTGTTAAAATGTCAGAGGAAACAGCCACAAAAATATTGTAAGACAAGACATTGGAGTTAAAATGTCAGAAGAAACAGCCACAAAAATATTGTAAGACAAGACATTGGTGCTAAAATGTCAGAAGAAACAGCCACAAAAAGATTGTAAGACAAGACATTGGAGCTAAAATGTCAGAAGAAACATAACCACAAAAAGATTGTAAGACAAGACATTGGAGCTAAAATGTCAGAAGAAACAGCCACAAAAAGATTGTAAGACAAGACATTGGTGTTAAAATGTCAGAAGAAACAGCCACAAAAGGATTGTAAGACAAGACATTGGTGCTAAAATGTCAGACGAAACAGCCACAAAAATATTGTAAGACAAGACATTGGTATTAAAATGTCAGAAGAAACAGCCACAAAAAGATTGTAAGACAAGACATTGGAGTTAAAATGTCAGAAGAAACAGCCACAAAAAGATTGTAAGACAAGACATTGGAGTTAAAATGTCAGAAGAAACAGCCACAAAAAGATTGTAAGACAAGACATTGGTGCTAAAATGTCAGAAGAAACAGCCACAAAAAGATTGTAAGACAAGACATTGGTGTTAAAATGTCAGAAGAAACAGCCACAAAAATATTGTAAGACAAGACATTGGAGTTAAAATGTCAGAAGAAACAGCCACAAAAATATTGTAAGACAAGACATTGGAGTTAAAATGTCAGTAGAAACAGCCACAAAAAGATTGTAAGACAAGACATTGGAGTTAAAATGTCAGAAGAAACAGCCACAAAAAGATTGTAAGACAAGACATTGGAGCTAAAATGTCAGAAGAAACAGCCACAAAAAGATTGTAAGACAAGACATTGGAGTTAAAATGTCAGAAGAAACAGCCACAAAAATATTGTAAGACAAGACATTGGAGTTAAAATGTCAGAAGAAACAGCCACAAAAAGATTGTAAGACAAGACATTGGAGCTAAAATGTCAGAAGAAACATAACCACAAAAAGATTGTAAGACAAGACATTGGAGCTAAAATGTCAGAAGAAACATAACCACAAAAAGATTGTAAGACAAGACATTGGAGTTAAAATGTCAGAAGAAACAGCCACAAAAAGATTGTAAGACAAGACATTGGAGTTAAAATGTCAGAAGAAACAGCCACAAAAAGATTGTAAGACAAGACATTGGAGTTAAAATGTCAGAAGAAACAGCCACAAAAAGATTGTAAGACAAGACATTGGAGTTAAAATGTCAGAAGAAACAGCCACAAAAAGATTGTAAGACAAGACATTGGAGCTAAAATGTCAGAAGAAACAGCCACAAAAAGATTGTAAGACAAGACATTGGAGCTAAAATGTCAGAAGAAACATAACCACAAAAAGATTGTAAGACAAGACATTGGAGTTAAAATGTCAGAAGAAACAGCCACAAAAAGATTGTAAGACAAGACATTGGAGTTAAAATGTCAGAAGAAACAGCCACAAATAGATTGTAAGACAAGACATTGGAGTTAAAATGTCAGAAGAAACAGCCACAAAAAGATTGTAAGACAACACATTGGAGTTAAAATGTCAGAAGAAACATAACCACAAAAAGATTGTAAGACAAGACATTGGAGTTAAAATGTCAGAAGAAACAGCCACAAAAAGATTGTAAGACAAGACATTGGAGTTAAAATGTCAGAAGAAACAGCCACAAAAAGATTGTAAGACAAGACATTGGAGCTAAAATGTCAGAAGAAACAGCCACAAAAAGATTGTAAGACAAGACATTGGAGCTAAAATGTCAGAAGAAACATAACCACAAAAAGATTGTAAGACAAGACATTGGAGTTAAAATGTCAGAAGAAACAGCCACAAAAAGATTGTAAGACAAGACATTGGAGTTAAAATGTCAGAAGAAACAGCCACAAAAAGATTGTAAGACAAGACATTGGAGTTAAAATGTCAGAAGAAACAGCCACAAAAAGATTGTAAGACAAGACATTGGAGTTAAAATGTCAGAAGAAACAGCCACAAAAAGATTGTAAGACAAGACATTGGAGTTAAAATGTCAGAAGAAACATAACCACAAAAAGATTGTAAGACAAGACATTGGTGTTAAAATGTCAGAAGAAACAGCCACAAAAAGATTGTAAGACAAGACATTGGAGTTAAAATGTCAGAAGAAACAGCCACAAAAAGATTGTAAGACAAGACATTGGAGTTAAAATGTCAGAAGAAACAGCCACAAAAATATTGTAAGACAAGACATTGGAGTTAAAATGTCAGTAGAAACAGCCACAAAAAGATTGTAAGACAAGACATTGGAGCTAAAATGTCAGAAGAAACAGCCACAAAAAGATTGTAAGACAAGACATTGGAGTTAAAATGTCAGAAGAAACAGCCACAAAAATATTGTAAGACAAGACATTGGAGTTAAAATGTCAGAAGAAACAGCCACAAAAATATTGTAAGACAAGACATTGGTGCTAAAATGTCAGAAGAAACAGCCACAAAAAGATTGTAAGACAAGACATTGGAGCTAAAATGTCAGAAGAAACATAACCACAAAAAGATTGTAAGACAAGACATTGGAGCTAAAATGTCAGAAGAAACAGCCACAAAAAGATTGTAAGACAAGACATTGGTGTTAAAATGTCAGAAGAAACAGACACAAAAGGATTTTAAGACAAGACATTGGTGCTAAAATGTCAGACGAAACAGCCACACAAATATTGTAAGACAAGACATTGGTATTAAAATGTCAGAAGAAACAGCCACAAAAAGATTGTAAGACAAGACATTGGAGTTAAAATGTCAGAAGAAACAGCCACAAAAAGATTGTAAGACAAGACATTGGAGTTAAAATGTCAGAAGAAACAGCCACAAAAATATTGTAAGACAAGACATTGGTGCTAAAATGTCAGAAGAAACAGCCACAAAAAGATTGTAAGACAAGACATTGGTGTTAAAATGTCAGAAAAAACAGCCACAAAAATATTGTAAGACAAGACATTGGAGTTAAAATGTCAGAAGAAACAGCCACAAAAATATTGTAAGACAAGACATTGGAGTTAAAATGTCAGTAGAAACAGCCACAAAAAGATTGTAAGACAAGACATTGGAGTTAAAATGTCAGAAGAAACAGCCACAAAAAGATTGTAAGACAAGACATTGGAGCTAAAATGTCAGAAGAAACAGCCACAAAAAGATTGTAAGACAAGACATTGGAGTTAAAATGTCAGAAGAAACAGCCACAAAAATATTGTAAGACAAGACATTGGAGTTAAAATGTCAGAAGAAACAGCCACAAAAAGATTGTAAGACAAGACATTGGAGCTAAAATGTCAGAAGAAACAGCCACAAAAAGATTGTAAGACAAGACATTGGAGCTAAAATGTCAGAAGAAACATAACCACAAAAAGATTGTAAGACAAGACATTGGAGTTAAAATGTCAGAAGAAACAGCCACAAAAAGATTGTAAGACAAGACATTGGAGTTAAAATGTCAGAAGAAACAGCCACAAAAAGATTGTAAGACAAGACATTGGAGTTAAAATGTCAGAAGAAACAGCCACAAAAAGATTGTAAGACAAGACATTGGAGTTAAAATGTCAGAAGAAACAGCCACAAAAAGATTGTAAGACAAGACATTGGAGCTAAAATGTCAGAAGAAACAGCCACAAAAAGATTGTAAGACAAGACATTGGAGCTAAAATGTCAGAAGAAACATAACCACAAAAAGATTGTAAGACAAGACATTGGAGTTAAAATGTCAGAAGAAACAGCCACAAAAAGATTGTAAGACAAGACATTGGAGTTAAAATGTCAGAAGAAACAGCCACAAATAGATTGTAAGACAAGACATTGGAGTTAAAATGTCAGAAGAAACAGCCACAAAAAGATTGTAAGACAAGACATTGGAGTTAAAATGTCAGAAGAAACATAACCACAAAAAGATTGTAAGACAAGACATTGGAGTTAAAATGTCAGAAGAAACAGCCACAAAAAGATTGTAAGACAAGACATTGGAGTTAAAATGTCAGAAGAAACAGCCACAAAAAGATTGTAAGACAAGACATTGGAGCTAAAATGTCAGAAGAAACAGCCACAAAAAGATTGTAAGACAAGACATTGGAGCTAAAATGTCAGAAGAAACATAACCACAAAAAGATTGTAAGACAAGACATTGGAGTTAAAATGTCAGAAGAAACAGCCACAAAAAGATTGTAAGACAAGACATTGGAGTTAAAATGTCAGAAGAAACAGCCACAAAAAGATTGTAAGACAAGACATTGGAGCTAAAATGTCAGAAGAAACAGCCACAAAAAGATTGTAAGACAAGACATTGGAGTTAAAATGTCAGAAGAAACAGCCACAAAAAGATTGTAAGACAAGACATTGGAGCTAAAATGTCAGAAGAAACAGCCACAAAAAGATTGTAAGACAAGACATTGGAGCTAAAATGTCAGAAGAAACATAACCACAAAAAGATTGTAAGACAAGACATTGGAGTTAAAATGTCAGAAGAAACAGCCACAAAAAGATTGTAAAACAAGACATTGGAGTTAAAATGTCAGAAGAAACAGCCACAAAAAGATTGTAAGACAAGACATTGGAGTTAAAATGTCAGAAGAAACATAACCACAAAAAGATTGTAAGACAAGACATTGGTGTTAAAATGTCAGAAGAAACAGCCACAAAAAGATTGTTGTAAGACAAGACATTGGAGTTAAAATGTCAGAAGAAACAGCCACAAAAAGATTGTAAGACAAGACATTGGAGTTAAAATGTCAGAAGAAACAGCCACAAAAATATTGTAATACAAGACATTGGAGTTAAAATGTCAGTAGAAACAGCCACAAAAAGATTGTAAGACAAGACATTGGAGCTAAAATGTCAGAAGAAACAGCCACAAAAAGATTGTAAGACAAGACATTGGAGTTAAAATGTCAGAAGAAACAGCCACAAAAAGATTGTAAGACAAGACATTGGAGTTAAAATGTCAGAAGAAACAGCCACAAAAAGATTGTAAGACAAGACATTGGAGTTAAAATGTCAGAAGAAACAGCCACAAAAAGATTGTAAGACAAGACATTGGAGCTAAAATGTCAGAAGAAACAGCCACAAAAATATTGTAAGACAAGACATTGGAGCTAAAATGTCAGAAGAAACATAACCACAAAAAGATTGTAAGACAAGACATTGGAGTTAAAATGTCAGAAGAAACAGTCACAAAAAGATTGTAAGACAAGACATTGGAGTTAAAATGTCAGAAGAAACAGCCACAAAAATATTGTAAGACAAGACATTGGAGTTAAAATGTCAGAAGAAACAGCCACAAAAAGATTGTAAGACAAGACATTGGAGCTAAAATGTCAGAAGAAACATAACCACAAAAAGATTGTAAGACAAGACATTGGAGTTAAAATGTCAGAAGAAACAGCCACAAAAAGATTGTAAGACAAGACATTGGAGTTAAAATGTCAGAAGAAACAGCCACAAAAAGATTGTAAGACAAGACATTGGAGTTAAAATGTCAGAAGAAACAGCCACAAAAAGATTGTAAAACAAGACATTGGAGCTAAAATGTCAGAAGAAACAGCCACAAAAAGATTGTAAGACAAGACATTGGAGCTAAAATGTCAGAAGAAACATAACCACAAAAAGATTGTAAGACAAGACTTTGGAGTTAAAATGTCAGAAGAAACAGCCACAAAAAGATTGTAAGACAAGACATTGGAGTTAAAATGTCAGAAGAAACAGCCACAAAAAGATTGTAAGACAAGACATTGGAGTTAAAATGTCAGAAGAAACAGCCACAAAAAGATTGTAAGACAAGACATTGGAGTTAAAATGTCAGAAGAAACAGCCACAAAAAGATTGTAAGACAAGACATTGGAGCTAAAATGTCAGAAGAAACAGCCACAAAAAGATTGTAAGACAAGACATTGGAGCTAAAATGTCAGAAGAAACATAACCACAAAAAGATTGTAAGACAAGACATTGGAGTTAAAATGTCAGAAGAAACAGCCACAAAAAGATTGTAAGACAAGACATTGGAGTTAAAATGTCAGAAGAAACAGCCACAAAAAGATTGTAAGACAAGACATTGGAGTTAAAATGTCAGAAGAAACAGCCACAAAAAGATTGTAAGACAAGACATTGGAGTTAAAATGTCAGAAGAAACAGCCACAAAAAGATTGTAAGACAAGACATTGGAGCTAAAATGTCAGAAGAAACAGCCACAAAAAGATTGTAAGACAAGACATTGGAGCTAAAATGTCAGAAGAAACATAACCACAAAAAGATTGTAAGACAAGACATTGGAGTTAAAATGTCAGAAGAAACAGCCACAAAAATATTGTAAGACAAGACATTGGTGTTAAAATGTCAGAAGAAACAGCCACAAAAATATTGTAAGACAAGACATTGGAGTTAAAATGTCAGAAGAAACAGCCACAAAAATATTGTAAGACAAGACATTGGTGTTAAAATGTCAGAAGAAACAGCCACAAAAAGATTGTAAGACAAGACATTGGAGCTAAAATGTCAGAAGAAACAGCCACAAGAAGATTGTAAGACAAGACATTGGAGCTAAAATGTCAGAAGAAACATAACCACAAAAAGATTGTAAGACAAGACATTGGAGTTAAAATGTCAGAAGAAACAGCCACAAAAATATTGTAAGACAAGACATTGGTGTTAAAATGTCAGAAGAAACAGCCACAAAAATATTGTAAGACAAGACATTGGAGTTAAAATGTCAGAAGAAACAGCCACAAAAATATTGTAAGACAAGACATTGGTGTTAAAATGTCAGAAGAAACAGCCACAAAAATATTGTAAGACAAGACATTGGAGTTAAAATGTCAGAAGAAACAGCCACAAAAATATTGTAAGACAAGACATTGGTGTTAAAATGTCAGAAGAAACAGCCACAAAAATATTGTAAGACAAGACATTGGAGTTAAAATGTCAGAAGAAACAGCCACAAAAATATTGTAAGACAAGACATTGGAGCTAAAATGTCAGAAGAAACAGCCACAAAAATATTTTAAGACAAGACATTGGTGTTAAAATGTCAGAAGAAACAGCCACAAAAATATTGTAAGACAAGACATTGGAGTTAAAATGTCAGAAGAAACAGCCACAAAAATATTGTAAGACAAGACATTGGAGCTAAAATGTCAGAAGAAACAGCCACAAAAAGATTGTAAGACAAGACATTGGAGTTAAAATGTCAGAAGAAACAGCCACAAAAATATTGTAAGACAAGACATTGGTGCTAAAATGTCAGAAGAAACAGCCACAAAAATATTGTAAGACAAGACATTGGTGTTAAAATGTCAGAAGAAACAGCCACAAAAATATTGTAAGACAAGACATTGGAGTTAAAATGTCAGAAGAAACAGCCACAAAAATATTGTAAGACAAGACATTGGTGTTAAAATGTCAGAAGAAACAGCCACAAATAGATTGTAAGACAAGACATTGGAGCTAAAATGTCAGAAGAAACAGCCACAAAAAGATTGTAAGACAAGACATTGGAGTTAAAATGTCAGAAGAAACAGCCACAAATAGATTGTAAGACAAGACATTGGAGTTAAAATGTCAGAAGAAACAGCCACAAATAGATTGTAAGACAAGACATTGGAGCTAAAATGTCAGAAGAAACAGCCACAAAAATATTGTAAGACAAGACATTGGAGTTAAAATGTCAGAAGAAACAGCCACAAAAAGATTGTAAGACAAGACATTGGTGTTAAAATGTCAGAAGAAACAGCCACAAATAGATTGTAAGACAAGACATTGGAGCTAAAATGTCAGAAGAAACAGCCACAAAAAGATTGTAAGACATGACATTGGAGTTAAAATGTCAGAAGAAACAGCCACAAAAAGATTGTAAGACAAGACATTGGAGCTAAAATGTCAGAAGAAACAGCCACAAAAAGATTGTAAGACAAGACATTGGAGTTAAAATGTCAGAAGAAACAGCCACAAAAAGATTGTAAGACAAGACATTGGAGTTAAAATGTCAGAAGAAACAGCCACAAAAATATTGTAAGACAAGACATTGGTGTTAAAATGTCAGAAGAAACAGCCACAAAAATATTGTAAGACAAGACATTGGAGTTAAAATGTCAGAAGAAACAGCCACAAAAAGATTGTAAGACAAGACATTGGAGCTAAAATGTCAGAAGAAACATAACCACAAAAAGATTGTAAGACAAGACATTGGAGTTAAAATGTCAGAAGAAACAGCCACAAAAAGATTGTAAGACAAGACATTGGAGTTAAAATGTCAGAAGAAACAGCCACACAAATATTGTAAGACAAGACATTGGAGCTAAAATGTCAGAAGAAACAGCCACAAATAGACAAACTACACCACATCTGTCAAAAGTATTCGGAAATGTAAAAAAATCCCTATATAATCAACCAAAACCATATTTTTTTCAAAAAATTATTGTGAAGTCATTTCTGGATAAATATTAACATATTTTACACCCAGACATTCGGAATTGTCTATCTTTTGTTTGTTTATTTGCTCATTATGTTTATATGAGTGGTTTTTATTTGTGCATAATTTTTCCATGATTTTTAATTTTTAGGATTTATTTCTAGTTGAAATATATAGGAAAATCAAAGTCAATTTTTATTTGTTGTGTTTAAATTATGTACAAATAAAAATAACTCATAACAACATAATGAGTAAATAAATAATCAAAATATTGACAATTCCGAATGTTTTGGTGTAAAATTTGTTAAAATCTATCCAGAAATGACTTCATAATAATTTTTTTAAAAAATATGGTTTTGGTTGATTTTTAGGGATTTTTTACATTTCCGAAAACTTTTGACAGATGACTGGTACAATATCGATGGTAGTCAGGAAAATATGTAAATATAAATAATTAATCATAAAGATATATGATTAATTGTTGTAGGCTTAACAAAAACTGTAATTTTGTATTGTAGGAGTGCATAGCTATGTCATAGCTTTAGCTTCTTGTAGAAATATCTGTGTACTTTATTTACAACACATTTTGACTGTAATTTTTATCTTGAGAGTACATAGCTATGTCATAGCTTTAGTACATAGCTATGTCATAGCTTTAGTACATAGCTATGTCATAGCTTTAGTACATAGCTATGTCATAGCTTTAGCTTCTTGTAGAAATATCTGTATACTTTATTTACAACACATTTATCTTGAGAGTACATAACTATGTCATAGCTTTAGTACATTGCTATGTCATAGCTTTAGCTTCTTGTAGAAATATCTGTGTACTTTATTTACAAAACATTTTGGTTGTAATTTTTATCTTGAGAGTAAATAGCTATGTCATAGCTTTAGTACATAGCTATGTCATAGCTTTAGTACATAGCTATGTCATAGCTTTAGCTTCTTGTAGAAATATCTGTGTACTTTACTTGAAACACATTTTGGCTGTAATTTTTATCTTGAGAGTAAATAGCTATGTCATAGCTTTAGCTTCTTGTAGAAATATCTGTGTACTTTACTTGAAACACATTTTGACTGTAATTTTTATCTTGAGAGTACATAGCTATGTCATAGCTTTAGCACATACCTATGTCATAGCTTTAGCTTCTTGTAGAAATATATGTGTACTTTACTTGAAACACATTTTTACTGCCATGAAGAAAATAATAATGGCTAAGCCAGTTCATAGAAAGAGCCGAAGAAATAAAGATTTTACGGTATTCTTGGATTGGTTAACAACATATCTCTGTCATCCAAATAAAATGATGTTATTTCATTTCTGTTATTATTATTTAATTTTGTAGACCATCCTGTCTTGTCGTGTGTATTTATTATCTATTTATGTTAAATTGCCAAATTCTCTGTACAATGTTTCAACTATGTTTTTTTTGAGAAATAAGGAATCTTGAATCTTGAATCTTGGAACATTTTAATGTTTGTCTAACCTTCATAATATTTATTTTAATAAATTGTATTCCAAGCTGATGCGACCAAAAGACAAACAATACAACTCGTTTTGTTCATTAACATCAGAGAAAACTCTTAATGTAGGGTTAGAGTTATGGTGTTTAACGCCACTTTCAACAATATTTCAGTTATATCGTGGCGGTCAGGTATATTGGTGAAGGAAACTCGAGTACCCAGAGAAAATCACTGACCTGTCGGAAGTCACTGACAAACTTTATCACATAATGTCACTTAATGTATTGTGTACGTTCCTCTTTTTATGTTTTTTTCTTCATAATTGAAGATCTTGTTTCCGAATTCATATTTTGTAAGAGATTCTATACTAAGCATTATTTATGTCTTTCTGTAATAAATATTGCTTAAACCAAGATCTTGAGAAAAAATATATATTGCAGTCAGAAACTGTATTGTCAGAAAATGGAATAAATAATTTAAATTACAAATATAATAAACTGTGAATTTAAAGCAAAATGTCCACAATAAATTTGAATTTACAAGTTTCTTTCTAAATCTAGTGGTAGAATTTTGACCAATTCTCTACATTTTTTTATCTGGTTTCTAAATAAACAAGTTTCCATGACGATGTTGTTCATTCATTCAGGGTTTTTTTTAATTGCTTTTTACAGATAAAATTCAATATAAAAAAACGTTTTCATTTTGTGCCCATAATACTAGCTTAACCCCGCCACTTTTGTATTGAAGTGCATGTACCAAGCCAAGCCAAGCCAAGAAAGTGAGCGATCATGTATCTGTGTGTTACAGTTTCGATTTTGCCCCATTTTCTATAATTTTCCTCTTATATTTTGGATCTGGTCTTATAGTGTGGTATATATATATTTGTTTTCATTTTTATAGACCATTGTTATGTTTATTAGGTACAGTATTTGTTTTCTTGTAACTGAAATTAAACTTCATTATGAAGCAGTGAAAAATGGTATAACACTTTTGAATTAATATATATATATATTTTTTATTATTCAAAAGTGTTATGCCATTTTTGCCTGCATCATAATATTATATCTTTATGATTATTCTTCAACAAATGTAAGCGTCCAAATATTTTCTATTTTATAATCTATTTTTTCAGAGAAAGGGTTGAACTTTTTGACCTCTCAGGTCACATGCAATTAAATATTTAATACTACTCAAACATTGAAACTGATCTAATATGAAGTGTTTAAAATCTTACAAAAAAGTATCAAGCATCTACAAATAAACATATGTCTCGATAGATACAATGTGTATGTATTACATGGTCATGGCACGCGCAATCACATGGTCATGGCACGCGCGATGTGATCAAATCATCCTGTTTGATCGCCTGAATCAGCTTTTATAAATCTTTTGTTTCAATAAAACTAATTATTAAATTAGAGATCGTTCATCAAGCACCGTGGGTATAATACAGTAAAATGGAGGAAATAAACAGTGGGGAGTACGCCATGTGTAAAACTCATGAAACAGGGGCAAGCGTAATCGTCAGCTGTGTACATATGCTAATTAGATTATGTCACGTGGAATAACCGGATGTTGACCGACACGAGATGTGGACAACTGGTTCCAATTAACAGTATCTTGTCTGTTTATTAAGACATTCCAGGAGTTTGACACGCCTTAACGAGTATTGTCAGCAATAATAAATTCCAGAGTATATGGCATGAATTCCTTGCATGTTATCAAGCAAATGAAATCCATATTTTCTGGCACTTTATGACCATAGTGTGAAAAAAAGAATTTTTATTTCAAAGAACAAAGATTTCATTCAATTTTCCAAGATATTTCTGCACAGGAATCATCAACTTATACCATTGTGCCCATTTTAAATATTAAATATAATTATTCAGGGGAGAATTAAATATCTAAAATAAAAGACCATAGTGTGAAAAAAGAATTTTAATTTAAAAAAACAAAGATTGTCATTTAATTTTCCAAGGTATTTCTGCACAGGAATCATCAACTGATACCTTTTAAATATTAAATATTATTATTCAAGGGAGAATTAATTATCTAAATTAAAAGAGATTTTACACTGCATTTTTAAAAGAGCTCATTAATTTTTAAAAGGTTGAATATTGTTTGGTAAAGGAAAAAAAACCCTATTTATTCATGCACATCTGAATGCATGAACATATGTGAATTTCTATTAAGAAGCATCTTGTCTTTGATACTTGCATAATTATAAACTTCTAGATATATATGAACAAATAATATTCAAAATAGGACACAAAAAAGTTTGTAAAGAATAAGCATATTATATTTTAACATCTACTATGTTATGTTTAGATACCATACAAAATATTCCTTTATTTATTGAACTAGTTATTTAATTTTTCCTTTTTCAACTGGTAAAATTAAATAGAATTTGTAAACATGAAGCTGAAAAGTTCAATGAGTTAGTGGTATATTTGTCGAGAGTACACAATATACATTTGATAAATAATAACAACTATTAAATTATTCAATAAATGTCTTTGTAATGTCGCCCAGTGTCGACTTATTTTTCAAAAAGAAAATTCGGTCTCTTTTATGTGAAATAACAACATGGGAAACAGGACGGCTGTATTTGTTTAGACAGAACTTACTTGCTAAAAGTCTGTAGCTTGAATATAACACATGTTGTCATAGAAACTCTTTAGTTTTCTTTCTCCCATTTTTGTCTCTCTCAATTATTTGGTTTCTAATCTTTTGATATTTAGCGTATCTAATGATTTGATTTGATTTAATTTTTGGTGTTTAACGCCACTTTCAGCAATATTTCAGCCATATCATGACGATGCGTACCTATTGAAGGTTATTTCAAGAACTTTCACGAACTTTATTGAACACCACTCAGACACTATACAGTGTAACATGAGGTACAATGTTAAATACAATACAGTAAATGAAATGCCATAAACGCATCCTGCACTAAATTTGATACCTATGTGTTTAATATAACAAAAAAATTCTCAATTTTATTTTCTTTAAAAAAAATGTTTTCATTGATCCTTCAAAAAAAAATCGTATGATATTTTGTTTTCTTCATCTCCTTTTAAACATTTTATTGTTGTAATATCAAGAATGTTATATAAAGAATTATTTATTTAAAAAATAATAGTTGTGGAATATTTCAATCCTCTTGTAAACTCAATAACTGATTTTTTTGGCGAGGGGAGAGGATCGGTTATTTGTCTATTCAGGATCAATCTAGATATGAAAACTATTCTCTTTGGTATAAAAAACTTACATACTTTCTTTCAAAGTGAACAATGTAATTTTTCTCTCCCTATTCTGCATTTTGTATCCTCAATATAAATTTAAAGTGGCATTTTAACAAATTAAATTCAACATTTTATTAGCTTCTCATACCGAATTAAATTCAATATTGGATTAGCTTTCCATCGTATGCATATATACTTAAAATAACAAAAAAATAAAAATAAAAAAAATCATGATTTTTTTGGTTGAAAACGCCAAGTAATCACATATAATTCTCAATGATATAAAGTTTGTTTGAATTCTCAATGACAAAGTTTGTTTTTAAATCTTCAATAACAAACGGGCTCCGTGAATCACCTCTACATTGATTGTTGTTAAAGATCTAAAGATCTATATTGAAGTAAATACAATATTTATTTGTGTATATTTATACAAATGTGATAAATGCTGTCTTTTGTTGAAATTAAAATTCAATACAATTGTTTTCCCCGTATTCTTGTGGTGTCTTTTCATCCATTGAAGTTCGTCAACTGGAGTGCACAGATTTTAAATACATTTAACCATAAAACTAACGCGATTGTAGAATGCATATGCATTTATAAGATTGAAACGCTGTTTCTTTTAGTAAAGTAAAAAAGGGTATCTTAAGTCCGGTTTTAAGCAAAGGAAAACGTTAAAAATTTACAGGCATGGTATACAATTGTTTTACGTTTATTTTTTTGGATATTGCTCTATACTTGGGTGACGACGCATTTCTTCAGCTACATAAGCCATATTTCAATTGTCAAAGAAGAGATGTGGAAACTATAATTCTAATTGACTCGAATCAATGTGTTTCTATTTAATAAAAACGGTTGATAGGAACACGAAAGAAATATGAAGATTATTAAAAAAAAGATTTTAAGAAAGGAACACAGCAAACAAAAACCCAAGAAAACTCACAAAAAAACACACAAAATCCGTTCACCATTGTTCATATGCAAGCTAGAAAATTAATTTATTGTTGATTCTGGTGTCATAGATGTGTTTATCACCAACATAGTTTATTGGACAAAATGACATCTTCTAAAACGTTTTTGTAACAAAGATGAACCAAGGACGTATATTATAAGATATACGTCCTTGGATGAACACACAAATACACAAAAGTAAAACTAGGTATAAATAACAACACAAACACACACACAAAAAGGCAGCTTTCATTTGAAGAATATTCTTTATTGAGCTTCTAAAATAAAAGGAAAAAGAAAAAATAGGAAACAGAAAGGTTAGTTTTCTTTACAGAGAATATATATATGTATTGAAAATAGTTCACAGCAAACTACTGCAAAAACTCAAACTCCACTCTGCAGCTCACCTTTTAATAAGACAGAATTATCCTTTTGTAAGATTTAGAAAAAATCAAAATAATAAAGAAATAATCCAAAGAAAACAGAAAATTCCGACTTCGTTGGGGAGCCATTTTGTTCAATGCATGAGGCATCCCGAATGACGTAGATTTTCGGTATCCATCGCAATGTCAATCAATTAATTAGCATATATAGTAATATGCAAATGATATTATACAGTTGGTTCCAATTATAATAAAGAAGGTTTCCTACACAATTCAAAACTTCTTAATTATTCAAATAAAAGAAAATCTTTCGAACATCATTCAGATCAATCCGATTTTACCTATATAAAATTTAAATTTCTTCAACTCTATAAAGGAGATAAATGGCAATAAAATTATTTCCATTGATTTTGACAGGTTTAAACCAATATTTTGATAGACCTAAAATTTAAAACTTGGAGACATGCCAAAACGTGTCTATTTCAAACGACAAAATACAAGGTAACTGATAAATTAAAACTCTATAACGGTACAATATATTGAATTTATAGTTTTATTGTTCACATCAAAATTGCCAATATTCTTTTGAAAAAAAATCATGCATTCTATAAAGAACTCTAAAACAATAAGATTTTTTTTTTTTAAAATGTAAAATTATGAAGCGTGAAAAATCTGATAAATTCTATTGCGTGTAAGGAAAATTTGATATCCATAAGCTAGGGGGAGGTCACGTGGGCGTGGAAAAGCACGTGGCTAATATATATTCAGAGTGGGCGGAGTTAGCGGTCTCATATATCTGATATTACAATAACGGTTTTAGTGATTTACCAGTTTGTGTGCCAAAATATGAAAAACGTGAAATGACATTGGGTACTGTAGTTTAAAACACAGGAAAAAAAACTAGTCGTGAATTCGTTTAGGGATATATACTCGACCATTACACGGAGAATATTTACTGGATATTTTAGAATTTTTACTTAGTGAAATCATATATTTATTGTGTTGTTAACATAACGAATCTTGTTCAGTGTTTATATTTATTTATTTTTATTATTTATTTATCGAATTTTGAAACGAAAAAATAAAAATGGCCAACACGATTACACAGAAAGATACCACGCTAACAAAGATATTCGTTGGTGGACTCCCGTACCATACAACAGACAAATCCTTGAGAGAATTTTTTGATAAATTCGGAGACATTGAGGAGGCCGTAGTTATAACGGACAGACAAACTGGCAAAAGTCGTGGATACGGATTTGTGAGTATGCTTAGACTAATAGCTTGTTTTCAATGAGTAGCTAGCTAACAATTGCTGACACAGGAAAGAGTAGAAACAGAAAAAAAAATGTGTACCTCAACAGTATTGTTTTGGCCGTTGAGTCTATTGGACCTTATGAACACCTCTTTCCTCTTATAAACACCTCATTTTGTCTCAAACAAGGAGAATATTTACCCTGTAATAATTTATTACACTTTCGCTTTCGTTTCTATTTGTATAATCAAACGAATTTAGACAAATATTTTTCAATTTTTTTCTGCGCTATAAACATGTTGTTACATCTGATTCGTGCCCACGATAAGATAACAAACATTGATTTATGGAGTCTATGAATTAAAACTATTTTGTGTTTTTATCCACTAGTTGAGCGTCTAGTACATTGTAAAGTACCCGTATCGTATCAGAATGCCGTTGAATTAGCAAAAATAATATATTATACCGTACAAAGGTCCATGAATTTTAAATTCTGAAAATAATATTTGTGTACTATCTTTTGTATCGAGAAATGGGAGATGGTTTGAAATGAGGGCTTAGTCACCATAAAAACATTCATGTGAATAATTTAAAAATCGTGTAGATAGTCCGAACATTAGCTAAACATGAACTGCATTTAATTTTATGCTATGTAATATATTAAAGATTTCTTGATAATTCTATTGACAATATTTATACAGTGACTGAGAAAGGCATTCACAAAAAGGGCCTTGACTGGGAAATTGAGCCCAATTTTAATTATTTTTATTCTTAATTCTCAAAAAATCATTGTAGATTCATAGATACCGAGACAGTACAAAGATGGGTTTTTTAAAAAATAATGAAGACGTCCCTTTAAGTGGCCTTAACAAATATTTAAATAAACAATACCTAATTTTAATTAATATTACAGTAGAAAATAAATGAAAATTACCCTTTATATGGCCTCAAATATTATTTAATAGATACACATTTTAATTAAAATCACGTTAAAAATAACGAAAACAACCTTTTACATGGCCTCAAATAGTGTTCAATACATATTTTAATTGATATTGCAGGTTACGATGACAAACAAAGATGGTGCTGAGAGGGCGTGTAAAGAACCCAACCCGATCATAGATGGCAGGAAAGCGAACGTAAATTTGGCGTATTTAGGTGCCAAACCACGAGGTATAGCCACTGATCTTTCACTTTCTGGTAAATTACATTTCATTTGTCATACATGTATACATATATATCCTATTCTTGGGCAAATTAAACAACTTCAAAACTTGGTTTTCCAAAAAAAAGACGGCAACATTTTGAGTTCACTAAAATGTTGTATACGACTCAAAACCTAAGACTTTACAACAAAGTTGTGGAGCCAATGTAATGTGTGGTGCATTACACCAAGCTGTGAGTAACGTATTTGAGTTCCCTTTAGGGAAATAGAGAAGTTATTTTGGTGTTTACATGTAAAGTATAATATACCACTCGTTCAGACACTGGAGAGTTGAAGTTGTAAAGTTTGCTCGTCAGTGTTGTAGTTTCATAGCTTGCTTGTTACTTATAGACGCCTTTAATACGTAGTTAGTAACCTTAAAAAAAAGGGGGGGGGGTAATATTGTATGTTCGTAAACAAAACTAAAATGTGGATCTTTTATTTATAAATCTCATGAAATTCGATATTAATATCCTCCGTCCCCCTACTTATAACCGGGGTCTTGTTATTCTCACAACGAGACGTGTTATTTTCACATTTCACAACGAGATTTCTTTGAGCAAAAACTGACATGCATTTCTAATTAAGAACAAACAAAATTGATTAAATTTGGTAGCCTTAATTACTCCACAAAAATACCGACAGTCTGAATAGACAATGATTACAATCAACCTAAATATATTAGTGAATTAATTTTAGAGTGTGAATCAGATTTAGCACGTCAAGTATCTACAGACATATTGGTGTTGTACTTTTCACTTTTCAATTTTGTAAATAAGCCTAGATTTCTTCAAGATGAGGCTAACTTCACGCCATTCTGTTGATATCAAGGTATTTTCATGTTGAGTTCAGATTCAAAAGTAATTGGTTTTTAGCTCTATCGACATGTGTTTAAGTAATTTATTTCATACAAAAGACACGGCTCTAATTATAGAGAGGGGGAGCAATGGGGGTCTTCATCTTTATTTTTTGTTTCAAGTACTCCTCTAGATATACGTTCGACATTATGATGATTAGGCTGTTTTATCTTTAAAGGAAAGTATAATTTAGTGTTAGAAGTGAACTTAGTAAATATATTGGTAGATATTATATAAGTAGTGATTGTATAAGGTTATCATTTGGGACGTCTTATTTTTTTCCCCGTCACCTTTCGTGAACTCTTCCGACAAAGTTCCGAAAGTGAATGTAGAAGACCCTCAAGGGAATGCAAAGGGTGTCTTCTTAATGATAAATTACAAGATGTACGGGGCAGTTACTGACCCTTTTATGACTGGTTTATCACAAGTGGTTGAAAAAGAGGGACAACGACAGTGTTTACCCAACGATCCCCTCCCCCCAACCCCCCACCCCCCCCCCCCCCCCCCCCCACCCAAAAAAAAAGAAAAGGAAGGGAACTCACCTTGAAACATAACACATTTGTTAATCAACATTTAACAATCCATTTTTACACCCCTTTATTTCCCCAAAATATTGTTGACGCTTTATTCAGGTGAAAATATGTCAAATAAAACTTAATTTTGTTTCTAATTTGTGCATGGTTTAATGGATTTGTTTTTGCCTGGTTTTTGGTTATAGCATATACATGTTATACAGGGACCGTTCATTTATGTTTGTTTTATTAAGGGGACCATGTTTATCCATTAAGACGCTTCTATCTTATTGTCTCTCTCACGTTATTAGTGGTTCACGTTAAATTAATTATTACTCATAAATTCGCTAATTACCAGGCTAATTAAAGACAGGAGTGATGTTCACATGGATGTCTTGTATTGAGCTTCGAGTGTCCTAGAAATAGACATCGAGGTGTAGATAAGATGGCGGAACTATCACACAGAAGAACGAAGAAGCTTACCGTTGGGTTGGTTGGTTTATGGTGTTTAACGCCACTTTCAACAATATTTCAGTTAGATCGTGGTGGTCAGTTTTATTAGTGTGGGAAACAGGAGTACCCGAAAAAAACCACAGCCCTGTCGCAAGAAGGTTACCGTTAATAGTTCATATACCCAAACAAATGAGAGTAACTACGAATTTGCCAAAATCACAACCAAAAAAATTCCAAGTTTTATTGCACCAACGTGTTTTCGGTGTGAATAGCAGGTAGAAGAGGGCATTCGATTGTTCCTTTAGAGATAATCTGACTAAATTTTTTAAGTTATTATCCGACAATATAAGGTTCAATCACTGGTCAACAGATTTACTTTTTTCTCCAGTGTTAATAACAATCAAACATTACTGTATTGTACGGACTATACTTTAGTCGGTTTCATACTTTTAATTATATTAATCCCTTTAATTCTATTTAAATCCATGAATATTCTGGTAAATTAATACAAAACTCGTTCAAGCCTTTAATATGGGATTTTTAAATGTAAGCTCTCAAATCATTGTGCGATCTACATTTCAAAAATTTTGATTGTTTTCCACACAATGGAATAAAAGGCCTTAAGTTTAACAAAAGGTTTTGACATCAATAATTTAATCAGCTTTTAAAATTTAAAAATCATTGCTCCGTGGCATGATGTTTTTCATAAGGCGTGTTCGATTAGGTATATAGTTTGTTGTTTTGCCAAACGTGTCTTCGCATGTGGTATAATTTGTCTCCTATCTGAGGAAGCATCATGGAATATCATTGTTTACAACACTTTAAATTTAGAGACGTTAAACAATATCTGCCAATAACAGTTTAGTAGAACAAAAACTTCTATTTATTAACGTTGGTTAAGTTGTATAGAACAGTTTATCTCCCAGCTATTCATATTGATTGTCAGTTTTTAGTTGTTGAAATCATTCAATATACAGTCAAACCTGCCTATGCAGTCACCTCTGTTAAGCAGTCACCTGTATTGAAAGGTCACCGTTTTCTTGTCCTGTCATAGAAAATTCCATGTGAATTTAATCTCTTTTAAGAGGTCACCTGTCTTATAAGGCCACTTTTTCTTTGTCCCAAATGTGACCTCTTAATACAGGTTTAACTGTATACAAATAGTTTAAAGTGAATGTCTACAATTACCACCCTTTTTATAAATTAAACACATTCAAACCTGCTTTAGCGACCACCCCTTTTAAGCAATACCTTGTCTAAATACAGTGAAATCTGCTTTAGGGACACCCCTTTTGAGCACTATCTTGTCTAATTACAGTCAAACCTGCTTTAGCGACCACCTCTTTTAAGCAATAATTTGTCTAAATACAGTCAAACATGCCTTAGCGACCACCCCTTTTAAGCAATGACTTATCTTGGGTGACCTTGATATGTATTTCTCTTTACATTCAATTTAATCCTAATTAAACATGTATTAAACGACCACCTGCCTTATGTAACCACTTTACAATGCTTCCTTTGAAAGTCGCATGAGACCAGTTTTGACTGTACAGTAATCTATTTTTAGAATAGGTCCAACAAGATTCTATCATAAGGACTACACCCACAAAAGTAATGGATAACATGTAGAAAATGGCGGGATGTGGGTTATTTACTGATGCTCGTAACTGGCAGCAATGCTAAATTATAAAAAAAAATCATAACATATGAGGCGGGGGTGCGGAGGAGATAGCTATACCGAACTGACTGGGAAAACCCTCACCCTCGTCATTGAGTATGTGTCTAGAAACTAGAACACTACACCCATGGAAGCACCACATTTCAGGATATCAGGAACATCACAGACAGGAACGCCATACTCATGCGAACATCACACCCAGGGGAACATCACACACAGGAGAACAATACATCCAGGGGAACATCACACACAGGAGAACAATACACCCAGGAGAACATCACACCCAAGAGAACAATACATCCAGGAGAACATCACACCCAGGGGAACATCACACCCAGGAGAACATCACATCCAGGAGAACATCACACCCAAGAGAACAATACACCCAGGAGAACATCACATCCAGGAGAACATCACACCCAGGAGAACAATGCATCCAGGGGAACAACACACCCAAGAGAACAATACACCCAGGGGAACATCACACCCAAGAGAACAATACATCCAGGAGAACATCACACCCAGGGGAACATCACACCCAGGAGAACATCACATCCAGGAGAACATCACACCCAAGAGAACAATACATCCAGGGGAACAACACATCCAGGGGAACAACACACCCAGGAGAACATCACATCCAGGGGAACAGCACACACAACAGGTTGTAATCAACACAACAATAGGTCATACTATTCCCAGTATTTACCCCATACTTCACAAGTAATTGTATTCACACTTCATGTAAATATTACTATGGAGATTAAAATAGTAAGTAAGATACTAAACTATTATCATTTAATTTCTACAGGAATTCCAATAGCTATCAAAACAGGGTTACCAACAGCTGTCCCAATGACATATGCAGGGTAAGTTTATAATTATCTAGAATGCACTTTTAAAAAAGTAGGAAGAACCTTCGTTGCTATGCAACAATAGAAGCCGAACAATTACATGACATTCGGAACTTCATATTAGGGGGAAAAACTCATTACAATAAGAAAAATAAGATTGTTGTAGATTGTTATCCTTTCTAGACTTTCCTTAGCACACAACATGTCAGGAAGACACATTTTTTCTTGATCATATAAGGAAAAATTCCAAAACGTCTATTTGCTAGGTATTATATATAGCAAACACAATTTTTTTTTGCAAATTAAATTTTAACTTGTATCCTGTGGTAAAATTATATTGACTCTTAATTTGAAAAAAAACAAATGTAAGCGACCCACTGGAAAGATGAGATGTATTAAGAAAAAAAATCTCTAAGATTCCAAAATAACAAAATATGTAAAAAGTTATCTGATCTCAGTAATCACCTGTCTTGTATAACAACTTTCTTTTTCCTTGAATAGACACCGTTTTGTCAGTCGAACAAGAGGGTCAAAAGGGGGTTTGGTCACTCTCGAATATTTAGCAATATATTTATTTTTAATTTATAATTGTTCATATGTTTATGATATATATGATGATCTACACCCCATCAATATTTTCTACACGTATATAGATCCACGCACGTGCATCTGAATTCAATATTGAAATATCATTAATTTTATGTTCATTCAACAATTATCAACATGTTCCCGTTTATACAGCATATAACATTTAAGAAATAAGACCACCCAATTTTATTTTGATAAAAAGATTGAACATTTTTCATGCTATATTAACGTTAGCTGCTGTATGTTGAAATGTCTGCCATAATGTTCTGTTGATTTGATTTGATTTTTTTTGTGTTTAACGCCACTGTTAATGTCCTGTTATAATCTCCTACAAACATCCTTCAACTGTACATTTTTATTACCAGCTCATAGCACATAGAAAAGGCAACTTGATCCAGAATTATGCCCGGGACTGGATCCTGGTTTTAGATAATCAGGATAAATCCAAGCCAATATATAACGGTGAATTTGATTGGCAGTTTGAATGCTTGATGTGTAGTTTTTGGTAATTTGTTTTCAAACTTCCGTTTCTGTTTTGCTTGATTTCGTGTGGTACCTTCTGTAATTTTATGACATGGACTTTGGCGTGTTGTGAATTTCAAATATGGTAAATTGACAGTTTGCAGTATTTCCTTTAAAATTATGAAAATCACACACGTGTTAATTCTTTATTTTTGTTGATTATTTTTTATAATTTTTATTTTCCCCGTGTGTCATTGATAGTGAGTGCGGTGGTGAGTTTTGCACTATTGTTCAAATGTCTTCCAGATGACAACTTTGAAACTAACAAATCACGTAATATTGGTCACATGGGTAAATTTGGCGGGAAAATGACATTACATGTATATCTGCCGCTTACAACATTGTGTCTTAAATTTAGATCATAAACACGAAAGAAGAGGGATAAATTTGGCGGGGAAATGACATGATATATTTGCCGCTTAGAACATTGTGTCTTAAATTTAGATCAGAAATATCACAGAAAAGGGGAAGGTTGTTCACAATCAAATAACACATAATTTATGCTTCCATTAAAACAGCTGGAGAAACGGTAATGATGTTGTTTCACTCAGATCTCTATAATATAAAATGAAAGTGCGCCACGTGCCTCACGTTATTTTTCCACGAGGAGCAGCTTGCTCTACGCGTTGTAGAAATATTTTCACTAGAAATCGTTTTCTACCTGATTGTAAATGACTATATAACAGTACACTCTTTAGTAACTGTCAGACATATTGACTTATCTGTTCTATCTTCCATTTTGAAATCACGCATAGAATTTTCATCAGTTTAAAAATCTACAAAACGTGTTTCATTTAGTTCAAGTGCAGAGTTTAAAATTCTTTATTTACAATGTTGTATGTAATATCACTCTTTTGATTGTCTACAATACATTAAATCTATTAATAGAAATGTTTTATTGACATGAATGAACACTCGAGGGATATCATTATATAATATGCAAGCGGCGTAGGAGTGGACTGGAAAGGGGATGAGGGTGGCGAGTGTTAGCATGACACCAAACAGTGGAGGGGAGAAGGGAGCAAGTTCTGCCCCTCACCCGGCTCATATGTCCTGGTTCGAGTCATTGGGGGAACAGAACTAATGTTAACAAGAGTCTACTATTAGGTCGTCTACATTATTTGACCGCCATTATAAACATCTTGTCGTTGTAGTCTTCGTGCCGGGTGTTCTTGCTACCTTACAATGATACGTAATCCTTGTTAATTTCAGTGTTGACATGTCAAATCTATATAATCGTCTAAAATGTCCATTTCCAGTCTTATCGTATGAAATACATGCTTAATAAATCTTAGGTTTTCCAATGCATTGCATTCTATTTAAACAATCTGAAAGCAAATGGAAAGGGTTCCTACAAATTTTTCTGTTGTCAGAAAGTGATGATTTGTGGACTCCCTATACTAGGTTCACCCAGACATTTCCCGATAAACATTATCTTGCTTTTAAATTCTATCGACTGAAAACGATTTAAAGTGTCGAACATAATTGATAACTATCTTTTGTGAGATGAAAGTTTGTCAAGTTTGTATAACGATTCGAAGGTAAACAAAATCGTTGATATCCAGATTTTAAACGCACAATTTATTTAACTTCCCGTTACTTGTCCTTTCTCTAAGCTCGGTGTAAGGTTCATTCATTGTGCTATTAAGATAGGTATGATTGCATCTCAGGGGACAAGGCTAGGATTGTGAGTGTCGGGGTCGAATGTAATTATACCTCAGGGGGACAAGGCTAGGATTGTGAGTGTCGGGGTCGAATGTAATTATACCTCAGGGGACAAGGCTAGGATTGTGAGTGTCGGGGTCGAATGTAATTATACCTCAGGGGACAAGGCTAGGATTGTGAGTGTCGGGGTCGAATGTAATTGTATCATAGGGGCCAAGGCCAGGATCGTGAGTGTCGGGGTCGAATGCAATTGTATCATAGGGGCCAATGCCAGGATCGTGAGTGCCGGGGTCGAATGTAATTGTATCATAGGGGCCAAGGCCAGGATCGTGAGTGCCGGGGTCGAATGTAATTGTATCATAGGGGCCAAGGCCAGGATCGTGAGTGCCGGGGTCGAATGCAATTGTATCATAGGGGCCAAGGCCAGGATCGTGAGTGTCGGGGTCGAATGCAATTGTATCATAGGGGCCAAGGCCAGGATCGTGAGTGCCGGGGTCGAATGCAATTGTATCATAGGGGCCAAGGCCAGGATCGCGAGTGCCGGGGTCGAATACGCCTAGGCAGTGATTTGGGAAGTTTTTGACCGCGAATAATCAAATTGTTGAAATATTTAACTCGATTCACAAAGACCATGGATAAACCACCAACATTGTATCCCAACTATAACAAAAACTGTTGTGAATAACCTTTTCTCAAATCTTTGTAGCATTTAAATTAATTTGTATTCATTTTTATCACGCAGGAGTAACTTGATCGTACCTTACAAGTAGAGGACACGAATCATATAACGTTAATATACATGTATAATGAATATCATTGTTTCCTTTCGAATGTGGATGAAGCTTTATTGATATTTGTCATGTTTGTAGAGAGGTAATTTTGAATTTAATTAAAATCACAAATAAATAAGCATTCCATATTTAATAAAAATCACAAGTAAATAAACATTCCATGCTTACTATCTTTTGTATCGAGGCTATTCAATCGTTTATTTTCTAATTGGAATAACAATAAAAAAAAACCCACACTGTAGTAACAGTGCCGATATCCAGCAGGAAAATGGGAGTAAATAGGCAAAATCGATACCACAAACACACATATACATTACCGCTCATTTTCTTGACTTGGTACAGGTACAGGCACTTCAATAAAAAAAGTGGCGGGCTAAGATAGTGGGTAAACACATTGCTATGGGACATGATAAAATTATGAAATTTATTCCGACCTAAACCAAAGATGACTATATAAATAGAAATTGTAACTGTATATAGTTTAATTAAAGAGTTGGGTATACGTTTGATGTACATGTATATAAGAAGGAGGGAGGGTTCTGTTTCCATTCCATAATTTAATCAAATATTCACCCTATTTAAAATGAGAACATGCTAAATTGTATTTATATATAGATGTTTGTTTTTCTGTGACCACTGTTTTACTTTATCAATTGTTTGTTTTGTTATGGCTTAAGTTTTTAAATCCTAAAATTCCCATCTAAATTCATGTTACAAGTTCTATATAAATATTCTTCGTCTGAAAACCCTAACCAAACACAATCTCGACAATACATTCAAATTTTAAATAATTTTATTTGAAATATGTGTACTAAAGCTTTTATTGTATTCAATAGTAGTTCTGTTCTATATAAACAAATAAAAGAAAAGATTTGATGTACAAGGTTAAATAGACCAGGAGGAATTTAAAGGGAATTGTTATTTTTTCATCATGACATTTAGATAACATATACCTACAATCAGTCAAGTTTTGTGTGGGTACCAAGATGTAATAGTAACTTCTAAATGGTGTCTCGTATACCCAGTCTTTCTTTCAGTGTCGACCATGATCATTATTTTACTTTTCGTTTGTACGGAACTGAATTATTATTTTACCCTGTTATTTTGTACGGAAATACATTTTTATTAGACCTTTTTCTGTACCAATCTGAATCATTATTTTATAACGTTTTTACACCAGTCTCTATCATTATTGTACCCTGTTTTTTTTTAGCGGAACTGAATCATTATTTTACCCTGATTTTGTCCGGACCTCAATCATTATTTTACCATGTTTCTAGAGTGTTGTTGTTAATTTTTCTGGAAAACCGATTTATTTTTATAACAAAATATAGGAAACATTAATGTTGTTTTGCCTAATCGTATTCAGTATAATTATAAAAAAATAAAATGATCTACCACCACTCCTACTCTAAAACTCTTCAACTCAATAACACACAAAACACGTGATTTAAAACGGATTTTCATTCCTCTTTTTAACTTCAGTTGAGATTATTAACACGGCAAGGTACCATTGGATTTGGTTTGTGAATAAAGACGCCTGGTTAAAATAACTTTTTACTTCAGAAAATTTAAGTTTTAAAGGCAAGAATAAAAAAAGCTAGTAGATTACACATATTTCAGCTTAGTTACTTGTGAATGTCTAAATACACCCCTGGGCCCACACAAGCTGTGAACATCGTACCAGACAACATCAGGTTTTGTTAAATTTCAGTTCAGATCCAATCTCTTACTAACCCGAATAATCCAGTCGTTATATTACGCTCCCGCTGGTCGCTACATTAGTGCCGATAGAGGGCGCAGTATTATTCGAGTTAATCTCTTGCATGCATTTATTGGTCCTTACACCCCTTCTTATGCTGAGAGCGCGTCAGGACCGATAACTCTATATAAAAGACTGGTTCAGATTAACTGATATTCAACTGGTCCCTTGTCAGTCAAGTAGTTTTTAAGTTTTTAATGGAAGACATTTTTGTTGTGCACATTCCTATCAATGCCATATGTAATTATCATTTACTTCAATTAGGAAGAAGTTGCTTTACATACTTTACTGAGAACATCATAATCTCCAAGAAATTTAATTACTTATCCAACTGTGAAAGTTATTCCGGAAATGGAACTTTAATATCCGCGGAGCGGTTGGATTTCTAAGGAGTGAAACGGTTATGAGTTAGAAAATACAACATCACACATGCAACATGTTGCTGATGAATTCGGCAAAGACATTCCGTGTAATACACTACCTTTTACCATTGGTTTAAAACATTTAGTAGTAACGCTCATTGAAATAACGTTTTCAGAATTTCTATCAATGTGTTACTCTTTAAAACTGTTTTGCTGGCTTAAGTAAAGAAGTTCACAGCTGTGTAGGAATATACAGCCTTTGTTAATTTCTACCATTCTGCCATTATCTATAGTTTGAACTTTTTCCAGAAATGAAATTAACTCAACTGTAATTTGGTAGTTCATTCTTAATTTCACTAATTAATAACAAGAAAAAGAAAATAAATAAAAAGAAAATCTATTTTTTTACATACCGCACGTGAATATTACACAATCAAAAATGCACGCATGTGAATCTCTCTTGGGATTTCTGATGGCTGATAAAAGTATATTGTATTGTTATATTGAACCATGCAATATTTAATGATGTTTGATAAAAAAAAAAACATGAAATATGGCCTTCCAGTCTTTAGATTTTGAGCGTCACCTAATGAAGGTAATTCCAGAGACGTGTCGTGCGCACTAAATTTGATATCTATGTTTTTATTATACTGTTTAGACGATCTTTACTAATAAAAACTTAACGGCAAATGTTCACCACCACTAAAAATGTACATTAATATATGTTTATGTCGCTAACTTTTATTTGGACCGCTGAATTCAAAATGGCTGACTTTACACTACCGGCTATGTGCATCAGCCAGTGTTTACATAATATGCTTAAATTTCTAAAATCTTTATTAATTTCAATTGTTACTGTTTAATGTCAGTTTTTCATACCACCGTTTCTAAAGACCCAGAGAACAAACGTAATTATTGTCGATAAATGTTTATATTTAATTTCCTCGTTCCATATTATAACAACGTAAATACATTATTTTAAATTGTCACGTCCTGAGTACTCGGGCTTTGTGTAGAAAAGTCTGGCATTGATTTTTAATATCTGTCATTTTAATGTTTTAAAAACGGTCGTCTGCAAAATATCTGCCTTTTTAATGTCTTCAAAATGGTCGTCTGCTAACAAATTCTAATTCAGCCTCGTTTTCAAATGTCGTCTGGTCTGTTAGTGATTTGCTTGAGAAATGGCACAACAATAGACAAAAACACATTTTTGTTCACTTCCAAATGTCCTCTGGTCTCTAAAATGCTTAAGGAATGACACACAAAAAATACTTGCACACATTTTTTGAGCGCCAAGGTTTATATACTCATGCAGTTATTCGGCTAGTGTCAGTATGATATTTAGACAATTTAGAAATATTTTTCTATTGATCTTTTAATGTAACTCCACATGTATCTGCTTTTCCTTTCTTTATTCTTAAACTTTGTATTCTGAAATTTTGCTGTGGCTGTATCTAGATATTTCTTTAACTGTTTCAACATTCCTAGAATATTTTATAGTCATTTAAAAAAAATCACATTCATAGATGATTATTGATACCAATACACATCTTCAATCGGATGCCTTTGTTTGTTTTCCCTTTTAAAAAAGGGGGAGGTTGAACATATGTAGATTATTTATTTGATAGCCAATCAATAAATGCAACAGGGCACTGTGTGAACTGAAAATAAACATTTCATACTTGTGTTCTACTTTGATACATTTCCTGATCAGTGATTGGTCGATTTTCATGTAGACACTACCGAATATACGTTAGGTTATTGAGCGCTTTGACAGACCGCATCTGTCTGAAATGAAGGACAAATACATGTAAATAACTCAATGACACCTTGTCTTCGTGTATGTACAGACACACATATAGACTTCTAAACCTGGTCAAACTTCTACACAAAACTAATAGTATTTATTACGATGACATAAAAAGCATGAACATATTATTTAATGAAGGATCAAGGGAGCATTAATTTATTTAATTTTATGGTTAATAAACACTTGAAAATGTAGAAGAGTTTTATAATTCAAGGTTATTATATCACTTCTGTCAGAATACGCCAGTGCTGATTCAGACGGAACCTTACCCCTTTAACAGTAATTTATGATAGCCGGGTAATTAAAAGTCAATGTAATTTGAAAAGCTTTAAATTGCTAATAAGTTTTGCCTTAAATTACATAATTAACGCCAATTTTGACAGGTAAAGCGTTTATTATTTATCATTTAATTGAATTTGAGGAAAAAAAGTCATTGTCATTATATGTATATTTATTTTTTCCAGAGTTCCACAGTATATTTACCCATCTGCTGCATACATGGCAGCCACGGCTACAACGCCCAATGTTTTAACGTCAAGTTTGACGTCACCGATGTCACCGACTGCTGCAGGACAATACATCGATTATTCAGCATATGCCGCACAGTTTGCAGCCGCTGGTGCCTACGAGGCCGCATACCCATATGGTACAACAGCCAGTGCATTCGTAACGCCATCTGGTGCCGCTTACACGGCTTATGCTATGCCTCAACAAATTGCCGCGGGAACGGCGGCGATACACTTTCAACCTCAACAGATTCAAGCAGAAAGAATGCAATGATGTCGTTGAAACCATAGACTAAAAATAATCAAACTCCGCCCACTTATTGGACGATTAAATTAATGTAAAAAATGTTTATTATTCGCAGAGGAGAAAGTTACAAATTCTCGATCTCTATGCAAAAAACAAAAAAACTAAACGAAAGAATCAAAGAAGAGCTTATCTTCGGTATGCAAATTTATATTGTTATAACTAGTTAAATGTTCGATGTACGTACGACGGATATTTGATGATGCATTGTGGGTAACGGATGTATGAATGAGAAGAATGGCATACAAGTCAATATTGTTAATATTATATGTACAAATAGGTATATTATTGTTTATAATATTATAAGCTTAGCATTTTATCGTCCACTTTAACAGTTCACATATTTAATGTTATTATTTATTTATTTTTATTGTTATTATAAATGGTTGCTCCGTCCAGCGTGCTCAGCCTTGCCTTATCATCATGGTCACGTGATCATTGTCAAGGACTCAAAAATATGAAATATGGGAGGACCATACAAATCTCGTTATCGTCTCACGTGACAAAGTTTGTCATGACATATACTTTTGTGCTGGATGGAGATCATTGTTAGCATAGTCTTAAGAACATATTGTTATACAATGTAAACTTATGTAAATATAGGGACCACCTCAAAATTATTTTTCTAATCTTTTTAATTTTTTTTTTATATTAATTTGAATTTACTTATGCAAGAAACAAAACAAGTTAAGTATAATCCGTCCCTTAGTGTGACATTACATGTAAATTTAAGGCATTTAGATTTAGTTTCTCACATTTTAATTAAAAATTAATGATTTTGAGATGGTCCCCAATAGTGCCCATTGTAAATACTCCATAATTATTAAACGTTGATAATGTTATTTGTTAGAAAGTAAGGAACGGTAGACAGTTGTTAGATATTAGAAAAAAATCAAAATAGTCGAATCGAAAATTACTAGATTGTATAAGTGCTAATATATAAGTAGTTCTAGAAAGACCGCCATATTTTCCGACAAACCTTACTCTTTTCAAAGGTTAAACCATCCTATAATATAAATTTATCTAGATCAAAACTAGCTTTTAGAAATTCATAGAAACCATTTTATCATGTAAATTATTAGCCAGAAAAACCGTTATAGGCTCATCTCATAACAACATAAAGAAATCCTAAGTATTATCTTTTAAAAAAAGAAATCCATTTTTCACAAGTTCGTTTCGTTATTTATTCATATTTTTTCGGATAGGATGTGGACGTCTATAAACGTTTGTTTGTTGATACATGTGAAATTTATAATCATTATTGCACGTGCAGGAGCGCAGTAACTGTGATGTAAGCATTGGGTGATATTGTTTTGAAAACCGTTCATGTCAGAATGGTTTATAAAATAGTGAATGAAAATGCATGGAGAAGCCATTTTGAACATACAGATCACGTGGTTATTTGTCGTTCGAGTAAGTAAACAGTGTTATGAGTCCTATCATTTCATTTAATGTGTCGAATCTCTAACATTATATCGTAATATATGTATTTTATTTAATCTTTCAAATTAAAGATATCTCTATGGAATAAAAGTGTATAAAATTACCTAAAATAATAAAATAAACTAACCTCCCAATATTGATGAAAATATAATTTAAAAATTAAAATTTACTCTTATATGATTCATTGCGGAAAAATATCTATGGAAAATATTTTCCATGTCCCTTATGAGTTCCCCGTCCTGTTTAGCATGGAGTCAATAGTCGGTATTTTGCTCATTATTTGTACTTCAGAAGCCAGTCTTGGATGTTTGTTGCTTTTCTCAACATTTGGTTTTTCTCTTGATGCATTCCAAGCGTCCAAATTTAGTTTTTTTGTTCAAATACTCAGGTTTTTATTTCTTTACTAAGTAAACAACAATATATTCTTCATCAGGACAAATGCACATTTTTTTTTAATCATAGAAGAATCAGTTAATTTCTTTTTACTGTAATTATTATTTTTCAGTTCGTTTTGTAAAAAAAAAATCAGAACAAAGCGTTTTGTATGTTTTTATATTCAGTATGAATACAATACTACTTTAGAAATATATTTTGTATGAAGCTGGTATTCATTTTGTAAACTAAGTCAAGAAATGTTTGATCTGATATCATCCTGATAACAGGAAATTCTTATTATTATTTGTATGCGGAATAAGCCGCACTCAAGCATAATCATAACGTTAAAAAAATAAACAAACAATTTATTATGTTTAAATAAATTTACCTATGTTAAAAATCATGAAGAAAAAATAAAAATTCCAAAATAGATTTCTGTATTATATGTCTTTACCAGTTATGTCCTTTTCCATCCCCAAACGTATATGATTTCTGCGTTATATATCTTCGGGAGTTATGTCCCTTAGATTTCAGCATTAAACGTCTTCAGGAGTTATGTCCCTTAGATTTCAGCATTATATGTCTTCGGGAGTTATGTCCCTTCGATTTCAGCATTATATGTCTTTGGGAGTTATGTCCCTTAGATTTCAGCATTAAACGTCTTCGAGAGTTATGTCCCTTAGATTTCAGCATTATATGACTTCGGGAGTTATGTCCCTTCGATTTCAGCATTAAACGTCTTCGGGAGTTATGCCCCTTAGATTTCAGCATTAAACGTCTTCAGGAGTTATGTCCCTTATATTTCAGCATTAAGCGTCTTCAGGAGTTATGTCCCTTAGATTTCAGCATTATATTTCTTCGGGAGTTATGTCCCTTCGATTTCAGCATTATATGTTTTTGGGAGTTATGTCCCTTAGATATCAGCATTAAACGTCTTCGGGAGTTATGTCCCTTAGATTTCAGCATTATATGACTTCGGGAGTTATGTCCCTTCGATTTCAGCATTATATGTCTTCGGGAGTTATGTCCCTTATATTTCAGCATTACATGTTTTCGGGAGTGATGCCCCTTATATTTCAGCATGATATGTCTTCGGGAGTTATGTCCCTTAGATTTCAGCATTAAATGTTTTCGGGAGTTATGTACCTTAGATTTCAGCATTATATGTCTTCGGGAGTAAGGTCCCTTAGATTTCAGCATTATATGTCTTCAAGAGTTATGTCCCCTTCCATCCCCAACCGTAAGCTGAATCAGCATAGACAAGTTTGAAGATACCAAAGTTGTAAGCAGAAACTGTAAATCTAGGAAGGACAGACAATGCAATGACCAAAAGAAAAACGACGAACAACGATCTACAAAACACTACACAGTAAGCTTAAGATTGAACAACACGAACCCCACAAGACAAGGGGGTGAACTCAGGTGCCCCATGAGGGCAAGCAGTTTCTGCCCCATTAGTGACACCTGCTATGTTGCTATTAAACGACACGATCATCGTCTGATATGGAAACCGTGTCGGACACCAGTATACGTAAATAAATACAAATAATATAAATTGAAGTGTGAACCTCAAACAAAACAAATGGGAGTAGAGACAAACTGAACATCGTTTTTATGCGGAAATCGTAGCAGACACCACAACACGGTACTAAAGTACGTGAAGACATGTATTTAGACAGAATGAATGACACGAACAACCCAAAAACAGGAAAAATAAAAAACAAATCAGACTACTTAAGATTATCAAGACATCTGCTCTAAAGCAACAAATGGATTCAATAAAATCAAATTATTTATAGTCCTTTACAATGGTCGTATAATCAGGGGTTTCAAAGTGGGCCGGTACCCGGTACTTTTACCCGTCTGAGATCGTGTATAGTACCTGTAGAAATTACTGAACCCCCCCCCCCCCCCAAAAAAAATAATTCGCGGTGGTCAAAACCACAGGTACGATTGACTTGTGGAATATTTTTCATAAAAAATTAACGATCACGTTAATTGCTGAATTCTCGCATTCAAATCGAACAACTGCGTTCAGCCACGACGGGATATTCCCTGTTTTAAAAATAACTTTACCTTAGAATCGTAAATAGCAGTTTGCGCATCGGTAAATAGATATGTTTTCGCCCCAATATCTTTTCATCCTTGTATAAAACTCAGACCGGAACAAGGCTGACATCATTTCAAAATAAAAAATGACCGATTACAAATTATGTTCAAACACAAACTAGTGTAATCCTCAGTAATATGATCATTTATGTATTAGGAATATATGACTACACAATATTTTGTACGATTTTTTTATCCATTTAAAACCCAGGTTCGATTCATTTTGAGGCGTACTGTCTTGTTGCTTAACTAGATCCATATTGTTTAAAACTTCCGGTATGAAAAAAATAAACACCTACATGGCTAATTTATTTACATATTTTGACGGGGCCCTACCGCGGTTGTTCACGGAAATGAAAGTGTGCTGCTAAAAAGCATTTTTAAAAGGGGGTACGAGGAGATAAGGGATAGAAAATTACTAGGAATCTTGAAAAAGGACCGGACATGGTTCAAATATGAATTACATTGTAATGTCAAAACGCCGGCCCCACTTTTGTGATTCTTCTTCTTCTTTCGGTATACAGCTATCCATCCACTGGATGATCACTAGCTGTTGCGCATGCGTGGGAATAAGAAATAATAATAAATTCAGTCTGTTTATAACATATTTACAGGTGGTGCCAACAGAAATAAATTTTGTGGTTAAAACTATTTACAATTTCATTTTTATTTAAATTTGTGATTGTAGATGGATGAGAACAGTTGGTGTTAGCTGTTCTCTAAACGTGTTGACTGTTGGGCATAGAACTATAGTTTGAGGTAGTAAATTCCAGTGAATGATTGTGTTCGGAAAGAATGAGTACTTGTACGGATTTTTGAATGCATGAAGATGTCTGTATGTAAATGGATGAAATTGTCTGATTCTTGGGTCTGTAGGTATTAATATTGTTGTAGGAACTGCAACTATATGGTGAACAATCTTGTAGAATATGATAAGTTTTGTTTTGAGTCGACGTTGTTGTAATGCAGGCCAGGTGAGAGTTTGTAGCATGTCTGTGACGCTGCTAGTATTATGGTATCTGTTACAGGCATACCTAGCTGCTCGTCGTTGGACCATCTCAATTGTATTGCAATGTTCTGCAGTGTGAGGGTTCCAAACTGAGCATGCATACTCTAGTTTTGGACGGACAAGAGATAGGTATGCCTGCGACTTTATATTTGTGTTGGAGGTTTTAAGGTTTCTTTTCAAGAATCCAAGACTTTTATTTGCATTGGCTACTATGTTGTTAGCATGCTGTGTTCATTTTAAGTCGGATTGAAGAGTGATTCCAAGATATTTTGCTGAAGAAACTGATTCAAAAGTATGATTGTGTAGCAAGTAGTTATGTTTTACAGGATTTTTCTTGTTTGTTATTGTAAGGACTGAGCATTTGTCTGGGTGGAAAGTCATCAGCCAGTCACTTTCCCATCTTGCGGCAGCATCAAGGTCTTCTTGGAGACTATCACAATCATTTTGGGATTTGATAGTTTTGTAGATGATGCTGTCGTCGGCGAACAGTCTGAGTTGGCTGGATTTCATATATTCTGATAAGTCATTAATATATACCAGAAAAAGAACAGGACCCAGAACTGTTCCCTGAGGGACACCAGAAGTGACCGGAGCAATATCTGATGACTCTCCATCCAGGACCACTGTTTGTGTACGGTTTGATAAAAAGGCAGAGATCCAGGTTAATGTTTGATTCTTGATTCCATAAAATTTGAGTTTGCATAGAAGTCGTTGATGTGGAACTTTGTCAAAGGCTTTGGCAAAGTCCATGATAATGAGATCAGTTTGAATATTTTTATCTGAATTTGCAGCAAGTTCTTGAACAAAGGACAGTTGTTGGGTTTCACAGGATCTAGAATGTCTGAAGCCATGTTGAAGATCATATAATATACTGCTGCTTTCCAGATGGTTAAGTACGTGTTTTGTAATGACATGTTCCATAATTTTACAGCTGATACAAGTGAGAGAGATTGGTCTGTAATTTGCTGCATTGTATTTTTCACCTTTTTTGTATGCTGGTGCAACATTTGCATGTTTCCAGTCAGTTGGTATGCCGCCAGTCTGAAGTGATTTTTGAAAAATAATGGTTAAGATTGGAGATGTAAAATTTTGAAGATCTTGTAGTATTCTGCCGCTGATGTTGTCTGGGCCACTGGCTTTATGCGGGTTGATGTTGTCAAGTAGTTTTCGGATGCCAGGTGTTGTGATGGTAAGTGGTGGTATATCTGGATGTGGACTCACACCCTTGTTAGGAATGTTATCTATTGATTCAGTGGTAAATACAGATTTAAATTGTTCGTTTAAGATGTTTGCCTTTTGTTTAGTGTCAGCAACTAGTTGTCCCTCTTTTTTCAAGGGAACAACTCCACTGTTGTCAGTTCTGAGTGACTTTATGAAGGAGAAGAGTTTTTTTGGTTTCGATTGATTATTAAAACTTTGATCTGGATCATTTGTTGGAAGGTCTAGGATTAATTTTTCGATATAGGTGTTGTAAGCATGTCTTTGTTCTTTCTGGACCTGATGTTTCAGCTGTTTATATTTCTCTTTATATTTTTTGTCCTTTTTCATTTTGAAGTATAATTTGTTCTTTTTATTAATCATCTTTCTTAGTTTATTATGGATCCAGGGTAGTCGATGTTTGTATGTTAGCATTTTATGTGGGATGTTTTTATTAATTGATTTTGGAAGATTGTTCTTAAATAAGTTCCACATTTCATTTACAGTACTTTTTGCATCATTGTTTATGTTTATTATCTTTTTAAGTGTGTCTTCTAAATCAGATTTGATGTTATCCCAGTTTGCTTTGTCATACCTAAGGATTTTTTTGGGTTGTTGACGTACTTTACGCAGCCATATGCCTGCTTCTATGTAAACAACATCATGGTCACTAAACCCGAGGTGGTAATGTATGAACTTTATTGATGATAGATTGATTGGTTACTAGGATGAGATCAAGAGTTCGTTCTTTTCTAGTTAAATGTTAATAAATATCTTCCCGCGAATCGTTTTTGTTCGAACATTTTTTTTTGCACTTAAGTCGTGAAAGTAACAATATATATTGTTTTTGTTTAATTATATTTGTATTGATCTATTTATTGAAATTATAAATTTTATTAATGATTGCAAATTAAATTCATATCCAGAAATTGAGGGTACTTTCCTCATAAATATTCATCATATTTAAATTAGATTTTGATCACGTGACTGCAGTTTCAAGCTTGATGGATCGTTTATTAGATTTGTCAAAAAATAGCCTATAGTACGGAAATTCAATGTGTCCGTCAATGATTCGAAAATTAAAAGTTATTGTTTATTTCCGCAAAGTTTTTATTCTGTCAAAATTCAAATATTTTTGTTTTGTAACGATTTTAGACATGTCTTTGATATCGCGATCATGCAAAAATGATCATATTATATTTAATGTGGGAACCCCGAGTTTAGAAGCTAGAAATATAAGGTTAGTTAATATAATTACAAATATTATTGAGGAATCTAAATTAATTTCAGAAAATATGTCGCCAAATGTCATTCATTGTTAAATTTTGTGTCACACGCCACCAGTTTCATGTATTTCAGACATTTTTACATCGACTCTTAAGGCCAAAAAAGGGTTCGTCGCCTCGGATTTTCATTTAGTCCAGGAACCTCGAATATTTAATTGTTTTCATTAATTTTTATTTCATTTAATTCAGCTTGATTCAATGTATCATTTTCAAGTTCAGAAAATGACACACATGCTATTATGAATGATATCGTCTATATAGATCATATGAAAATTGCAGACGTCCCAGCGTCGCCATCTTAGATATGCAAATGAGCAAAGTACCCATCATTTCTGGTTATGTTATGCTTCATTAATGATGACACTGATATGTCTTGATCCGTGCCAATGGTCTTTGATGAGTTTAATTACTGGTAATAAAGTAAAAAAACATACAAGCCAAGGTATTGTGAAAAAGAAAAGGACAATAGCCAACAAAAGAATTTTGAGAAGTTTAAGCTTTGATAACAATGGCTTGGTCAAGCCTAGCTGAAGAACCGTAGCTCTTTATGGTCCTTTTGGTTTTTTTTAAGATATGGCAGACTATCCATGAATAATCTTGGCTGAAGTCTGTAAACTGAAATATTCAATAAAGAAATTGGGGGGGGGGGGGGGGGGGGGATTCACTATGCATGGTCTTGGTGAAATCTGAACTCTCTAAAGAGAAAGTTAATGGGATTTTTCTTTCAAAAACACTTAATGTTTTGCAGTCTCTGAAGTACATTTTTTGGTCCACAAAATGCTAGATTTCATTTCAAGAGCTTCCGGGGGCAAAGCCCCCTGGACCCCTTACGGCCCTCAGGTGGGCCCCAGACCCCCGGCCTAATTTTTTAGGTACCTCCTAATATTTAAGAAGTACCTCCTGTTATTAAAAACTTTGAAACCCCTGACCGTATAGATACACTTAAGTATCATTGAGCAATTCAAATTTGAGGACATAAGCGCTACGAACCACAGCTCTGATTTACGATATCAAGATTAAAAGAGGACGCTTACACCCATATAAACATTTGTGACGGTGTTTAAAACGATAGAAAGAATTTCAATCCAAAAAAAATCTCTACATCTCCAAAAGGACAAACAAATAAACATTAAAACAGTTTACATCAGTTCGTTTGAAGGTTAATTGATCCAGTTTGATGTGTGGTTGTCAACATCGGAACAGTAAGAATTACATTAAAAGGTCGGTTTATATATTATCACAATAATAACAACAAAAACAAATCAAAAGAATAGCTAACATGGGTAGACTCTGGTTGTTGTAGACATGTATTCCTAGAATAAATAAAAAACAAATTCACCACAGATACATCAAATATATTTACAATGTTGCCAGTTTCTCTGCATTGTCCATTCGTGATTATCCCTTCGGTTTTCTCTAACGTTTATCTAATAAAGGATGAAGTCCTTTTAACGGTAGGCTGTCCGATTTTTCCTCCTTTCTATATTGATAGCCAAATATCTGTTCACCGGAAGTTTAAAAAAATAGATCAATTGATATTTAGAAACGCAAAAGGAATATATTTCAATGAAAAATTCCCATTTCTTTAATTATTTACTCTGCAAAATCGAAATAAACTTGAAATAAAAATCTAATAAAAAAATCTCTTTCTACGAAACTCTCGACGGAAGAGCGGCGTAGGTAAATAACAAATCGGCTACAAAATTCATTCAAAATAAAAAATATAGCCTCACCGGACGCAATTGTGAACGGACACAATTACGAACGAAATAAAAAGTATGTCCCCAAATTGTTCCTTCAAAACATGAATTAAAAAAAAATGCTTTTATAAATAGATACCCCGCTAAATTACTCGTGTTTTGGGAGAAAATTACTCATGCGCAGTTGTTGAATGTTGCAGACGACGGGTTTTCATATTTGTAAACAGAAAACGATCGACAATTGCACTTGGAATCTATCGCTAAAATTCATTGAGGTACGCATATTTTGTTATCTTATGCCTGTAATTGGAAAGAATATGATCTCCTGGTTCTATGCATATGTAGAACACATTGAAATTAAAACAAAAACAGTCAATATAATACATTTTCCTTACCTTGATCTATCCCAAAATGTCAAAATCCGTGATGTACCTTATTCATTGAAGAGTCCAAGGAATTCCGAATGCAAACTGGTACACATTTATGGTATGAATAAAGGAAAGGTTTTTATGTCATGTGTATTATATACAAATGGATATGTGAACGTAAATGAATGAATGCTCTTTCAATTTTAACAGTTATCATTAAATAATTTACACTAGAAAGGTTATTATGATATCGTTCGAAATTGTGTCCGGATCTAGGTCACAGAGTGACTAGAACGGGGTCATGAAAATCTGTTTAAAACCCGTAGCAATGTATTGAATAATATATGGGCTATGATTCAAAAGGAATACTGGTGTTCAATCTGAAATATGAACATGCAATCAGCTTCATCAATTTGGTCAAATTTATTATCAAATGTCAATATCATCGAAATTGTTCGTAATTGCGTCCGGTGAGGCTAACGTGTACGGATCATCGTATTATTGAAATTTTAGGACTTCGTCCTTCAAACAGGTTGCCTGTCTCATATTATCAATTACAATGAGGCTGCTTCCCCAGATATGTGTGTTGGGTGGCATTTTATTCACCTATTGAAAACACATGTGTGACCGCGTCGTTTAACTAAGAAGGAAGGTTCAGACCATAAATTCTCTTAACTCCACCACGTCACTTAACCCCACCACGTCACTTAACCCCCACCACGTCACTTAACCCCCACCACGTCACTTAACCCCACCACGTCACTTAACCCCCACCACGTCACTTAACCCCACCACGTCACTTAACACGTCACTTAACCCCACCACGTTTAATTGACATGTCTGTCCCAAGCCAGGAAATTGAACGGTCATGTAATATGTGTGTTAGGGGCAGTAGTCGGTCTTAGGAAGTGCGAGGCACAATGATGTTCTCTGTAAAACCTGCAGTGTATTGTTGTGTGTGCTTGACCAGCCGAAAATAGATAACTCCAACGGGGCGCCATTGGGTGTAATTGATCCAATAGCATTGGATTAAAGCCGGCCCTTGTTAGTGGTTTCGATATTGCCACTATTGCTACGATATTTCAGTTATATTTTGTAACTGTTCCAACAGTGTGGTAGTTTTTTGTTTGTTTGTTAGTGGTATTTATTTTGTTTCTATTTTTACGATATTTCAGTTATATTTTGTAACTGTTCCAACAGTGTGGTAGTTTTTTGTCGTTAATTTTATTGATCACAGTTTTCCAGATTTGTACTTTTAACAGTCAAATTGAGGTTAAGAAATCGATTATTATAAAAATAATATTATACCAACAACTTGACTAGATTATAATCCTTAAGTTGTGTGTGAACTTTAACCACTAGGGTCAACAATGAGAACGGTTAATCTTATCAATATTTAGCAGAATTTCGAGAAAATTAAACAATGATTTCATTTGTTTGACCTTTATTTTGACGCGTAGTAATGAATCAATATTAAATCGATCAAGCAGTGATACATGTACCTGTATACAGGTTACTTTTGACGCGACTGTGTTTTCTCGGAAGTGAAAATCGTCGGTATAAAGTTAATGCCAGTCAACAGAAAATGAACATCTTTCTGATGCTATGTAATTTACAGAAATTACCAATAAATATGGTTGTTATGGGAACACAATGGCGTATAAATAGGCCAATATTAATGGTTGTACGGACAGAATTGAGAATCGAATGCACAACATAACATAACGAGTAAATGAATCCCTCGAATTGGAGAATGAAGTGCCGTCGTGGTCGTGACCGTGTGGTTGTTGGATTTACAACTAGCTGTGCAATCAGTACCTACACCTATAAAGTTGTGAGTTCGAATCCCGCTCATTGCGAGGTGTACTCGATACAACATTATGTGATAAAGTTTGCCACTGACTTTCTGCAGGTCAGTGGTTATCTCTGGGTACTCCGTTTTCCTCCCCCAATAAAACTGACCGCCACATATAACAGAAATATTGCTTAGAGTGGCGTTAAACACCATAATCCTTACCTCTAATTAGAGAATGGCATGCTTCCTATACGTAAAAGATTACTTGTAACAATTCCAAATGAGAAGAGTGTTTTTTACTTATGACAATTTCAACATCCGTCCAGAAGACCATTACAATAGATAAGTTTGATGTAGGTATAATGATTATTGTTTGTCAACTTGTTCGTGTCATGAATATTGTTGAAATGCTGTTGTTCCCTACTATATGTTAAATCATTAACAAAACCTATTTAATAAAGCTTAATATTTTTTTTTTTATTTATCTTTAATTTTCAGATCATGGTGTAAACAAATAAATAAATGAAAAGAAAAAAGGTAGAACTTGTCATGACAAACAATATCACCAACCACCACACGAGGTAAGTCTGGTGAAAACAAGAAGAAGAAGACACGTAAAGAAATGTAGAACATTTAGGAATGGCGTCGTTATCAACAGTCAGCAATCATCAAAATGTTTCAAAATGAGTATAATGCCCGGAAGCAAAATCGGACGGTAAATATTGCGGATTACATCTAATGTTTCGATAAAACCATTAAATTAGTGGTTGATCTTTTGAGATCCACAGCTCTTAAGGGCAATTTAACACTTCTTGTCTTAAATAGATGGCTCAAATACAGATAATAGAGGAATGTTTGTTGACTTTATGTATACAATCACTTTTCTGTTTGTAGATGACATTCTGACCAGTAAAAACCTCTTACGAACTGTACGGTGTTATGAAAACATACTTAATCTTCACAATGGGGCAATCTCTCCTATACAGTATATAAATATCAGACCAGTGTATAATGAAAGTAATCTATAAACGAAAGATATATTTATTTATGGTTACTGAAGGTATATCGAGACACTGAGAGATTAAACTCGTTCAACAAGAATATTTAAACTGCGGTCAATTTAGTACGTAGGACGATATAAAGAATCAGTCCGGGTAATAGGCAGACCTTTTTGAGATTTATTGTCCATTAATAACTAATATAAATAAAACATACTATTATGTGTCTGACCCTTTAGATCATTTGCATATGTCTCGATCAACGTGATTATTCTTGATCAAGACGTTCGTACCATTTTATCTCGTACTCAGTGAAACACATAAAGAATTAACATGGAAATAATCATTTATTGTATATAAACAATGTAAACATTGGAGGCCATGTGGTGTTATACTGATGAAATATTAATTCAGAGAGAGGCTGAGAACATCTTGATCCAGACAAAGATGCCCGGATGTAGCGTTTATCAACAGAACATAATAAAAAAAAAGTACGACTCAACTTCAGACTATGTTGCCGTTTCACACTAATTTTATGAGCTTCTGAGTTCATGTCCGGGTTTGTTTGCGTTCGTGTTGCTCAATGTTTTATTTTCTGTGTAATGTTTTGTAGATCATTGTGTTGTCTGTCCTTAGATTTACGGTTTCTGATTACACATTTGGTATCTTCAAGCTAAGTGATCATTGTTGAATACCCTAGTGTATTAATCTAAGTGTGATCATTGTTGAATACCCTATTGTTTCAAACTAAGTGATCATTGTTGAATAAACTATTGTTTCAAACTAAGTGATCATTGTTGAATACCCTATTGTTTCAAACTAAGTGATCATTGTTGAATACCCTATTGTTTTAAACTAAGTGTGATCTTTGTTGAATACCCTATTGTTTTAAACTAAGTGTGATTATTGTTGAATACCCTATTGTTTTAAACTAAGTGTGATCATTGTTGAATACCCTATTGTTTTAAACTAAGTGTGATCATTGTTGAATACCCTATTGTTTTAAACTAAGTGATCATTGTTGAATACCCTATTGTTTTAAACTAAGTGTGATCATTGTTGAATGCCCTATTGTTTTAAACTAAGTGTGATCATTGTTGAATACCCTATTGTTTTAAACTAAGTGATCATTGTTGAATACCCCATTGTTTTAAACTAAGTATGATCATTGTTGAATACCCTATTGTTTTAAACTAAGGATGATCATTGTTGAATACCCTATTGTTTTAAACTAAGTATGATCATTGTTGAATACCCTATTGTTGTAAACTAAGTATGATCATTGTTGAATACCCTATTGTTTTAAACTAAGTGTGATCTTTGTTGAATACCCTATTGTTTTAAACTAAGTGTTCATTGTTGAATACCCTATTGTTTTAAACTAAGTGTGATCATTGTTGAATACCCTATTGTTTTAAACTAAGTGTGATCTTTGTTGAATACCCTATTGTTTTAAACTAAGTGTTCATTGTTGAATACCCTATTGTTTTAAACTAAGTGTGATCATTGTTGAATACCCTATTGTTTTAAACTAAGTGATCATGTTGAATACCCCATTGTTTTAAACTAAGTATGATCATTGTTGAATACCCTATTGTTTTAAATTAAGTATGATCATTGTTGAATACCCTATTGTTTTAAACTAAGTATGATCATTGTTGAATACCCTATTGTTTTAAACTAAGTATGATCATTGCTGAATACCCTATTGTTTTAAACTAAGTATGATCATTGTTGAATACTCTATTGTTTTAAACTAAGTATGATCATTGTTGAATACCCTATTGTTTTAAACTAAGTATGATCATTGTTGAATAGCCTATTGTTTTAAACTAAGTATGATAATTGTTGAATACCCTATTGTTTTAAACTAAGTGTGATCATTGTTGAATACCCTATTGTTTTAAACTAAGTATGATCATTGTTGAATACCCTAGTGTTTTAAACTAAGTATCATCATTGTTGAATACCCTATGTTTTAAACTAAGTATGATCATTGTTGAATACCCTATTGTTTTAAACTAAGTATGACCATTGTTGAATACCCTATTGTTTTAAACTAAGTATGATCATTGTTGAATACCCTATTGTTTTAAACTAAGTATGATCATTGTTGAATACCCTATTGTTTTAAACTAAGTATGACCATTGTTGAATACCCCATTGTTTTAAACTAAGTATGGTCATTGTTGAATACCCTATTGTTTTAAACTAAGTATGATCATTGTTGAATAACCCATAGTTTTAAACTAAGTATGGTCATTGTTGAATACCCTATTGTTTTAAACTAAGTGTGATCATTGTTGAATACCCTATTGTTTTAGTCTAAGTATGATCATTGTTGAATACCCTATTGTTTTAGTCTAAGTATGATCATTGTTGAATAACCCATAGTTTTAAACTAAGTATGATCATTGTTGAATACCCTATTGTTTTAAACTAAGTATGATCATTGTTGAATACCCTATTGTTTTAAACTATGTATTGTCATTGTTGAATACCCTATTGTTTTATACTAAGTATGACCATTGTTGAATACCCTATTGTTTTAAACTAAGTATGATCATTGTTGAATACCCTATTGTTTTAAACTAAGTATGATCATTGTTGAATACCCTATTGTTTTAAACTAAGTATTGTCATTGTTGAATACCCTATTGTTTTATACTAAGTATGACCATTGTTGAATACCCTATTGTTTTAAACTAAGTATGATCATTGTTGAATACCCTATTGTTTTAAACTAAGTATGATCTTGTTGAATAACCTATTGTTTTAAACTAAGTGTGATCATTGTTGAATAAACTATTGTTTTAAACTAAGTATGGTCATTGTTGAATAACCCATAGTTTTAAACTAAGTATGATCATTGTTGAATACCCTATTGTTTTACACTAAGTGTGATCATTGTTGAATAAACTATTGTTTTAAACTAAGTATGGTCATTGTTGAATACCCTATTGTTTTAAACTAAGTATGATCATTGTTGAATACCCTATTGTTTTAAACTAAGTGATCATTGTTGAATACCCTATTGTTTTAAACTAAGTATGATCATTGTTGAATACCCTATTGTTTTAAACTAAGTATGGTCATTGTTGAATACCCTATTGTTTTAAATTAAGTATGATCATTGTTGAATACCCTATTGTTTTAAACTAAGTATGATCATTGTTGAATAACCCATAGTTTTAAACTAAGTGTGATCATTGTTGAATAAACTATTGTTTTAAACTAAGTATGATCTTGTTGAATACCCTATTGGTTTAAACTAAGTATGATCATTGTTGAATAACCCATAGTTTTAAACTAAGTATGGTCATTGTTGAATACCCTATTGTTTTAAACTAAGTATGATCATTGTTGAATAGCCTATTGTTTTACACTAAGTGTGATCATTGTTGAATAAACTATTGTTTTAAACTAAGTATGATCATTGTTGAATAAACTATTGTTTTAAACTAAGTATGATCTTGTTGAATAACCTATTGGTTTAAACTAAGTATGATCATTGTTGAATAAACTATTGTTTTAAACTAAGTATGGTCATTGTTGAATACCCTATTGTTTTAAACTAAGTATGGTCATTGTTGAATACCCTATTGTTTTAAACTAAGTGTGATCATTGTTGAATAAACTATTGTTTTAAACTAAGTATGATCATTGTTGAATAAACTATTGTTTTAAACTAAGTGATCATTGTTGAATACCCTATTGGTTTAAACTAAGTATGATCATTGTTGAATACCCTATTGTTTTAAACTAAGTATGACCATTGTTGAATACACTATTGTTTTAAACTAAGTGATCATTGTTGAATACCCCATTGTTTTAAACTAAGTATGATCTTTGTTGAATACCCTATTGTTTTAAGCTAAGTGATCATTGTTGAATACCCTATTGTTTTAAACCAAGTATGATCTTTGTTGAATACCCTATTGTTTTAAACTAAGTATGATCATTGTTGAATACCCTATTGTTTTAAACTAAGTATGACCATTGTTGAATACACTATTGTTTTAAACTAAGTATGGTCATTGTTGAATACCCTATTGTTTTAAACTAAGTATGGTCATTGTTGAATACCCTATTGTTTTAAACTAAGTATGATCATTGTTGAATACCCTATTGTTTTAAACTAAGTGATCATTGTTGAACACCCTATTGGTTTAAACTAAGTATGATCATTGTTGAATACCCTATTGTTTTAATCTAAGAATGATCATTGTTGAATACCCTATTGTTTTAAACTAAGTATGATCATTGTTGAATACCCTATTGTTTTAAACTAAGTATGATCATTGTTGAATACCCTATTGTTTTAAACTAAGTATGACCATTGTTGAATACACTATTGTTTTAAACTAAGTGATCATTGTTGAATACCCCATTGTTTTAAACTAAGTATGATCTTTGTTGAATACCCTATTGTTTTAAACTAAGTGATCATTGTTGAATACCCTATTGTTTTAAACCAAGTATGATCTTTGTTGAATACCCTATTTTTTTAAACTAAGTATGATCATTGTTGAATACCCTATTGTTTTAAACTAAGTATGACCATTGTTGAATACACTATTGTTTTAAACTAAGTATGATCATTGTTGAATACCCTATTGTTTTAAACTAAGTATGACCATTGTTGAATACCCTATTGTTTTAAACTAAGTATGATCATTGTTGAATACCCTATTGTTTTAAACTAAGTATGATCATTGTTGAATACCCTATTGTTTTAAACTAAGTATGACCATTGTTGAATACCCCATTGTTTTAAACTAAGTATGGTCATTGTTGAATACCCTATTGTTTTAAACTAAGTATGATCATTGTTGAATAACCCATAGTTTTAAACTAAGTATGGTCATTGTTGAATACCCTATTGTTTTAAACTAAGTGTGATCATTGTTGAATACCCTATTGTTTTAGTCTAAGTATGATCATTGTTGAATACCCTATTGTTTTAGTCTAAGTATGATCATTGTTGAATAACCCATAGTTTTAAACTAAGTATGATCATTGTTGAATACCCTATTGTTTTAAACTAAGTATGACCATTGTTGAATACCCTATTGTTTTAAACTAAGTATGATCATTGTTGAATACCCTATTGTTTTAAACTAAGTATGATCATTGTTGAATACCCTATTGTTTTAAACTAAGTATGATCATTGTTGAATACCCTATTGTTTTAAACTAAGTATTGTCATTGTTGAATACCCTATTGTTTTATACTAAGTATGACCATTGTTGAATACCCTATTGTTTTAAACTAAGTATGATCATTGTTGAATACCCTATTGTTTTAAACTAAGTATGATCTTGTTGAATAACCTATTGTTTTAAACTAAGTGTGATCATTGTTGAATAAACTATTGTTTTAAACTAAGTATGGTCATTGTTGAATAACCCATAGTTTTAAACTAAGTATGATCATTGTTGAATACCCTATTGTTTTACACTAAGTGTGATCATTGTTGAATAAACTATTGTTTTAAACTAAGTATGGTCATTGTTGAATACCCTATTGTTTTAAACTAAGTATGATCATTGTTGAATACCCTATTGTTTTAAACTAAGTGATCATTGTTGAATACCCTATTGTTTTAAACTAAGTATGATCATTGTTGAATACCCTATTGTTTTAAACTAAGTATGGTCATTGTTGAATACCCTATTGTTTTAAACTAAGTATGATCATTGTTGAATACCCTATTGTTTTAAACTAAGTATGATCATTGTTGAATAACCCATAGTTTTAAACTAAGTGTGATCATTGTTGAATAAACTATTGTTTTAAACTAAGTATGATCTTGTTGAATACCCTATTGGTTTAAACTAAGTATGATCATTGTTGAATAACCCATAGTTTTAAACTAAGTATGGTCATTGTTGAATACCCTATTGTTTTAAACTAAGTATGATCATTGTTGAATAGCCTATTGTTTTACACTAAGTGTGATCATTGTTGAATAAACTATTGTTTTAAACTAAGTATGATCATTGTTGAATAAACTATTGTTTTAAACTAAGTATGATCTTGTTGAACACCCTATTGGTTTAAACTAAGTATGATCATTGTTGAATAACCCATAGTTTTAAACTAAGTATGATCATTGTTGAATACCCTATTGTTTTAAACTAAGTATGGTCATTGTTGAATACCCTATTGTTTTAAACTAAGTATGATCATTGTGGAATACCCTATTGTTTTACACTAAGTATGATCATTGTTGAATAAACTATTGTTTTAAACTAAGTGATCATTGTTGAATACCCTATTGGTTTAAACTAAGTATGATCATTGTTGAATACCCTATTGTTTTAAACTAAGTATGACCATTGTTGAATACACTATTGTTTTAAACTAAGTGATCATTGTTGAATACCCCATTGTTTTAAACTAAGTATGATCTTTGTTGAATACCCTATTGTTTTAAACTAAGTGATCATTGTTGAATACCCTATTGTTTTAAACCAAGTATGATCTTTGTTGAATACCCTATTGTTTTAAACTAAGTATGATCATTGTTGAATACCCTATTGTTTTAAACTAAGTATGACCATTGTTGAATACACTATTGTTTTAAACTAAGTATGGTCATTGTTGAATACCCTATTGTTTTAAACTAAGTATGGTCATTGTTGAATACCCTATTGTTTTAAACTAAGTATGATCATTGTTGAATACCCTATTGTTTTAAACTAAGTGATCATTGTTGAACACCCTATTGGTTTAAACTAAGTATGATCATTGTTGAATACCCTATTGTTTTAATCTAAGAATGATCATTGTTGAATACCCTATTGTTTTAAACTAAGTATGATCATTGTTGAATACCCTATTGTTTTAAACTAAGTATGATCATTGTTGAATACCCTATTGTTTTAAACTAAGTATGACCATTGTTGAATACACTATTGTTTTAAACTAAGTGATCATTGTTGAATACCCCATTGTTTTAAACTAAGTATGATCTTTGTTGAATACCCTATTGTTTTAAACTAAGTGATCATTGTTGAATACCCTATTGTTTTAAACTACATGTAAGTATGATCTTTGTTGAATACCCTATTGTTTTAGACTAAGTATGATCATTGTTGAATACCCTATTGTTTTAAACTAAGTATGACCATTGTTGAATACCCTATTGTTTTAAACTAAATATGATCATTGTTGAATACCCTATTGTTTTAAACTAAGTGTGATCATTGTTGAATACCCTATTGTGTTAAACTAAGTATGATCATAGTTGAATACCCTATTATTTTAAACTAAGTATGATCATTGTTGAATACCCTATTGTTTTAAACTAAGTATGATCATTGTTGAATATCCCATTGTTTTAAACTAAGTATGATCTTTGTTGAATACCCTTTTGTTTTAAACTAAGTATGATCATAGTTGAATACCCTATTATTTTAAACTAAGTATGATCATTGTTGAATACCCTATTGTTTTAAACTAAGTATGATCATTGTTGAATACCCCATTGTTTTAAACTAAGTATGATCTTTGTTGAATACCCTTTTGTTTTAAACTAAGTATGATCTTTGTTGAATACCCTTTTGTTTTAAACTAAGTATGATCATTGTTGAATACCCCATTGTTTTAAACTAAGTATGATCATAGTTGAATACCCTATTATTTTAAACTAAGTATGATCATTGTTGAATACCCTATTGTTTTAAACTAAGTATGATCATTGTTGAATACCCCATTGTTTTAAACTAAGTATGATCTTTGTTGAATACCCTATTGTTTTAAACTAAGTGATCATTGTTGAATACCCTATTGTTTTAAACTACATGTAAGTATGATCTTTGTTGAATACCCTATTGTTTTAGACTAAGTATGATCATTGTTGAATACCCTATTGTTTTAAACTAAGTATGATCATTGTTGAATACCCTATTGTTTTAAACTAAATATGATCATTGTTGAATACCCTATTGTTTTAAACTAAGTGTGATCATTGTTGAATACCCTATTGTGTTAAACTAAGTATGATCATAGTTGAATACCCTATTATTTTAAACTAAGTATGATCATTGTTGAATACCCTATTATTTTAAACTAAGTATGATCATTGTTGAATACCCCATTGTTTTAAACTAAGTATGATCTTTGTTGAATACCCTTTTGTTTTAAACTAAGTGATCATTGTTGAATACCCTATTGTTTTAAACTAAGTGTGATCATTGTTGAATACCCTATTGTGTTAAACTAAGTGTGATCATTGTTGAATACCCTATTGTGTTAAACTAAGTATGATCATTGTTGAATACCCTATTGTTTTAAACTAAGTATGATCATTGTTGAATACCCTATTGTTTTAAACTAAGTGATCATTGTTGAATACCCTATTGTTTTAAACTAAGTATGATCATTGTTGAATACCCTATTGTTTTAAACTAAGTGATCATTGTTGAATACTCTATTGTTTTAAACTAAGTATGATCATTGTTGAATACCCTATTGTTTTAAACTAAGTGTGATCATTGTTGAATACCCTATTGTTTTAAACTAAGTATGATCTTTGTTGAATACCCTATTGTTTTAAACTAAGTGATCATTGTTGAATACCCTATTGTTTTAAACTAAGTATGATCATTGTTGAATACCCTATTGTTTTAAACTAAGTGATCATTGTTGAATACCCCATTGTTTTAAACTAAGTATGATCTTTGTTGAATACCCTATTGTTTTAAACTAAGTGATCATTGTTGAATACCCTATTGTTTTAAACTAAGTATGATCATTGTTGAATACCCTATTGTTTTAAACTAAGTGATCATTGTTGAATACCCCATTGTTTTAAACTAAGTATGATCTTTTTTGAATACCCTATTGTTTTAAACTAAATGATCATTGTTGAATACCCTATTGTTTTAAACTAAGTGATCATTGTTGAATACCCTATTGTTTTAAACTACATGTAAGTATGATCTTTGTTCAATACCCTATTGTTTTAGACTAAGTATGATCATTGTTGAATACCCTATTGTTTTAAACTAAGTATGATCATTGTTCAATACCCTATTGTTTTAAACTAAGTATGATATTTGTTGAATACCCTATTGTTTTAAACTAAGTATGATCATTGTTGAATACCCTATTGTTTTAAACTAAGTATGATATTTGTTGAATACACTATTGTTTTAAACTAAGTATGATATTTGTTGAATACACTATTGTTTTAAACTAAGTATGATATTTGTTGAATACCCTATTGTTTTAAACTAAGTATGATCATTGTTGAATACCCTATTGTTTTAAACTAAGTATGATATTTGTTGAATACACTATTGTTTTAAACTAAGTATGATATTTGTTGAATACACTATTGTTTTAAACTAAGTATGATATTTGTTGAATACACTATTGTTTTAGACTAAGTATGATCATTGTTGAATACCCTATTGTTTTAAACTAAGTATGATCATTGTTCAATACCCTATTGTTTTAAACTAAGTATGATATTTGTTGAATACCCTATTGTTTTAAACTAAGTATGATCATTGTTGAATACCCTATTGTTTTAAACTAAGTATGATATTTGTTGAATACACTATTGTTTTAAACTAAGTATGATATTTGTTGAATACACTATTGTTTTAAACTAAGTATGATATTTGTTGAATACCCTATTGTTTTAAACTAAGTATGATCATTGTTGAATACCCTATTGTTTTAAACTAAGTATGATATTTGTTGAATACACTATTGTTTTAAACTAAGTATGATATTTGTTGAATACACTATTGTTTTAAACTAAGTATGATATTTGTTGAATACACTATTGTTTTAGACTAAGTATGATCATTGTTGAATACCCTATTGTTTTAAACTAAGTATGATATTTGTTGAATACACTATTGTTTTTGACTGTGACAATGTAGAACAACAATACACTCGTCGTTCCTTCACTTTTAATTTACGTCTAAGTGTAAAGGTAGACAGTCTCCCATGTTCATTTACATCCATTTACTTTCTTACTGATTACTGACAACAGAGATCTAAGGTCCATATTTCAAATTAGATTTAAATACGAAAATTCTATAGAGTGCTTATGACATAAACATTCTGCCATTGTTAGCATAATACCTATGCAATCAGTGCCTATCACCACTGATGTTGTGAGTTCTAATCCCATTCAAGGCGAGGAGTATAGCATTATGTCATAAAGCTTGTCGGTGACTTGCGACAGGTCGGTGGTTTTCTCTGGGCACTCCAGTTTCCCCCACCAATAAAACTGACGACCAAGATACAACTGAAATATTGTTGAAAGTGGCGTTAAACACCATAAAGCCTACGCCTAACAATAGAGATCTAAGATCTACATTTGACAATAGACTTAACATATGATTATTAAATCTAACTGTTTTATATTTGGACTTATCCTTCAGTATCATGTACAGTCAGGGAAGGAGACATCACATGTGTAATATATTTTCCTTGTATTATTTTTTTTCTAGTGTACACAACATAAATAATATATTATATACACATATTTTCAATTTAAATAGGTAACGAAATACCTTTTCTATACTTTAAAAGCAATATCAATTGAATAAATTATTTTAATCCTTAAATTAAAAGATGTTAGAGCTGAAAGGCATCAGTTAACATAAATTTAATGCTATTTAAGATGAAATTGACGTTTAAATATACTGTTATAAAAGTTACGTAATAATGTACGCACTAAACTATTTTCTGTTTAATTTAGCTACCCCACTGAGTGAATATATTAAAAGCATTTTACATTGATATATTTAACAATTAAAACGCTAATTAACAGATGCAATACAGCTGTATGGTGTACAATAACAGTGTTAGTCTGCATGACGATACATTGGGTTTTATCAATCAATTTTTCATACACTGGCTTTTTTCAATATATTTTTAAAGCTAAATTATCTTTTGAAATGCAATAGACGGATTTTTACCAGCTGACTGATGCTAACCACGTGATAGTAAAACCTAAGACAGTTAAACCTCCTTTAGTGACCACCTTTATTAAGCAATAACTTGTATTGTGTGTGTGACCTTAATTTTAATGTCCATTCACAGTGCATTTTATACTAATTAAACCTGTATTTAGCGACCACCTGTCTTATGTGACCATATTTCAATGTTCCCTTAGAAGGTCACATAAGACAGGTTTGACTGTACTACTATCTAAGGTGATACGACATATATCATAATTGCTGTCCCGTCCATATATCTTTCATTATCTGGTTAATAGTTACGGACTATCTGTGTCACAAATGACCACGGGTAAGTTCCTCTGTGTCACAAATGACCACGAGTATGTTCCTCCGTGTCACAAATGACCACGAGTATGTTCCTCTGTGTCACAAATGACCACGAGTATGTTCCTCTGTGTCACAAATGACCACGAGTATGTTTCTTTTGTCGCAGTTACAATCCGCTCCTTTGCACACCGCGCAGAAAACTAAAGATTGAGCAACACGAATCCCACTGAAAACCCAGGGTGAACCCAGGTGCTCCGGAAAGGAAAGCAGTTCCTGCTCCACATGTGGCACCCGTTGTGTTACTCTTCTTAGTACGTCATAAATGAGCAAAGGAGGTATAGATTGATGGTTTAGGCTTATGGTGTTTAACGCCACTTTCAACAATATTTCAGTTATATCGTGGCGGTCATTTTTATTGGTGGAGTATACCGGAGTATACGGAGAAAGCCACCGACCTTTCAGTGATTTGCGACAGGTCGGTGGTTTTCTCAGTTCAAATATATAATAGAAAATTCGTAGAAACTGTGAGAAAATGGACACCACAGCACAAGCATACAGGACCGCTCATTATACAACACAAACATACATGACCGCTCATTATACAACACAAACATACAGGACCGCTCATTATACAACACAAACATACAGGACCGCTCATTATACAACACAAACATACAGGACCGCTCATTATACAAACACAAACATACAGGACCGCTCATTATACTAATCAACACAAACATACAGGACCGCTCATTATACAACACAAACATACAGGACCGCTCATTATACTAATCAACACAAGCATACAGGACCGCTCATTATACAACACAAACATACAGGACCGCTCATTATACTACTCAACACAAACATACAGGACCGCTCATTATACTAATCAACACAAACATACAGGACCGCTCATTATAATAATCAACACAACATACAGGACCGCTCATTATACTAAACACAAACATACAGGACCGCTCATTATAGTAATCAACACAAACATACAGGACCGCTCATTATAGAACACAAACATACAGGACCGCTCATTATAGAACACAAACATACAGGACCGCTCATTATAGTAATCAACACAAACATACAGGACCGCTCATTATACTAATCAACACAAACATACAGGACCGCTCATTATAGAACACAAACATACAGGACCGCTCATTATAGAACACAAACATACAGGACCGCTCATTATAGAACACAAACATACAGGACCGCTCATTATAGAACACAAACATACAGGACCGCTCATTATAGAACACAAACATACAGGACCGCTCATTATAGTAATCAACACAAACATACAGGACCGCTCATTATACTAATCAACACAAACATACAGGACCGCTCATTATAGAACACAAACATACAGGACCGCTCATTATACTAATCAACACAAACATACAGGACCGCTCATTATAGTAATCAACACAAACATACAGGACCGCTCATTACACTAATCAACACAAACATACAGGACCGCTCATTATAGAACACAAACATACAGGACCGCTCATTATAGAACACAAACATACAGGACCGCTCATTATACTAATCAACACAAACATACAGGACCGCTCATTATAGAACACAAACATACAGGACCGCTCATTATACAAACACAAACATACAGGACCGCTCATTATAGTAATCAACACAAACATACAGGACCGCTCATTATAGAACACAAACATACAGGACCGCTCATTATACTAATCAACACAAACATACAGGACCGCTCATTATAGTAATCAACACAAACATACAGGACCGCTCATTATACTAATCAACACAAACATACAGGACCGCTCATTATAGAACACAAACATACAGGACCGCTCATTATAGAACACAAACATACAGGACCGCTCATTATACTAATCAACACAAACATACAGGACCGCTCATTATAGAACACAAACATACAGGACCGCTCATTATAGAACACAAACCTACAGGACCGCTCATTATACTAATCAACACAAACATACAGGACCGCTCATTATAGAACACAAACATACAGGACCGCTCATTATACAAACACAAACATACAGGACCGCTCATTATAGTAATCAACACAAACATACAGGACCGCTCATTATACAACACAAACATACAGGACCGCTCATTATACTAATCAACACAAACATACAGGACCGCTCATTATACTAATCAACACAACATACAGGACCGCTCATTATACAACATAAACATACAGGACCGCTCATTATACTAATCAACACAAACATACAGGACCGCTCATTATACAACACAAACATACAGGACCGCTCATTATACTAATATGTGCCACTAACTCTTCTTTACACATCTGATTAAGATTTACAATTTTTTTTCTGAATTTGCTCTTTTCAACAGAATGATTTAGATCACATTAATTTCTGGAATTCTTTCATAATTACTGTATTGCAGAAAAAAACCGTTACGAAAATATTTATATATAAGAAGGCTATGATATCCGGTTTAACATTCGTGACAAATCCAAATAAACTTTCGCTATTCTGACGAAATAAAAAGGTTCACGAAGGGGTTTCTTTATTTTTAGTTGTTTATTATTGTCATTGATTGTTGTGCGTTTATTCTCATTTGCTTAGTAACAACTAAGACACAACACAGCTGTTTTTTAGAAACGGATTTAAGAAATATCGAAGACTCCGGAACATTCCGAATGTGTTAAATCCTTTAAATAAACCACATGTCAGACTGATGATTATTAAACAGAATTGGGTTCAATATATATATTAATTTCAATTGATGAATATAGATTTCACCTCGTGATTCGTACCAATAATATTTTGATACTAATTAATGAAGTCTACCATGAGCAATAATTGGGGTCTCAAGTGCGTTTATCTGTCTGTTACTTGTTAAGCATTCATAAAGAAATAAACAACTTGGATTAATGTATAACTTTTCAAGGTATCGAGTTTCAGTAAATGTTTTGGTAAAAAGTACAACAGTAACAATACCCAGCTGATGAACTGTGGATAAAAACTAAGTTTAAAAAAAATAGAATATCCGGATTCCGACATTATTTAGCAACCAACCATATGGCCGTTCATGAATTCAAATGGCCAACGCAATTATTTACAATTGTACCTGTGTGATGAAATTTTAATATAATATTTGAACGTCTTTCAATAGACTGGACAGATGCAATGATCCATGAATCAATCATAACTGAGCCATGTGGGGTGAATCCACACGAAAATTCTAAAGGTTCGATGAATTACAGTCAAGCCTGTATTAAGAGGTCACGACTGGGACAAAGAAACAGGACTAGAAAAAGGTGACCTTTAAAAACAGGTGACTGCTTAATAGAGGTGGCCGCATGGAAAGGCTTGGCTGTACTACTACATCTGATAGAAAAGTTTAAATTAAATGCTGCATACCACATGCCACTTCTTAATATGCGTCTGATAATTTACGCAATATCTGAGGTCCTTCTTTAGCTCGCCCTAAAAGACAACTGTAAGGGAAATGTGAGGATACTAAAGAGGTAATCAGAAGCTGTAAATCGAATAAGTCCAGACGATGCAATGGCCAAAGGAAAAAGGACAAAATGGCAAAAATGAACCACACAACACTACACAGAAGTCAACTCAGGTGCTCCGAAAGAGTGAGCAGTTCCTATTCCACTAGTGACATCCGTCGTGTTGATCTTGTTGGAATCCCGATGATGAACGCATTATCCACCGGCCATGGGAGGTTATAACACAACAGTTCCCATGTAGTGGTCTCGCTAAAGTTACAAGGCTACCTCAGCTATGTATACATCTTTGTAATAATATAATACACGAAATCTTTCATGGTAGCATATTGTGATACGTGGCACATAGCAGATGAGGCTCATGTTATCTAACAGTAACACGACGGGTACTACTAGTGGGGCAGGAACTACTTTTCTGTGTAGTGTTTTGGAATCCTTTGTCTATTCGTCCTTTTTCTGTTGGCCATTGTATCGTGTCTCTTTCTTCGGTTTTGTGGTCCATTGTTTGACATTTTCTCTATTTTCTATTGGCCATTGTATCATCTCTCTTTCTTCAGTTGATGGCTTCTTATTAACCCTTTGGTATCATAAACTTTCAAAATAAATTGAGGTTCGTTAATCAAAGGGCAACGCAAGTGGGGTTTTTTTTTGGCGCTTTGTTTGCCCTTTCCTCTATTTTCTGTTGGCCATTGTATCGTCTGTATTTCATCGGTTTATGGTTCCTCCTTACTCCTTTAGTATCTTAAAACCTTTCAAAATGAAATGAGGTTCGGTGCACGAACGGTACCGCTACTGTTTTGGGAGCCGTTGTTTGCCTTTTCGTATTTTTATATGTTGGCCATTTTATTGATTGTCCTTCCATATTTAGGCATCTGATATACTCCTTTGTGGTCTTAAAATTTTCTTTTTTTTTCAAAATAAATCGCATGCACGATGCCAAGGTCAAAGGGTGGATATTTCTGTTGTTAGGCGGAGTATTATAGAAAATATTTGAAGGATGAATAAATATGTCAGAAACCCGGAAGTGAGAAAGACCATTGCATTGATTAAGATCCAAAGTACATATATAAGTATGTGTTTGTTTTTACCGGCGTAGAAGATTTACGACTAAGTTAAGGAGCACGATCCCGTATGATTTACAACTTGTAGTCAAGTTAATACTGAAATCAACTCACATCAACAAGTAAAATTGAAATTTTAAATCTTTATAAAACGACTCTTATATATGAGACGCTAACAGTTGAACAGATTTACTGGGTGCTTTATTATATGTGGTTTGTGCACTTAAAAATATGGGGTTCAAAACGAGTCCATTTTTAGAAAATATATCAACATTTCTTTTAATTCTTTTGGAATTACAAGTCACAAAGCAAACGGTTAGAAGAAGAGTTTGAAGATACCAAAGGGAGGTAATCAGAATCCGTAAATCGAAGAAGAACAGACAACACATTGGCCAAAAGAAAAGTACAAGAGGACAAACAACGATCTACAAAACATCCACTAGTGGCACCCTTCATCTTAATCTAGCTACAGACCTGGTAATAAGTCATGAATGAGGAAAGAACCGAGAAAATAGACAAAAAGTAAATATCAAATTCAGTGCGAACAACACGTTTGTGGAATAATGTTCATCAGGTACGCCTAGTCAAAAGATTGGGAAGGCAATTCATTAAAAAGCCTTCGCGTGATAGCCAGGCAGCAAACGTGCCTAAACAGGATAACAAAGATCGCGTGATAGCCAGGCAGCAAACGTGCATAAACAGGATAGTCAGGCAGCAAAAGTGTCTAAACAGGATAGCCAGGCAGCAAAAGTGTCTAAACAGGATAGCCAGGCAGCAAAAGTGACTAAACAAGACAGCCAGACAGCAAAAGAGTCTAAGCAGGATAGCCAGGCAGCAAAAGTGTCTAAACAGGATAGCCAGGCAGCAAGCGTGTCAAAACAGGATAGCCAGGTAGCAAAAGTGTCTAAACAGGATAGCCAGGTAACAAAAGTGTCTAAACAGGATATTCAGGCAGCAAAAGTGCATAAACAGGATAGCCAGGCAGCAAAAGTGTCTAAACAGGATAGCCAGGAAGCAAAAGTGCATAAAAAAGATAGCCAGGCAGCAAAAGTGTCTAAACAGGATATTCAGGCAGCAAAAGTGCATAAACAGGATAGCAAAGTTCGGCTAACGTTATGCTCAAGCCTGCTGGGAAATTGACTTTGTGTTATTAAATATCACATGATTTAGGAACTGGAAATTTCGATAAAAATGTATCAAATAAACTATTTCAGCGCAGAAGCACTGACTACTGTGGGGATGATACCCTCGGGGACTAATAGTCCACCAGCAGAGGTATCGACCCAGTGATAGTAATAGTCTACCAGCAGAGGTATCGACCCAATGATAGTAATAGTCCACCAGCAGAGGTATCGACCCAGTGATAGTAATAGTCCACCAGCAGAGGTATCGACCCAGTGATAGTAATAGTCCACCAGCAGAGGTATCGACCCAGTGATAGTAATAGTCCACCAGCAGAGGTATCGACCCAGTGATACTAATAGTCCACCAGCAGAGGTATCGACCCAGTGATACTAATAGTCCACCAGCAGAGGTATCGACCCAGTGATAGTAATAGTCCACCAGCAGAGGTATCGACCAGGTGATAGTAATAGTCCACCAGCAGAGGTATCGACCCAGTGATAGTAATAGTCCACCAGCAGAGGTATCGACCCAGTGATAGTAAAACCTAGATATCAAATTTAGTGCTCAAGACACGTTTCTGAACGCGTTTCACTGTAATGTATGTTGGTGAAGTATTTAAGATTGATTATGATGTTGGTTATAGTTTGTTTGTTTGTTTGTTTAATGGTGTTTTGCGCCACTTTTAACAATATTTCAGTTATATTGTGGCGGTGAGTTTTATTGGTGGAGGAACCCGGAGGACACGGAGAAAACCACCGACCTGCCGCAAGTCACTGACAAACTTTATCACGTAATGTTGTACACCTCGCCCTGATCGAGATTCGAACTCACAACATCAGTGGTGATAGTCGGTAATAGAGAATTTGATATCATTCTAATATCTAGTGTTTCTGGCTATGTTCTTGACCCTCTGTAGATGTAATCAGACACCAGCTGCAGTAAATCATACTTACAAATCGATAAAGATTAAAACCGAAAAGGTGCTGAAACAGAGAAAAATGATGTGTAAACGAAAAAATCAAAATGCTTTCAAAACACTTTTTCTGTTGATATAACTGAATATTACTTTTCATCACGCTTTAAAAGACAAACCAGATTTTCATACGCGATGAATCCTGTCATATACAGTCAAACCTGCCCATGCGGTCACCTCCATTAAGCAGTCACCTGTATTAAAAGGTCACCTCCATTAAGCAGTCACCTGTTTTAAAAGGTCATCTTTTTCTTATCCTGTCATTGACAATTTCATCTGTTTGAACCTCTTTTAAGAGGTCACCTAACATAAAAGACCACATTTTCATTGTCCCAAAGTTGACATCTTAATATATGTTTTACTGTACATGATTTATTGAGTAACGAATGTATGATATTCTTCGATTCTCGTGTTTTTGTAGTATTATCTTTCTTTGTTCATATAAGGGTCAGGGGTTGGGGTTATGGTGCTAAACACCACTGTAACAATATTTCAGTAATATCGTCGCGGTCATCTTTATTAGTGGAGGAAACCGGAGTACCCGGAGAAAACTACCGACCTGTCGAAAGTAACTGACAAACTTTATCACATAATGTTGTATCGAGGACACCTAATTATCCGAGCGGGATTCGAACTCACAACGTTAGTGGTGATAGGCACTGATTGAATAGACATTCTAACATAACCTCCTTCTTTCGCTTTGTTAACAAACGAGCGAGTTATCCATTCGATATAATCTCATTAGCACATGCGCCGATGAATGTGACTGACTTTTCCATTGTCAGCATAAATTGTAACCCGAATAATGCCGATAGAGGGCGCAGTATTATTCGATTTGCATAAATTGTGTGCAACATTTTCCTCAAGCGTAAATATAAATTACCGTCTTCCAATCAAAGTATACTACCGTATTTGTACTCTTAGACATATCAGAATCGAAATAAATCATGGTAGCCAGAATGTGTTTTGAGTTTTAACATGGATTTGCGGATATTAGTAAATGTTATCCCTCGCTTCTGACTCGGTATTAAATACTAATATCCGCCAATCCATGTTAAAACTCCCAACATATTCTGGCTTCCATAATTTATTTCTTAAATATACGTACATTGGTAAGAGCTTTAGACATAGGAAAAACAAGGATCTTCTGAGTACTAATAAATAGTATATTTCTCGACAATGTACGTATATTTCTCGGCTTCTATTACTGCTAGTCTTGTATTCGACAAGTGTGTATTTTACTTCGCTCTAAATAAGACCAGTACCGTCTTAACGCATGGGGACACTGGGTAGTTGTCCGGTGCCCTACAAGTATAGGGGCCCCATGCTAATCTGTGTATGTTGTGTATGGCATGTTTTTAATGCAAAACACTGATTTTGTTGGAAGTATCAATACAATAAATATATGTTTAATTTTATCGACATTTACAGTTTTATTCCTGTGAGTAGTATTGCTATGGGCCCCAGTGCATTGCTTTGCCTGCGGGAATATAATGCTGTTAAGACGGTCCTGAATAAAACGCAGGGTACCAGGAGACAGTATACATCTATTAGACGTATAAAACAAAGGTTTATAGTACACATTTATATAGACAGTAAATGCACCGAATGCGGTATAAAACTGAATACTATTATCTACTAGATGTCTCATCCAGACGTCACTATGTCTGAATTAACAAAGGATGATTATTATATAACTTCTATTAAATTCAAACATTAAGTCATGAAAAGTGCATATCCATGGTGACGATTTCTTCATTATTTGGTTTTGATATTCTTACGTATTCAGAATTAGTAATTTATTATATAAGTACCAAACACAAGTGTTTTAATCAGTATTGAAGATTTCTCTGCATAAAAGCAATAATAAGGACGCCCATCCTTAAAGGACAATCGTATTTTCAGTATCTAAGTATTGACAAGAGAGTCATTATAATGTAGTAATCTGGAGACAAACCTATTACTACATCATATAATAAAACACAAACATGTGGCAAGTGGGAATCAAAGTCAAGATCGTGCTTTTAATTAAATATTCTTTGTTTGCACAAATCCGTATCATATGGGAGATTATTTTGGTCTACAAAAAGAGGCATTTCAATGGTTAGGGTTATGGTGTTTAACGCCACTTTCTATAATATTTCAGCTATATCGTCAGTTGTATTGGTGGAGGAAACTGGAGTATCCGAAGAAAACCACCGACCTGCCGCAACTCACTGACAAACTTTATCACATAATGTTGTATCGAACACACCTCGCAAAAAAGGTCATTTTAATGTTACACGTGATCTTCAAATATAAACAATAATGTCACATCATAATGAAAGTTTGAAGATACCAAAGAGGTTAAAGGAAGACTTAAATCGAGAGATTGAGTGAGTGATTGTTGCTTAACGCCAACTCAACAATTTGTCAGGCAAACATGGCGAGAACAAGTTAATTTGCAATGAGATGATGATGAGGTCCGCTTTGTACTAGACCACCTCTCATCTCAAGCATGAATATATTAATGCTTCCATTCCTCAATTAAGCGAACACACACACACACACACACACACATACAAAATACACAACATAAGATTATGAAATACAGGTTCTGAATTTGGACAGCCACAACAAGGCTAATTAAATTTCAAACATTGTGAATGCCGACTTCATAATTATGAACAATTTATAAATCTTTTCACTAGTGTACTCTGCATTACTCTTTGAAGTGACTGGCGCTCATTCAGGACTAAAAACTGAAGTAAAAGCGACAATGAGAAAAATTCTAAATAATTTAAATGCTATTTAAAGAATAATGACGAATATAAGAGAAGCTATGACTGTGACGGTATTAACCATTAACGTGTAAACTGTGTCAACATACTATAGCCACTTTGATAGTTTTAATTCACAATCATAGATACTCTCACAGACACTCGAAAAACGAGAGGAGAAGGTATTTTTAGAAACACGGTTATGAGGAAGAGTATCGGAACGGGGCAAAGATATTCATTTAATGTCGGATAAAATCAGCAAATATTGTATCGTTTTATAACAGTATAACAAAATACAAACCACTCAACTTTTCCATATGCATTTTTCCTTGTAAAATTACGCAATTAAAAACTCGCCAAAATAACACACTGTATGGTATCTTCATTAGGATTTACACCTTCGGGGATTTGGGAATATAATCAAACCTGCTTTAGTGACCACCTCTATTAAGTTACAGTCAAACCTGTTTTAGTGACCACCTCTATTAAGTTACAGTCAAACCTGCTTTAGTGACCACCTCTATTAAGTTACAGTTAAACCTGCTTTAGTGACCACCTCTATTAAGCTACAGTTAAACCTCCTTTAGTGACCACCTCTATTAAGTTACAGTTAAACCTGCTTTAGTGACCACCTCTATTAAGTTACAGTCAAACCTGCTTTAGTGACCACCTCTATTAAGTTACAGTCAAACCTGTTTTAGTGACCACCTCTATTAAGTTACAGTCAAACCTGCTTTAGTGACCACCTCTATTAAGTTACAGTCAAACCTTCTTTAGTGACCACCTCTATTAAGTTACAGTCAAACCTGCTTTAGTGACCACCTCTATTAAGTTACAGTCAAACCTGCTTTAGTGACCACCTCTATTAAGTTACAGTCAAGCCTGCTTTAGTGACCACCTCTATTAAGTTACAGTAAAACCTGTTTTAGTGACCACCTCTATTAAGTTACAGTCAAACCTGCTTTAGTGACCACCTCTATTAAGTTACAGTCAAACCTTCTTTAGTGACCACCTCTATTAAGTTACAGTCAAACCTGCTTTAGTGACCACCTCTATTAAGTTACAGTAAAACCTGCTTTAGTGACCACCTCTATTAAGTTACAGTCAAACCTGCTTTAGTGACCACCTCTATTAAGTTACAGTCAAACCTGTTTTAGTGACCACCTCTATTAAGTTAGTCAAACCTGTTTTAGTGACCACCTCTATTAAGTTACAGTCAAACCTTCTTTAGTGACCACCTCTATTAAGTTACAGTAAAACCTGCTTTAGTGACCACCTCTATTAAGCTACAGTCAAACCTGCTTTAGTGACCACCTCTATTAAGTTACAGTCAAGCCTGCTTTAGTGACCACCTCTATTAAGTTACAGTCAAACCTTCTTTAGTGACCACCTCTATTAAGTTACAGTCAAACCTGCTTTAGTGACCACCTCTATTAAGCTACAGTCAACCTGCTTTAGTGACCACCTCTATTAAGTTACAGTCAAGCCTGCTTTAGTGACCACCTCTATTAAGTTACAGTCAAACCTGTTTTAGTGACCACCTCTATTAAGTTACAGTCAAACCTACTTTAGTGACCACCTCTATTAAGTTACAGTCAAACCTGCTTTAGTGACCACCTCTATTAAGCTACAGTCAAACCTGCTTTAGTGACCACCTCTATTAAGTTACAGTCAAGCCTGCTTTAGTGACCACCTCTATTAAGTTACAGTCAAACCTGCTTTAGTGACCACCTCTATTAAGTTACAGTCAAACCTTCTTTAGTGACCACCTCTATTAAGTTACAGTCAAACCTGCTTTAGTGACCACCTCTATTAAGTTACAGTAAAACCTGCTTTAGTGACCACCTCTATTAAGTTACAGTCAAACCTGTTTTAGTGACCACCTCTATTACGCTACAGTTAAACCTGCTTTAGTGACCACCTCTATTAAGTTACAGTCAAACCTGTTTTAGTGACCACCTCTATTAAGTTACAGTCAAACCTGCTTTAGTGACCATCTCTATTAAGTTACAGTCAAACCTGCTTCAGTGACCACCTCTATTAAGTTACAGTCAAACCTGCTTTAGTGACCACCTCTATTAAGTTACAGTCAAACCTGCTTTAGTGACCACCTCTATTAAGTTACAGTCAAGCCTGCTTTAGTGACCACCTCTATTAAGTTACAGTCAAGCCTGCTTTAGTGACCACCTCTATTAAGTTACAGTCAAACCTGCTTTAGTGACCTCCTCTATTAAGCTACAGTCAAACCTGCTTTAGTGACCACCTCTATTAAGTTACAGTCAAGCCTGCTTTAGTGACCACCTCTATTAAGTTACAGTCAAACCTGCTTTAGTGACCACCTCTTTTAAGTTACAGTCAAACCTGTTTTAGTGACCACCTCTATTAAGTTACAGTCAAATCTGCTTTAGTTACCACCTCTATTAAGTTACAGTAAAACCTGCTTTAGTGACCACCTCTATTAAGTTACAGTCAAACCTGTTTTAGTGACCACCTCTATTACACTACAGTTAAACCTGCTTTAGTGACCACCTCTATTAAGTTACAGTCAAACCTGTTTTAGTGACCACCTCTATTAAGTTACAGTCAAACCTGCTTTAGTGACCACCTCTATTAAGTTACAGTCAAACCTGCTTTAGTGACCACCTCTATTAAGTTACAGTCAAACCTGCTTTAGTGACCACCTCTATTAAGTTACAGTCAAACCTGCTTTAGTGACCACCTCTATTAAGTTACAGTCAAGCCTGCTTTAGTGACCACCTCTATTAAGTTACAGTCAAGCCTGCTTTAGTGACCACCTCTATTAAGTTAGTCAAACCTGTATTAGTGACCACCTCTATTAAGTTACAGTCAAACCTGCTTTAGTGACCACCTCTATTAAATTACAGTCAAACCTGTTTTAGTGACCACCTCTATTAAGTTACAGTCAAACCTTCTTTAGTGACCACCTCTATTAAGTTACAGTCAAACCTGCTTTAGTGACCACCTCTATTAAGCTACAGTCAAACCTGCTTTAGTGACCACCTCTATTAAGTTACAGTCCAGCCTGCTTTAGTGACCACCTCTATTAAGTTACAGGCAAGCCTGCTTTAGTGACCACCTCTATTAAGTTACAGTCAAACCTGCTTTAGTGACCACCTCTATTAAGTTACAGTCAAGCCTGCTTTAGTGACCACCTCTATTAAGTTACAGTCAAACCTGTTTTAGTGACCACCTCTATTAAGTTACAGTCAAAGCTGCTTTAGTGACCACCTCTATTAAGTTACAGTCAAACCTGCTTTAGTGACCACCTCTATTAAACAATAACTTGTGCTATGTGATCTTAATTCTAATTTCAGTTCACAGTGCATTTCATATTAATTAATCATCCTGTATTTAGAGACCACCTGTCTTATGTGACCATGTTTCTACGTTCCCGTGGAAGGTTTGACTGTACATATAGTCCCATAAAACCACAAAGCAGATAAAAGTGTAAATCAAGTGTTGGAGAATTTCTTATAAACAGATAGGATATTCCCTTCAACGTCGATTTAAAAACCTTGCTACTTTAATAGTCTATCTACACAGAAAAGTGTCAAAGCGTAAACAAATACCACTGATTTGTTTATTTCACGCCAATATTAAATACATTTCAAGTACATTGGTAAATAACTTGATGATGAAATAGAAGACAAAAGCCGTAAACACGATTGAAGTATGTCGTAAAATTGTCGCAAACGGGTTTGAAGATGTATTTCCTGTATAGGAATTTAGAATTATGTACCAATATGTGCATGTTACAATCAAATGCAACATTTCAATAAAACATAAAAAGTACTTGGTATCTGTGTGTTGTCACGTGTACTTAATAAAAGAAGTGCATAGTCACCGAACTACACAAATGCAAGGTCTTTAAATTTATTCACAACTTTAAAGAAAATCATATCGGTGAAATTTAAAAGTAAATCTTTTGTTTGCGACGTTTTCTTTTACTGAAGGAGAAAAACCCGGAAATAAAGGATATCGTATAGCGAGTGTTCCGAATGACCCTGATTAATCTTTTTAAACTATCCTTCATAAAAATCGTTCTGTGTTACTAAAGATGTTTTGACGACATGATTTCCTAATGGTGTATTAGTGTACAAGCTACATACGTTCTAGATGGGTGGCCAATAATAATTACAGTTTTTTTTCTTACAACAACGGTTCGTATTTACTTTAAAGGAAATTCTATGTCAAACAAGCGTTTCATTGATAGCATTAATGTGTAGCATATATTATTATATATATATATATATATATATAAACGCAATCGAGACAATTTTACCACGGTTTGCGATAAATATAATTGATTTTGGATCATGAACTTACAATCATTTTTGACGTACTATTTACAAATTTTGATATAACTTTAATTTAATAGCGATTCATTTAATTAGGCAAACTAAATTGTATGTCGACGAATTCTATTTGTATTGTCAAGATCTCAAATATGGCGACACCATTCCCTGAGGGGCATCGCTATTTAAAATATGCTTAAAATTATATTTAGCACACCTCTATATAAAACATAATTACTAATTTACACAATTATTTAAAAGAAAACAACACTTTAAGTACATTGTATATAATACACGTTAGACAAAACCGAAGAGAAACTGGCAACATTGGGTACACAAGCCACCGGACGAAGACAAACAATCCAGAGAAACTGGCAACATTGGGTACACAAGCCACCGGACGAAGACAAACAATCCAGAGAAACTGGCAACATTGGGTACACAAGCCACCGGACGAAGACAAACAATCCAGAGACACTGGCAACATTGGGTACACAAGCCACAGGACGAAGACAAACAAGGATATATGGAATACCTTATCGCTGACGACCTACCAAATACCCCTCTCAACAAGATTATTTTGAATACATTATGGCTGACGATTTCCCAAATACCCCTATCAACAAGGATATCTGGAATACCTTATCGCTGACGACCTACCAAATACCCCTCTCAACAAGATTATTTTGAATACATTATGGCTGACGATTTCCCAAATACCCCTATCAACAAGGATATATGGAATACTTTATCGCTGACGACCTACCAAATACCCCTCTCAACAAGATTATTTTGAATACATTATGGCTGACGATTTCCCAAATACCACTGTCAACAAGAATATATGGAATACCTTATCGCTGACGATTTATCAAATACCCCTGTCAACAAGGATATACGGAATACATTATCACTGACGATTTACCAAATGCCACTATCAACTAAGATATATGGAATACCTGATCGGGAACGATTTACCAAATGCCCTTATTTGCAAGGATATATGGAATTCATTATCACTGACAATTTACCAAAATACCCATATCAACAAGGATATATGGAATACCTTATAGCTGACGATTTACCAAATACCCCTGTCAGCAAGGAAATATGGAATACATCATCACTGACAATTTACCAAGATACTCCTGTCAACAAGGATATATGGAATACCTTATCGCTGACGATTTACCAAATGCCCCTATCAACAAGGATATATTGAATACATGATCGGGGACGATTTACCAAATACCCCTGTAAACAAGGATATATGGAATACCTTATCGCTGACGATTTACTAAATACCCATATCAACAAGGATATATGGAATACCTTATCGCTGACGATTTATCAAATATCCCTGCCAACAAGGATATATGGAATACATTATCACTGACAATTTACCAAAATACCCCTGTTAGCAAGGAAATATGGAATACCTTATCGCTGACGATTTATCAAATGTCCCTGTCAACAAAGGATATAAGGAATACCTTATTGCCGACGATCTGGTTTGAATACTTGTTCGTAAAAAGCAAAATGGAGGTAATCACTAGAGAGACCCTCAAATAGAAAGTCTGATCACAGACCACTTTTTTTGAAGATTTGTATTGTACCAAATGTCTTGTATTGTGTATACCTGAATGAAGCAGACTCAACGTCTTCAATATATGTGATAAGTAGAGTTTGTAGATACCAAAGCGGTAACCAAAATCCGCAAATCAAAGAATGACAAACAACACAATGGACAAAATAAAAAGGAGAAAAGGAGAAACAACGATCTACAAAACATACACATAAAACTAAAAATCGAGTAACACGAACCCCAATAAAAACCGGGGATGACCTCAGATGTTCCGCTAGTGGCACCCGTCGTGTTTATCTAGTTACAAACCCGGTGATAAATCTTGAATGAGGAAAGGACCGGAAAATGCTTATGACAAGTGAAACATATCCGTGGTCATTTGTGACATAGATATAAATTAGTTCTCCTCCATCAAGAATGGGCAAGCTATGCTATGCTTTGTAGATCATAGTTCGTCTTTTTATTTTTGTTTCTGTTGACCTAACCTTCATCGATTAACAGCCTCCGATTGGCCCATTGGTCTGTTGACCTATAACCTTCATCGATTAACCGCCTGTGATTGGTCCATTAATTTGTTCTGTTGACCTATAATCTTCATCGATTAACAGCCTGTGATTGGTCCATTGTCTGTTGACCTATAACCTTCATCGATTAACAGCCTGTGATTGGTCCATTGTCTGGTGACCTATAACCTTCATCGATTAACAGCCTGTGATTGGGTCATTGGTGTGTTGACCTATAACCTTCATCGATTAACAGCCTGTGATTGGTCCATTGTCTGTTGACCTATAACCTTCATCGATTAACAGCCTGTGATTGGTCCATTGGTCTGTTGACCTATAACTTTCATCGATTAACAGCCTGTGATTGGTCCATTGTCTGTTGACATATAACCATCATCGATTAACAGCCTGTGATTGGTCCATTGTATGTTGACCTATAACTTTCATCGATTAACAGCCTGTGATTGATCCATTGTCTGTTGACCTATAGCATTCATCGATTAATAGCCTGTGATTGGTCCATTGCTATAACCTTCATCGGTTAGCAGTCTGTGATTAGTCCATTGGTATCTTCAAATTTTCTAACACAAAATGTTTTCTGATCAAATTAGCCTCATAATCTAATTTTAAAAACAAATGTACTTTTAATAATATAACTTAAGAAATAATAAAACAATCTTTTACTCAATAATTGACTACTAAAATGATTGCCATGTAAACAGACATAAATTTATAAATTCGCCTTTTCATCAAAGAGTTTATAAGTAATTTATATATTTAAAATTGTGTATTGATTGAAGCGTCGAGGTGAGCATATAAAATTTCTGCTGTCAATATTAATGTTATTGCGTGATAACTCCGCATTTTAATTCTGGGTGACAGCTGGAATATAATATATGCGCCTTAAATCTAGTTGTATTTTGATAGTAACATCTGAAGTTCTACTTGTTTTTTACTCACAACAAAGCTGTGTCTTTTGGCGTTTTAGGCTACTTTTTGTTGGATGAGTGAGTGTGTGGTTGTAGTTTAACGCTAAACTAGCAATTGACAACTATGCCATGGCGAGAACAAGTTACACGAGATGATGATGATGTCCGATTTGTACCAAACCAATACGCTTGGCTTGATTTTATATTGCTTGCCTCACTGAAACAACAATCCACAGATATACATGTTGCTCCACTCGGACACATTATCCTGATTCCGAGACGACCAAGTCTTTGATCTAACTCCTTAATGTTGCGTGTTAAGCGTAGAAGCAACAAATACAATTTTATCGTCTTTGTTTGTACCCGATCGGGGCTCATTTTGTTATTATCAAAATGATATTTCAAATAAAGTCGACCGTGACTTCACCACACATTTACAAAATTAGTTCTCATTGACGACTGGTTTTAATAATTAAGACCGATTATTTTTTTAAGCAGAGTTAATTTGTGCTCCCAAAGATTTTATTATTATGTGTTTTTCAAATCTTTTGACTATGAGTGTACCTGATGAAGTTACTCCAAAAATCCCTCGTTCACAATAAAGTAAATATGCGTTTTTATTAATTCACACCCGGTTTTTAGTGGGGTTCGTGTTACTTGATCTTTAGTTTTATGTGTATGTTTTGTAGATCGTTGTTTGTCCTTTTGTCCTTTTTCTTTTGGCCATTGTATTGTCTGTTCTTCTTCGATTTGCGGATTCTGATTACCTCCCTTTGGTATCGTCAAACTCTTCTTATTGAGAAATAGTGTGTACTATAGAACACTAGTGTACATAATTGAACGTTGATGATTTATTTCCCAAATATTTCTATTAGAATGTGTAAAAATACACACTTTCCTCAAAAATAAAAAAAAATGTGGAAAATGTAGATGATAACAATTACTTGTAACAGGTTAAAAAGATAACTGTTTTATTATCATATAAAATGAGAAATTTAGATGGCAGGAAATTGATTAAAAATCTACGAAAAAATGTATTTGTTCAAAATATGCTTTCAATCTTACTCTATCAGCCAAAATAAATTAATGATAAATATAACACTGTGATGAATGTCTATGCATGTTTGTAGCGATTGGTCCGGTCGTGCAGATTGGTAATGATTGTCCTGCCCTTATACATGTTTAACGATCGGTCTGGTCTTGTAGATTTGTAGCGATTGTTCTGATCTTGTAAATTTTAAGCGATTGGTCTGGGTTTGTAGACTTTATTATGATTTACACGTTCATGTAAATTCATGAAGAATAACATGGTCTGATATTATATATTGAAAAAAGACTGACCTGATATTGTAGATTATAACATACGGACTGGTCTTTGTCTAAAACGATATAGTCTGGGTTTGCACATTCATAGGAAATAGTACATTCTTGAAGGTTTTTAATAAAAATGTAGATATCAAATTTAGTGCGCACAAAGCGTTTCTGGAATAATCTTCATCAGGTACGTTACTGTAATAATCTTCATCAGGTACGTTACTGTAATAACCTTCATCAGGTACGTTACTGTAATAACCTTCATCAGGTACGTTACTGTAATAACCTTCATCAGGTACGTTACTGTAATAACCTTCATCAGGTACGTTACTGTAATAACCTTCATCAGGTACGTTACTGTAATAACCTTCATCAGGTACGTTACTGTAATAACCTTCATCAGGTACGTTACTGTAATAACCTTCATCAGGTACGTTACTGTAATAACCTTCATCAGGTACGTTACTGTAATAACCTTCATCAGGTACGTTACTGTAATAACCTTCATCAGGTACGTTACTGTAATAACCTTCATCAGGTACGTTACTGTAATAATCTTCATCAGGTACGTTACTGTAATAATCTTCATCAGGTACGTTACTGTAATAACCTTCATCAGGTACGTTACTGTAATAACCTTCATCAAGTACGTTACTGTAATAACCTTCATCAGGTACGTTACTGTAATAACCTTCATCAGGTACGTTACTGTAATAACCTTCATCAGGTACGTTACTGTAATAACCTTCATCAGGTACGTTACTGTAATAACCTTCATCAGGTACGTTACTGTAATAACCTTCATCAGGTACGTTACTGTAATAACCTTCATCAGGTACGTTACTGTAATAACCTTCATCAGGTACGTTACTGTAATAACCTTCATCAGGTACGTTACTGTAATAATCTTCATCAGGTACGTTACTGGAATAACCTTCATCAGGTACGTTACTGTAATAACCTTCATCAGGTACGTTATTGTAATAACCTTCATCAGGTACGTTACTGTAATAATCTTCATCAGGTACGTTACTGTAATAACCTTCATCAGGTGACGTAATAAACCGAAGGATGGGAAAGCTAAATAATTTAAAGTGTTTGGGAGCAATACAACCAAAGGGTCTAAACAGGACAGCCAACATCAGCTAAGGTCACCCATGCATGAGGGAGGAGAACCTTAGTGTTAATAATAATTACATTATTTAGAAACTGTAATACACGGTCGACTACCGTAGATTTAAGACGACTGTCATGGCCTTGACGACAGATTTAAGACGACTGTCATGGCCTTGTCGACTTACAACAAACATTACACAGTCTAAATAATCATCGTCACCCAAACATTAGTACATTAGACAGATGATATTGTTTTGTAGACTTAATGCTGCCATTACGTCGAAGACTTCTTCATTAAATCCTAAATGTTTATTGTCGTAAGAACAACCTATATCTGGTATATCAATACAGTATCGCTATCTAACGTTTCGTCCTTAATTACTATCTTTTGTAATCCATTTTAACATATGTCGTTATTTTAACGTAAACAGCAACGGTGTATTGTTTTTAAAAGCACTGAAAGTACTTTTATTTTTTTCATATGAAATTCGACATTATAGAAATAACATAAGAAAACCAGAGGTGAACCCAGGTGCTCGTACGATGTACGCATGTCTTGTTTATTATAAGACACCCACCATGTTAAACATATAGTCAAGAAAATAATGTTTTAGTGAAGCTTGAAGATACCAAAGAGGTAACCCGAAGGACAAAAAGAGAAATGGCCAAAATAAAAAGGACAAACAATGATCTACAAAACACGACACACACAACTTAATATTAAGCATCACGAACCCCACTAAAAATGTGCATTAATTGTTTTGTTTTCATCGTATATATGTATATTTATGTTTATTAAACGGGTATGTATTATAATGTACTAATAAGTCAATTACAGGTACATCTATTTTCGTGATATAATTCAGAATATGTTATCACTTACATATTTCATATGAGTTCAAATAAATATAATTCGTTTTGTATCCATGAAAGAAGATAGGCTAGGCTATGTTATCTTTCTACACGTGTTTACTTAGCACTAGCCACCCGACCTGATACAATAGTAATAATATTTATACTCTTCATTGACCTGATCATTATGTCGTCTCGGTGAGGTCCAGTAGCTAATGAAGCAAACTATGTATATAGCGCGGATGTTGCCGAGAGTTCTCGGGCGCTGTACATAAGACTAAGCGATTGATGCGGCAGTGCATCAATGTTGTGAGTTCAAATCCCCGTCATACATAATAAACTCTCCATTATGGAAGGGCGCTTTGCCATCAGAACGACCAATACATCAAATAGGATGTACGTGACAGTGTTTAAACTACGTGAAGTACAAATACGACGAAAGGACAGGACAGCTTAAATCTGCGGTGTGACTATTTGAGCAGGAACTGGTAATTCTCCCGGATCACCTGATATAATCCCGGTTTGTAGTAGGGTTCGTGTTCCCAGTTCTTTAGTTTTCTGGGCCACTGCTTGGTTTCTTTCTTCTTTTTTCATTGGTCATTGAGCTGTCTGTCCCTCTTGATCTAAGGCTTCCGGTTAACCCTTCGATATATTCAAACTTTTCTTATGCAAGGACATACCATTGTAAAGTACATATATAATGTTCTAAGATGAAGTTTATATTAAGTATATATGCTACGAGGAGGCACAATTTCAAGAAATTCTTTGATATTGTATAGAGATAATGAAATTTTACACAATATTTATTTTTGAATTTTTATTTTTTTAGAAGAAATAAAAGTACATTACATCAATTATCTGCGATATTTGTCCTACTTTATATAATTTGAACATTGAAATATAACATAGACTACATGTATTGTTATATCTATCTTTGAAGTAACATATATATTGATACCAATGATCTGAATGGATACTGTCTACATTAATGTAATTGTACTGTGATAAAAATGTATGCTTAATTAAACAAAAAACTAAACTTCAAACATTTTAGACAAACAACAGCTTTATTAATACTGTATATTATTGAACATACAAGAAAATCCAAGCTGCATGAAACCTGAAGTTATAAAATAACAGCAATGATTCAAAACGCTGCCAATGTACACTCTCTATTAAAACAGAAACAATAAAATGTTAAAAATAAGAGAGAAATGTTCTGTACTACAAAATTGTGAAAAAGTAAAATGTATCCTTTTTTTATGCAGCTAATTGTATTTGACTTTATTTACACATCTCAATAGTCAAAACCTTGAGGCAGTAAGGAGACAATCTGGAACCTTGAGGCAGTCAGGAGACAATCTGGAACCTTGAGGCAGTCAGGAGACAATCTGGAACCTTGAGGCAGTCAGGAGACAATCTGGAACCTTGAGGCAGTCAGGAGACAATCTGGATGAGAGCACCAACAGTGAAAGAGAGTAAGCACAATATGAAATTATAAATCAACGGCGATGATTCACAACGATGGCTACGTGTACCTTCGTACTCTTTTTAAACAACAAAACTGTTGTTAAAATAAGACATTTTCTGTGCAACTAAATTGTTAAGGCTAAAATGTATCTTTTTACACAACTGAAGAATAATTGCATTTTGCTTGAAAAGTCAAAACATATGTATTCTGCCCTGTTTATTAAACTAAGACGTCAAAGTGAAATGTTTTTCTATTCTATTTTGTGCATACAGCTCAATAATCAATGTTAAAATGACTTGTGATATGATATCTTACACGAAGAACAGGACGGATGTCGCCAGTGGAACAGGATATGCTTAGCCTTTCAAATCAGCGAAGTTCACTTAGAAGTTGTCAATGGGGTTAATGTTGTTCAATTTTTTGATATAGTGGTTTGTTAGCGCTGTTTATCTTTTGTTCTTTACCTTTAGACCACTGATTTAGTTGTCCCTCTACTATTGACGACCTCAAATTCGATAACATTCTTTTGTATCTTCTCAATTCTCCTGAAGACCCACACACTTTATTATTATTATTATCATAATCACTCGAAATGATAATACGTAAACTGTTGAAGGCCGTCGTGGATGTTATCATATGGTAGTTGGGTTTACAGCTATAATGCAAACAGTGACTATCACCACTAAGGTTGCCAATTCGAATCCCACCCATGGCGGGGTGTACTCGATACAGCATTATGTGATGAAGTTTGTTAGTTTCCTCCACCAATAAATCTGACCGCCACGATATAACTGAAATATTGTTGAAAGTGGCGTTAAACGCCATTACCCCCTAACTCCCTTTCTTCCTAATCATTCTTTTGTATACCTAGAATAACATATTGAATACTAAGACATTATGTATTAAATACATTTATGATATAGTATCAAATATTTCATGTAGATTTCTTTGTAAAATGAAAATGCAATATTTGCAGATATGAGTTAAAAATATTGCATTTTGACCGATATTGCATCCCTTTCTTTCTCCTTAAAGTTTGGCATGCACTAGAAAGGTTCCGAGTAAAACGACATTTGCACGCAAGTAGACGAGAGGTAAACAAGATGGCGGAATTATATTGAATACATGTTGCGAAGAAATATGGTGAAATGTAATTGTCACAGACTGAAATATTTGAAACTATATTATAAAAGGGTTATTGCACTAATATTGAGGAATATTGTCCCGAGCAGTATATCATATTTCACTCGAAAGCTCGTGACATATGATATACTCCTCAAGACACTATTACTCAATAGTAGTGCAGTAACTTATCACGTGGTTTGTAACTAGATTAACACGACGGATGCCACTAGTGGAGCAGGAACTGCTTACCCTTCCGGGGGACCTGAGTTCACCCTTGGTTTTAAGTGGGGTTCGTGTTACTCGATCTTTAGTTTTATATATGTTTTATGTGTATGTTTTGTAGATCGTTGTTTGTCCCGTTGTACTTTTTATTTTGGCCATTGTGTTGTTTGTTCTTCTTCGGTTTACGGATTCTGTTGACCTCTTTCGGTATCTTTAAACTCTTCTCATTGAATACTAATAAAACGTAGATATATAATATATAATCGCTGTTAGACCTACTAACATATAGAATATATAAGTCACAAAATCCAGTCATTTTTCACACGGAAAGTAAACAGATTTAGAAAAAGCCCATAGAAGCCTATCAGTCAATGTATTTAAGTTCTGTTCTTAATCACTTGTTGTAAAAGTATAAGCCTTTAAAAGTGTCCTGACTCACGAAATTCCTATGGCGAAAAAGACACCGAATGAGTAATATTTATACATTTCTATTTATGATACCCGTGATAAATAGTGTACTTAACGTTTTACATGTCAAACGGGTGCCTTTCACTTTAATACCTGCAAGTCTTTTAATAAACAGGTAAAAATCATCTATTTGTATATGTATAATAAATTGATAAGTTAATACTGTATGTTAGTATACTGCAACAAAATATTTAATTCAAATAGAAAAGGTCAAACTCGTTTAGGACGTGTATTTTATGACTGAAATTTCTAATGTTGGTGTAATATTATAGATAAATCAGATTCTGAAACGTTTTTAAGAAAAATTTGAAGATACCAAATCGGTAATCAGAAGCCGTAAATCGAAGAATGACAGACAATACAATGGTCCAATGAAAAAGGGCAAACTCTGATCTATAATATAGTACACAGAAAACGGGAGATAGAGCAACAACAACTCCACTAAAATCCGGTGGGGGATGCACTCAAATAATCCGGATGGTAAGGGGTTTCCTGCTCCATATATGGCAACAGTCGTGATTCTCATGTTAAAAACCCGGCGATAAGTCTTGTATGAGGACTGGACCGGATTGTTATTACCATGGCAACAGTCGTGTTACTCATGTTAAAAACCGGGCGATAAGCCTTGAATGAGGACATAACCGGATTGTCATTACCATGGCAACAGTCGTGCTACTCATGTTAAAAACCGGCGATAAGTCTTGAATGAGGACAGGACCGGATTGTTATTACCATGGCAACAGTTGTGTTACTCATGTTAAAAACCCTGCGATAAGTCTTGAATGAGGACCGGATTGTTATTACCACAAACAGAACATATTCGTGGTCATTTCTAACAGATATTCTGTAATGGTTAACCAAGCCATAATGGCGACTGTAAAACTTTCGAAGTGATGAGTTCAACTTAGCCACTATGGACCCTTGGTACAGTAGCTTCCTTGTAAGCAGAGACCCACTTTCACAGAAAGCATGATAGGAACGACAAACTTTGGAATATCGGATCAACTGAGAGGTATATACTCCGTATGTTTGTACTGCTGGAATGTGACAGTAGCAGATTCTGGTTATCTTCTTTAGGCCATTTGGCTTTATTCCTCTAAACACTTTAAATTATTTCCAAATCTTTCGATTTTGAGCGTAACCGATGAAGGTTATTCCAGAAACACATCGTACACACTACATGTGATAGCTAAGTTTTCATGAAGTGTTCTTTAATGTGGAGAGAGGGTGATATTCCCCAAACACGACACAGACTATAGTCAAAGGTTGTTTCCTTATTCCCTCATTTCGGAATACTATTTATGTATTGCTTAAATTGTTCTCGTCCTGAAAAAGCATGAATTAATGTATTTATCAAGAAGGGGGGGTGGGGGTTTGTAGTGTGTGAGTTTAACATATTTGGTACAAATACAGGCCATGAATTATAAGTTAACGTAAAACTTACACTTAGGTAACAAAAGTATTTCATGTTTTCAGTACACAACGTCACGCCACCAGAAAAGAATGTACTTCGGTTGTCTATAACTTTATTGATATTTATCATTATGTTACTAAATTTAGACACCATAATTTCGAAAATATGACGTGTTAGTGACGTAATTCCCACGTGCGTACATTAAGCGCAAACCCTACAAAAAGGGAGTTTCCAACATGTCTAGAAAAACAAAAGAGATGAGCCATGACTGAAAACGGCAGGTATTTCGGCTACATCAGGATGGATTAAGAAAAACAGAAATCGGAAAGATCATTGGATTTAATCGATCTGCAGTGTCTAAATTTTTGAAAAGATTTGATCCATGGGAAAATATAGAAAATAAGCCGTGAACATGTCGACCCAGATCTACGAGCAAGCAAGGTGAGCGTACATTGATAAGGCTTGTAAAACAGGATCGTAAAAGAAGCTTACGAGATTGGATGAATTAATTTAGTCAGTCTGTTCCAGTTCCGATTTCTGAAAGGTGAATTCAAAGACGATTGAGTAATTTATGGCTTTCACAAGAGAATTGTTGCGAAAAAACTGACGATTTCGTTGAAAATAGAAAAAATCGTGTGCGATGGGGTCGAAATAGACTACACTGGACATTACAAGAACTATGGAATAAAATAATATTTCAAATGAAATGTGGTGTTAACTAGAGAAAAACTCACGTGTGTATGTGTGGTGAAAAGCAGAAGAAAGGTGGAACACACTATGCTTAGGACTGTATGGATGTCGTAATGGCGGCGCCCGTGTGTAATGTTTTGGAGTGTATTTGTAAAGACGGAGTTGGTACAATCACAGATGTAGAAGGAAATATTAACTCGGCTAAATGCGTAGACATCTTTGATAATAATCGCTTGCCAGTCGTTTTAAAATTCGAAAATTATCAGTGGATTTTCCACGATGACAGCGCCCCCGGTACACTAGTCCGTACAGACAAAATTGTAGAAAGATAACAATGATGTCGATTGTCTTGTTTGGCCATCCCAATCACCAGACCTTAATATAATTGAAAATATTTAAAGATTAATTGAAATACGATTAGAACTGGAACAACATACCATTCATTCCAAGGTTGACCTAGTCCGGGCCGCCACAAGAATTTTGTATGCCATTTCAAGTGTGTGCATTTCAAACTTATATTAATCTCTTCCAAGCCAAATAAGACATGTAATTAAAGCTAGAGGTCATGTTACTAAATACTGAAGGTTTGGTGGATATAATTCTATTTATTATTAAGTTATAGCTTCTCAAACATCAACAAATTGCAACTGCTCAACTTAGCGTGACGTCGTAAACATGAAATACTTTTGTCACATAAACTGTATAACACTACATAATTCACAAAACATATCTCACCTCGGTTTTATTTCAACATAAAATTGACATCTTTCTTTGCGAGAATATTATTGAATGATATTATAATTTTAATAGAAAAACTAAGTCTATATTTAATATAATAATGTACTGCTTCTATTCTACATATAAATTAGAAAGTTCAAACATTTAACACAACAAATAGACATTGTATGATATCGTTGTCATTGAATCATAAAGGGAATGTATACTGTAGTGTGTATTACTGTAATATACCGATGGGAAAATGTGTGCAATATTATGTTGTACATCATTGCGCCAAAACTTCTTAATTTTTAAATCTCCAGTTGAAGGAAATAGCTCTAGTGCATAATTATCGCTAAATTTGTGACGTCAATTTTATGCTTTAACATTCTTTACACAGTAAGATTTCAATGATAATAATTTATTATGTCACTAATACCGTGTTATTATTATAATAATGTGATCTATTTATATTGTACCTGAAGTGGATACCTTAAATTTGTTCAGCCAACGACTGACGGTTTATGAACGTTTAACTCTTTGACTTCTCTTGGGACATATATGTCCCTTGTTGGTAGACTGCTCTAGGGACATATATGTCCTTTGAAAAAAAATTTACTTTTATTTTTATTTTCTTTAAGAATAAATTACTCAAATACATTATAATTAGATTACACAATTTGAAGTCAGATACAGATATTGCACACATAGAACCACTTTAAAATTAAAAAGAAACAGTAAGTAACGTCACATTGCTGTTAAAATGACGTCACCCTGATGAAAGGGTCATAATGTCAGGAATAATACCGCACACGACGTTACGATTATACACTAAACGTCGCAGTCAAAGGGTTAAAGGTATCCTACATGAAACAAGATGTACATTAGCACCTGAGTTCACCCTAGAATTGTGTTTGGGTTCGTGTTGCCCGATCTTTAGTTTACTGTGTAATGTTTTGCAGATCTTTGTTTGTTCTTTTGTCCCTTTTCGTTTGGTCTTTGTATTGTCTGTCTGTGATTTATTGCTGATGACTACCCCATTGATATTTTGGTCATTGTATTGTCTGTCTGTGATTTACTGCTGATGATTACCCCATTGATATTTTGGTCATTGTATTGTCTGTCTGTGATTTACTGCTGATGATTACCCCATTGATATTTTGGTCATTGTATTGTCTGTCTGTGATTTACTGCTGATGATTACCCCATTGATATTTTGGTCATTGTATTGTCTGTCTGAGATTTACGGCTGATGATTACCCCATTGATATTTTGGTCATTGTATTGTCTGTCTGTGATTTACTGCTGATGATCAACCCTTTGATATTTTGGTCATTGTATTGTCTGTCTGTGATTTACTGCTGATGATTACCCCTTTGATATTTTGGTCATTGTATTGTCTGTCTGTGATTTACGGCTTTTGATCACCCCTTTGGTATTTTGGTCATTGTATTGTCTGTCTGTGATTTACGGCTTTTGATCACCCCTTTGGTATTTTGGACATTGTATTGTCTGTTCTTTGATTTACGGCTTTTGATTACCCCTTTGGTATTTTGGTCATTGTATTGTCTGTCCTTTGATTTACGGCTTTTGATCACCCCTTTGGTATTTTGGTCATTGTATTGTCTGTCCTTTGATTTACGGCTTTTGATCACCCCTTTGGTATTTTGGTCATTGTATTGTCTGTCTGTGATTTACGGCTGATGATTACCCCATTGATATTTTGGTCATTGTATTGTCTGTCTGTGATTTACTGCTGATGATTACCCCATTGATATTTTGGTCATTGTATTGTCTGTCTGTGATTTATTGCTGATGATTACCCCATTGATATTTTGGTCATTGTATTGTCTGTCTGTGATTTACTGCTGATGATTACCCCATTGATATTTTGGTCATTGTATTGTCTGTCTGTGATTTACTGCTGATGATTACCCCATTGATATTTTGGTCATTGTATAGTCTGTCTGTGATTTACTGCTGATTATTACCCCATTGATATTTTGGTCATTGTATTGTCTGTCTGTGATTTACTGCTGATGATCACCCCTTTGATATTTTGGTCATTGTATTGTCTGTCTGTGATTTACTGCTGATGATCACCCTTTTGATATTTTGGTCATTGTATTGTCTGTCTGTGATTTACTGCTGATGATTACCCCTTTGATATTTTGGTCATTGTATTGTCTGTCTGTGATTTACGGCTTTTGATCACCCCTTTGGTATTTTGGTCATTGTATTGTCTGTCTGTGATTTACGGCTTTTGATCACTCCTTTGGTATTTTGGTCATTGTATTGTCTGTCCTTTGATTTACGGCTTTTGCTTACCCCTTTGGTATTTTGGTCATTGTATTGTCTGTCCTTTGATTTACGGCTTTTGATCACCCCTTTGGTATTTTGGTCATTGTATTGTCTGTCCTTTGATTTACGGCTTTTGATCACCCCTTTGGTATTTTGGTCATTGTATTGTCTGTCCTTTGATTTACGGCTTTTGATCACCCCTTTGATATTTTGGTCATTGTATTGTCTGTCTGTGATTTACTGCTGATGATTACCCCTTTGATATTTTGGTCATTGCATTGTCTGTCTGTGATTTACGGCTTTTGATCACCCCTTTGGTACTTTGGTCATTGTATTGTCTGTCTGTGATTTACGGCTTTTGATCACCCCTTTGGTATTTTGGTCATTGTATTGTCTGTCCTTTGATTTACGGCTTTTGATTACCCCTTTGGTATTTTGGTCATTGTATTGTCTGTCCTTTGATTTACGGCTTTTGATCACCCCTTTGGTATTTTGGTGATTGTATTGTATGTCCTTTGATTTACGGCTTTTGATTACCCCTTTGGTATTTTAGTCATTGTATTGTCTGTCCTGTGATTTACGGCTTTTGATTACCCCTTTGGTATATTGGTCATTGTATTGTCTGTCCTTTGATTTACGGCTTTTGATCACCGCTTTGGTATTTTGGTCATTGTATTGTCTGTCTGTGATTTACGGCTTTTGATCACCCCTTTGGTATTTTGGTCATTGTATTTTCTGTCTGTGATTTACTGCTTTTGATTACCCCTTTGGTATTTTGGTCATTGGATTGTCTGTCTGTGATTTACGGCTTTTGATCACCCCTTTGGTATATTGGTCATTGTATTGTCTGTCCTTTGATTTACGGCTTTTGATCACCCCTTTGGTATTTTGGTCATTGTATTGTCTCTCCTTTGATTTACGGCTTTTGATTACCCCTTTGTATTTTGTTTATTGTATTGTCTGTCCTGTGATTTACGGCTTTTGATTACCCCTTTGGTATTGTGGTCTTTGTATTGTCTGTCTGTGATTTATTGCTGATGACTACCCCATTGATATTTTGGTCATTGTATTGTCTGTCTGTGATTTACTGCTGATGATTACCCCATTGATATTTTGGTCATTGTATTGTCTGTCTGTGATTTACTGCTGATGATTACCCCATTGATATTTTGGTCATTGTATTGTCTGTCTGTGATTTACTGCTGATGATTACCCCATTGATATTTTGGTCATTGTATTGTCTGTCTGAGATTTACGGCTGATGATTACCCCATTGATATTTTGGTCATTGTATTGTCTGTCTGTGATTTACTGCTGATGATCAACCCTTTGATATTTTGGTCATTGTATTGTCTGTCTGTGATTTACTGCTGATGATTACCCCTTTGATATTTTGGTCATTGTATTGTCTGTCTGTGATTTACGGCTTTTGATCACCCCTTTGGTATTTTGGTCATTGTATTGTCTGTCTGTGATTTACGGCTTTTGATCACCCCTTTGGTATTTTGGACATTGTATTGTCTGTTCTTTGATTTACGGCTTTTGATTACCCCTTTGGTATTTTGGTCATTGTATTGTCTGTCCTTTGATTTACGGCTTTTGATCACCCCTTTGGTATTTTGGTCATTGTATTGTCTGTCCTTTGATTTACGGCTTTTGATCACCCCTTTGGTATTTTGGTCATTGTATTGTCTGTCTGTGATTTACGGCTGATGATTACCCCATTGATATTTTGGTCATTGTATTGTCTGTCTGTGATTTACTGCTGATGATTACCCCATTGATATTTTGGTCATTGTATTGTCTGTCTGTGATTTATTGCTGATGATTACCCCATTGATATTTTGGTCATTGTATTGTCTGTCTGTGATTTACTGCTGATGATTACCCCATTGATATTTTGGTCATTGTATTGTCTGTCTGTGATTTACTGCTGATGATTACCCCATTGATATTTTGGTCATTGTATAGTCTGTCTGTGATTTACTGCTGATTATTACCCCATTGATATTTTGGTCATTGTATTGTCTGTCTGTGATTTACTGCTGATGATCACCCCTTTGATATTTTGGTCATTGTATTGTCTGTCTGTGATTTACTGCTGATGATCACCCTTTTGATATTTTGGTCATTGTATTGTCTGTCTGTGATTTACTGCTGATGATTACCCCTTTGATATTTTGGTCATTGTATTGTCTGTCTGTGATTTACGGCTTTTGATCACCCCTTTGGTATTTTGGTCATTGTATTGTCTGTCTGTGATTTACGGCTTTTGATCACTCCTTTGGTATTTTGGTCATTGTATTGTCTGTCCTTTGATTTACGGCTTTTGCTTACCCCTTTGGTATTTTGGTCATTGTATTGTCTGTCCTTTGATTTACGGCTTTTGATCACCCCTTTGGTATTTTGGTCATTGTATTGTCTGTCCTTTGATTTACGGCTTTTGATCACCCCTTTGGTATTTTGGTCATTGTATTGTCTGTCCTTTGATTTACGGCTTTTGATCACCCCTTTGATATTTTGGTCATTGTATTGTCTGTCTGTGATTTACTGCTGATGATTACCCCTTTGATATTTTGGTCATTGCATTGTCTGTCTGTGATTTACGGCTTTTGATCACCCCTTTGGTACTTTGGTCATTGTATTGTCTGTCTGTGATTTACGGCTTTTGATCACCCCTTTGGTATTTTGGTCATTGTATTGTCTGTCCTTTGATTTACGGCTTTTGATTACCCCTTTGGTATTTTGGTCATTGTATTGTCTGTCCTTTGATTTACGGCTTTTGATCACCCCTTTGGTATTTTGGTGATTGTATTGTATGTCCTTTGATTTACGGCTTTTGATTACCCCTTTGGTATTTTAGTCATTGTATTGTCTGTCCTGTGATTTACGGCTTTTGATTACCCCTTTGGTATATTGGTCATTGTATTGTCTGTCCTTTGATTTACGGCTTTTGATCACCGCTTTGGTATTTTGGTCATTGTATTGTCTGTCTGTGATTTACGGCTTTTGATCACCCCTTTGGTATTTTGGTCATTGTATTTTCTGTCTGTGATTTACTGCTTTTGATTACCCCTTTGGTATTTTGGTCATTGGATTGTCTGTCTGTGATTTACGGCTTTTGATCACCCCTTTGGTATATTGGTCATTGTATTGTCTGTCCTTTGATTTACGGCTTTTGATCACCCCTTTGGTATTTTGGTCATTGTATTGTCTCTCCTTTGATTTACGGCTTTTGATTACCCCTTTGTATTTTGTTTATTGTATTGTCTGTCCTGTGATTTACGGCTTTTGATTACCCCTTTGGTATTGTGGTCATTGTATTGTCTGTCTGTGATTTACGGCTGATGATTACCCCATTGATATTTTGGTCATTGTATTGTCTGTCTGTGATTTACTGCTGATGATTACCCCATTGCTATTTTGGTCATTGTATTGTCTGTCTGTGATTTATTGCTGATGATTACCCCATTGATATTTTGGTCATTGTATTGTCTGTCTGTGATTTACTGCTGATGATTACCCCATTGATATTTTGGTCATTGTATTGTCTGTCTGTGATTTACTGCTGATGATTACCCCATTGATATTTTGGTCATTGTATAGTCTGTCTGTGATTTACTGCTGATTATTACCCCATTGATATTTTGGTCATTGTATTGTCTGTCTGTGATTTACTGCTGATGATCACCCCTTTGATATTTTGGTCATTGTATTGTCTGTCTGTGATTTACTGCTGATGATCACCCTTTTGATATTTTGGTCATTGTATTGTCTGTCTGTGATTTACTGCTGATGATTACCCCTTTGATATTTTGGTCATTGTATTGTCTGTCTGTGATTTACGGCTTTTGATCACCCCTTTGGTATTTTGGTCATTGTATTGTCTGTCTGTGATTTACGGCTTTTGATCACTCCTTTGGTATTTTGGTCATTGTATTGTCTGTCCTTTGATTTACGGCTTTTGCTTACCCCTTTGGTATTTTGGTCATTGTATTGTCTGTCCTTTGATTTACGGCTTTTGATCACCCCTTTGGTATTTTGGTCATTGTATTGTCTGTCCTTTGATTTACGGCTTTTGATCACCCCTTTGGTATTTTGGTCATTGTATTGTCTGTCCTTTGATTTACGGCTTTTGATCACCCCTTTGATATTTTGGTCATTGTATTGTCTGTCTGTGATTTACTGCTGATGATTACCCCTTTGATATTTTGGTCATTGCATTGTCTGTCTGTGATTTACGGCTTTTGATCACCCCTTTGGTATTTTGGTCATTGTATTGTCTGTCTGTGATTTACGGCTTTTGATCACCCCTTTGGTATTTTGGTCATTGTATTGTCTGTCCTTTGATTTACGGCTTTTGATTACCCCTTTGGTATTTTGGTCATTGTATTGTCTGTCCTTTGATTTACGGCTTTTGATCACCCCTTTGGTATTTTGGTGATTGTATTGTATGTCCTTTGATTTACGGCTTTTGATTACCCCTTTGGTATTTTGGTCATTGTATTGTCTGTCCTGTGATTTACGCTTTTGATTACCCCTTTGGTATATTGGTCATTGTATTGTCTGTCCTTTGATTTACGGCTTTTGATCACCGCTTTGGTATTTTGGTCATTGTATTGTCTGTCTGTGATTTACGGCTTTTGATCACCCCTTTGGTATTTTGGTCATTGTATTTTCTGTCTGTGATTTACTGCTTTTGATTACCCCTTTGGTATTTTGGTCATTGGATTGTCTGTCTGTGATTTACGGCTTTTGATCACCCCTTTGGTATATTGGTCATTGTATTGTCTGTCCTTTGATTTACGGCTTTTGATCACCCCTTTGGTATTTTGGTCATTGTATTGTCTCTCCTTTGATTTACGGCTTTTGATTACCCCTTTGTATTTTGTTTATTGTATTGTCTGTCCTGTGATTTACGGCTTTTGATTACCCCTTTGGTATTTTGGTCATTGTATTGTCTGTCTGTGATTTACGGCTTTTGATCACCCCTTTGGTATTTTGGTCATTGTATTGTCTGTCTGTGATTTACGGCTTTTGATTACCCCTTTGGTATTTTGGTCATTGTATTGTCTGTCCTTTGATTTACTGCTTTTGATTACCCCTTTGGTATTTTGGTCATTGTATTTTCTGTCTGTGATTTACTGCTTTTGATTACCCCTTTGGTATTTTGGTCATTGGATTGTCTGTTTGTGATTTACGGCTTTTGATCACCTTTTTGGTATATTGGTCATTGTATTCTCTGTCTGTGATTTACTGCTTTTGATTACCCCTTTGTTATTTTGGTCATTGTATTGTCTGTCTGTGATTTACTGCTTTTGATTACCCCTTTGGTATTTTGGTCATTGCAATATCTGTCCTTTGAATTACTGCTTTTGATTACCCCTTTGGTATTTTGGTCATTGTATTGTCTGTCCTTTGAATTACGGCTTTTGATCACCGCTTTGGTATTTTCGTCATTGTATTGTCTGTCCTTCGATTTACTGCTTTTGATTACCCCTTTGGTATTTTGGTCATTGGATTGTCTGTCTGTGATTTACGGCTTTTGATCACCCGATTGGTATATTAGTCATTGTATTGTCTGTCTGTGATTTACGGCTGATGATTACCCCATTGATATTTTGGTCATTGTATTGTCTGTCTGTGATTTACTGCTGATGATTACCCCATTGATATTTTGGTCATTGTATTGTCTGTCTGTGATTTATTGCTGATGATTACCCCATTGATATTTTGGTCATTGTATTGTCTGTCTGTGATTTACTGCTGATGATTACCCCATTGATATTTTGGTCATTGTATTGTCTGTCTGTGATTTACTGCTGATGATTACCCCATTGATATTTTGGTCATTGTATAGTCTGTCTGTGATTTACTGCTGATTATTACCCCATTGATATTTTGGTCATTGTATTGTCTGTCTGTGATTTACTGCTGATGATCACCCCTTTGATATTTTGGTCATTGTATTGTCTGTCTGTGATTTACTGCTGATGATCACCCTTTTGATATTTTGGTCATTGTATTGTCTGTGTGTGATTTACTGCTGATGATTACCCCTTTGATATTTTGGTCATTGTATTGTCTGTCTGTGATTTACGGCTTTTGATCACCCCTTTGGTATTTTGGTCATTGTATTGTCTGTCTGTGATTTACGGCTTTTGATCACTCCTTTGGTATTTTGGTCATTGTATTGTCTGTCCTTTGATTTACGGCTTTTGCTTACCCCTTTGGTATTTTGGTCATTGTATTGTCTGTCCTTTGATTTACGGCTTTTGATCACCCCTTTGGTATTTTGGTCATTGTATTGTCTGTCCTTTGATTTACGGCTTTTGATCACCCCTTTGGTATTTTGGTCATTGTATTGTCTGTCCTTTGATTTACGGCTTTTGATCACCCCTTTGATATTTTGGTCATTGTATTGTCTGTCTGTGATTTACTGCTGATGATTACCCCTTTGATATTTTGGTCATTGCATTGTCTGTCTGTGATTTACGGCTTTTGATCACCCCTTTGGTATTTTGGTCATTGTATTGTCTGTCTGTGATTTACGGCTTTTGATCATCCCTTTGGTATTTTGGTCATTGTATTGTCTGTCCTTTGATTTACGGCTTTTGATTACCCCTTTGGTATTTTGGTCATTGTATTGTCTGTCCTTTGATTTACGGCTTTTGATCACCCCTTTGGTATTTTGGTGATTGTATTGTATGTCCTTTGATTTACGGCTTTTGATTACCCCTTTGGTATTTTGGTCATTGTATTGTCTGTCCTGTGATTTACGGCTTTTGATTACCCCTTTGGTATATTGGTCATTGTATTGTCTGTCCTTTGATTTACGGCTTTTGATCACCGCTTTGGTATTTTGGTCATTGTATTGTCTGTCTGTGATTTACGGCTTTTGATCACCCCTTTGGTATTTTGGTCATTGTATTTTCTGTCTGTGATTTACTGCTTTTGATTACCCCTTTGGTATTTTGGTCATTGGATTGTCTGTCTGTGATTTACGGCTTTTGATCACCCCTTTGGTATATTGGTCATTGTAGTGTCTGTCCTTTGATTTACGGCTTTTGATCACCCCTTTGGTATTTTGGTCATTGTATTGTCTCTCCTTTGATTTACGGCTTTTGATTACCCCTTTGTATTTTGTTTATTGTATTGTCTGTCCTGTGATTTACGGCTTTTGATTACCCCTTTGGTATTTTGGTCATTGTATTGTCTGTCTGTGGTTTACGGCTTTTGATCACCCCTTTGGTATTTTGGTCATTGTATTGTCTGTCTGTGATTTACGGCTTTTGATTACCCCTTTGGTATTTTGGTCATTGTATTGTCTGTCCTTTGATTTACTGCTTTTGATTACCCCTTTGGTATTTTGTTCATTGTATTTTCTGTCTGTGATTTACTGCTTTTGATTACCCCTTTGGTATTTTGGTCATTGGATTGTCTGTTTGTGATTTACTGCTTTTGATCACCTTTTTGGTATATTGGTCATTGTATTCTCTGTCTGTGATTTACTGCTTTTGATTACCCCTTTGTTATTTTGGTCATTGTATTGTCTGTCTGTGATTTACTGCTTTTGATTACCCCTTTGGTATTTTGGTCATTGCAATATCTGTCCTTTGAATTACTGCTTTTGATTACCCCTTTGGTATTTTGGTCATTGTATTGTCTGTCCTTTGAATTACGGCTTTTGATCACCGCTTTGGTATTTTGGTCATTGTATTGTCTGTCCTTCGATTTACTGCTTTTAATTACCCCTTTGGTATTTTGGTCATTGGATTGTCTGTCTGTGATTTACGGCTTTTGATCACCCGATTGGTATATTAGTCATTGTATTGTCTGTCTGTGATTCACTGCTTTTGATTACCCCTTTGGTATTTTGGTCATTGGATTGTCTGTCCGTGATTTACGGCTTTTGATCACCCCTTTGGTATATTAGTCGTTGTAATGTCTGTCCATTGATTTACGGCTTATGATTACCCCTTTGGTATTTTGGTCATTGTATTGCCTGTCTGTGATTTACGGCTTTTGATTACCCCTTTGGTATTTTGGTCATTGTATTGTCTGTCCTTTGATTTACTGCTTTAGATTACCCCTTTGGTATTTTGGTCATTGTATTGTCTGTCCTTTGATTTACTGCTTTTGATTACCCCTTTGGTATTTTGGTCATTGTATTGTCTGTCTGTGATTTACGGCTTTTGATTACACCTTTGGTATTTTGGTCATTGTATTGTCTGTGTGTGATTTACTGCTTTTGATCACCCCTTTGGTATATTAGTCATTGTATTGTCTGTCCTTTGATTTACGGCTTTTGATTACCCCTTTGGTATTTTGGTCTTTGTATTGCCTGTTTGTGATTTACTGCCTTTGATCACCCCTTTGGTATTTTAGTCATTGTATTGTCTGTCTGTGATTTACAGCTTTTGATTACCCCCTTTGGTATTTTGGTCATTGTATTGTCTGTCCTTTGATTTACGGCTTTTGATTACCCCTTTGGTATTTTAGTCATTGTATTGTCTGTCTTTGATTTACGGCTTTTGATTACCCCTGTGGTATTTTGGTCATTGTATTGTCTGTCTGTGATTTACGGCTTTTGATTACACCTTTGGTATTTTGGTCATTGTATTGTCTGTCTGTGAATTACAGCTTTTGATTAGCCCTTTGGTATTTTGGTCATTATATTGTCTGTCTTTGATTTACTGCTTTTGATTACCCCTTTGGTATTTTGGTCATTGTATTGTCTGTCTGTGATTTACGGCTTTTGATTACCCCTTTGGTATTTTGGTGATTGTATTGTCTGTCTGTGATTTACAGCTTTTGATTACCCCTTTGGTATTTTGGTCATTGTATTGTCTGTCTGTGATTTACGCTTTTGATTACCCCTTTGGTATTTTTGTCATTGTATTGTATGTCTGTGAATTACGGCTTTTGATTACCCCTTTGGTATTTTGGTCATTGTATTGTCTGTCGGTGAATTACGGCTTTTGATTACCCCTTTGGTATTTTGGTCATTGTATTGTCTGTCCTGTGATTTACGGCTTTTGATTACCCCTTTGGTATTTTGGTCATTGTATTGTCTGTCTTTGATTTACGGCTTTTGACTACCCATTTTGTATTTTGGTCATTGTATTTTCTGTCTGTGATTTACTGCTTTTGATTACCCCTTTGGTATTTTGGTCATTGTATTGTCTGTCTGTGATTTACGGCTTTTGATTAACCCTTTGGTATTTTGGTCATTGTATTGTCTGTCTGTGATTTACAGCTTTTGATTACCCCTTTGATATTTTGGTCATTGTATTGTCTGTCTGTGATTTACGCTTTTGATTACCCCTTTGGTATTTTGGTCATTGTATTGTCTGTCTGTGAATTACGGCTTTTGATTACCCCTTTGGTATTTTGGTCATTGTATTGTCTGTCTGTGAATTACGGCTTTTGATTACCCCTTTGGTATTTTGGTCACTGTATTGTCTGTCTTTGATTTACGGCTTTTGACTACCCATTTTGTATTTTGGTCATTGTATTGTCTGTCTGTGATTTACTACTTTTGATTACCCCTTTGGTATTTTGGTCATAGTATTGTCTGTTTGTGATTTACTGCTTTTGACTACCCATTTTGTATTTTGGTCATTGTATTGTCTGTCTGTGATTTACTGCTTTTGACTACCCATTTTGTATTTTGGTCATTGTATTATCTGTCTGTGATTTACGGCTTTTGATTACCCCTTTGGTATTTTGGTCATTGTATTGTCTGTCTGTGATTTACTGCTTTTGATCACCCCTTTGGTATTTTGGTCACTGTATTGTCTGTTTGTGATTTACGGCTTTTGAATACCCCTTTGGTATTTTGGTCATTGTATTGTGTGTCTGTGATTTACTGCTTTTGATTACCCCTTTGGTATTTTGGTCATTGTATTGTCTGTCTGTGATTTACAGCTTTTGATTACCCCTTTGGTATTTTAGTCATTGTATTGTCTGTCTTTGATTTACTGCTTTTGACTACCCATTTTGTATTTTGGTCATTGTATTATCTGTCTGTGATTTACGGCTTTTGATTACCCCTTTGGTACTTTGGTCATTGTATTGTCTGTCTGTGATTTCTGCTTTTGATCACCCCTTTGGTATTTTGGTCACTGTATTGTCTGTCTGTGATTTACGGCTTTTGAATACCCTATGGTATTTTGGTCATTGTATTGTCTGTCTGTGATTTACGGCTTTTGATTACCCCTTTGGTATTTTGGTCATTGTATTGTCTGTCTGTGATTTCTGCTTTTGATCACCCCTTTGGTATTTTGGTCACTGTATTGTCTGTCTGTGATTTACGGCTTTTGAATACCCCTTTGGTATTTTGGTCATTGTATTGTCTGTCTGTGATTTACCGCTTTTGATTACCCCTTTGGTATTTTGGTCATTGTATTGTCTGTCTGTGATTTACTGCTTTTGACTACCCATTTTGTATTTTGGTCATTGTATTATATGTCCTTTGATTTGCAGCTTCTGATTACCCCTTTGGTATTTTGGTCATTGTATTGTCTGTCTGTGATTTACGGCTTTTGATTACCCCTTTGGTATTTTGGTCATTGTATTGTCTGTCTGTGATTTACTGCTTTTGATTACCCCTTTGGTATTTTGGTTATTATATTGTCTGTCTGTGATATACTGCTTTTAATCACCCCTTAGGTATTTTGGTCATTATATTGTCTGTCTATGATTTACATCTTTTGATTACCCCTTTGATATTTTGGTCATTGCATTGACTGTTTTTTTTTTTTTATTATCATAATATAGTTTATTCAAAATCACCTGTTTACAATAACCTTAATGGCCCAGGAGTGAACATTAAGGGTCCCTGTTTTACATAAATCTCACTTGTCCAGGGGTAGCAAGTGAAAATAAAAATAAAAAGCCCACTTAAACATATTTCATATTCATTTGTTTTTACATTTCATTATAATATACACAATTAGACGATACAATTATTACCATGCATTAGCTTTATGTTCATAAATAATAAATACTCATATGCTATTCCGAAAAAGTTCTAATTTGTTTTTATCATTTTCATTAATATGCGAAGTTTGTAATGTGCATTGTAAATGTTTTTTTAAATTATTTTTCCAAGTGTTGAAAATTGTTTGATCTTCAATTCGGGATTGGTTATATTTCACCTTGTTACGTATTTTCCATATTTCCCACTTTGAGATAAATATTACGGTATTAAAAATGACGTCTAAATCCTCACCCCCATATAGCCCTAACATTATATTTAATTCCTTGATTTCTATATTAGCTGTTAATCCAGATCTGTTAAATATTTCTTCTATTTCTTTTATAATTTTGTACACAGAAGGACATTTAAAAAATAGATGTTGCATCGTTTCATCGTTGTCTCTTATTTGGCAGAGATGGCATCTTCCGTTTGACAAATTCATTTTTTTCAATCTATGTTCTGTATAATTTATATTATGAAGACATTTCCACTGGAATTCTTTGACTTTATTAGTAACTTTGATTTTCTTTAATTTTGTCCAAATTTGTGTCCAATCAATATTACCCCCGTACTGTTCTTCCCACTTAATCTGACATTTTGGTTTTATATTTTGTTTAAAGATTCCCCGAATTACTTTTATTTTCAATTTATCAGGTGATATAGTTGTATTTGACTCATTTAAAAATTGTAGCTTATCGTTGATATTTAAGGTAACTCTACATTCTGGTACTATTGTAGTTTCACCTTTTAAGACTTTTATGAACTTTTCGGGGATTGCTTTTTTTTATCTTAGAAAACTCTGAAATACAGTTCCTCCTATCTATTAATAAATTGTATATGTCATGACAACTTTTATAATTTGTATTATTTGAATCCCAAATATAGTTTATTGTTCGTAGGTTACTTTGCAGAAACGAGGTAAACCCTAATGGTTTGTTTTTAAAAGTTATTGAAGAGTTACAAAATATTCTGGTTTTTAGAAGGGAATCAATGTCATTATTACACAATTGAATAAGTTCCTGTAATTTTGACCATGATTGGATACATATTTTGTAAAAAATTGGTAACATATTTAAACTTAGAGTTGATACATTAGAGCACTTACATACAAAATATTTTTCATTAAACTTGATGTCTAACTTACGGAGCCAATACTTACCAATTGCATTCCAACTTTCTAATGGTTCATGTAAAATTCGGTATAGAAGCTTAATTCTTTTGCTGTCAATAAACTCTTGTATGTTAATCATACCCATGCCTCCATTTTCTACTCCCAAGCAGCAAACTTTCCTATCTATTTGATTAATACCCCCTCCCCAGATAAAACCCCATACCAAAGTTGTTATTTCTTTTACGTATTTTTCTGGTATTCCCCGCATTTCAATTTCGTAACCACAAAGAGAGATCAAGAGATTTTTCACTATTAAAGTTTTTCCTGTATATGTCAAGTTTCTACTTTTCCAAACGTGGACACAATTTTTCATTTTATCTATTATTGATTTCCATATCTCATCATTTTGTATATTATAACCATGATGAATGCCAAGAGTTTTAACATTATCCTTTGTCCAAACTATTTTTGTAAACTTGGGTCTGTTATTTTTAGCCGATCCAATATACATACCTTTTGTCTTTTCATAATTGACTTTTGAACCAGAGGCTTTTTCATATATGGTTAAAATATCAAAGGATTTTTTGACAGATTCATCATTTTTATTAAATAGCTGAGTGTCATCTGCAAACATGCAGAGCTTAGTCTCGATATATTCCCCATCTTTCCCCCCAGGTAATTTGATTCCTTGTATTCCACTATCCCCCCTTATAGCACAGGCTACAGGTTCGGCCTGTAGTATGTAAACAAGAGGCGCTATTGGACACCCTTGTCTACAGGACCTTGAAATATTGAAATATTTAGACAAAAAACCATTGGTCTTGATACAAGTTTGTGCATATTTGAATAACATTTGAACCCAATCCCTAAATTTTTCACCAACGTTAAATTTGTCTCTCTGTCTATGAATTACGGCTTTTGATTATCCCTTTGGTATTTTAGTCATTGTATTGTCTGTCCTTTGATTTACGGCTTTTGATTACCCCTTTGGTATTTTGGTCATTGCATTGTCTGTCTGTGATTTACAGCTTGTGATTATCCCTTTGGTATTTTAGTCATTGTATTGTCTGTCCTTTGATTTACGGCTTGTCATTACCCCTTTGGTATGTTGGTCATTGTATTGTCTGTCTGTGATTTACGGCTTGTGATTACCCCTTTGGTATTTTGGTCATTGTATTGTCTGTCTGTGATTTACAGCTTTTGATTACTCCTTTGGTATTTTGGTGATTGTATTGTCTGTCCTTTGATTTACGGCTTGTGATTATCCCTTTGGTATTTTAGTCATTGTATTGTCTGTCCTTTGATTTACGGCTTGTGATTATCCCTTTGGTATATTAGTCATTGTATTGTCTGTCTGTGATTTACGGCTTTTGATTACCCCTTTGGTATTTTGGTCATTGTATTGTCTGTCTGTGATTTACAGCTTTTGATTACTCCTTTGGTATTTTGGTGATTGTATTGTCTGTCCTTTGATTTACGGCTTTTGATTACCACTTTGGTATTTTGGTCATTGTATTGTCTGTCTGTGATTTGCGGCTTTTGATCAACCCTTTGGTATTTTGGTCATTGTATTGTCTGTCTGTGATTTACGGCTTTTGATTACCCCTTTGGTATTTTGGTGATTGTATTGTCTGTCCTTTGATTTACGGCTTTTGATTACCCCTTTGATATTTTGGTCATTGTATTGTCTGTCTGTGATTTACAGCTTTTGATTACCCCTTTGGTATTTTGGTCATTGTATTGTCTGTCTGTGATTTACGGCTTTTGATTACCCCTTTGGTATTTTGGTCATTGTATGTGTCTGTCTGTGATTTACGGCTTTTGATTACCCCTTTGATATTTTGGTCATTGTATTGTCTGTCTTTGATTTACGGCTTTTGATTACTCCTTTGGTATTTTGGTGATTGCATTGTCTGTCTGTGATTTACGGCTTTTGATTACCCCTTTGGTATTTTGGTGATTGCATTGTCTGTCTGTGATTTACGGCTTTTGATTACCCCTTTGGTATTTTGGTCATTGTATTGTCTGTCTTTGATTTACGGCTTTTGATTACCCCTTTGGTATTTTGGTCATTGTATTGTCTGTCTGTGATTTGCGGCTTTTGATCCACCCTTTGGTATTTTGGTCATTGTATTGTCTGTCTGTGATTTACGGCTTTTGATTACCCCTTTGGTATTTTGGTGATTGTATTGTCTGTCCTTTGATTTACGGCTTTTGATTACCCCTTTGGTATTTTGGTCATTGTATTGTCTGTCTGTGATTTACAGCTTTTGATTACCCCTTTGGTATTTTGGTCATTGTATGTGTCTGTCTGTGATTTACGGCTTTTGATTACCCCTTTGATATTTTGGTCATTGTATTGTCTGTCTTTGATTTACGGCTTGTGATTACTCCTTTGGTATTTTGGTGATTGCATGGTCTGTCTGTGATTTACTGCTTTTGATTACCCCTTTGGTATTTTGGTGATTGCATTGTTTGTCTGTGATTTACTGCTTTTGATTACCCCTTTGGTATTTTGGTCATTGTATTGTCTGTCTTTGATTTACGGCTTTTGATTACCCCTTTGATATTTTGGTCATTGTATTGTCTGTCTTTGATTTACGGCTTTTGATTACTCCTTTGGTATTTTGGTCATTGTATTGTCTGTCTGTGATTTACAGCTTTTGATTACTCCTGTGGTATTTTGTTGATTGTATTGTCTGTCTGTGATTTACGGCTTTTGATTACCCCTTTGGTATTTTGGTCATTGTATTGTCTGTCCTTTGATTTACGGCTTTTGATTACCCCCTTTGGTATTTTGGTCATTGTATTGTCTGTCTGTGATTTACAGCTTTTGATTACCCCTTTGGTATTTTGGTCATTGTATTGTCTGTTTGTGATTTACGGCTTTTGATTATTCCTTTGGTATTTTGGTCATTGTATTGTCTGTCTGTGATTTACTGCTTTTGAATACCCATTTTGTATTTTGGTCATTGTATTGTCTGTCTGTGATTTACGGCTTTTGATTACCCCTTTGGTATTTTGGTCATTGTATTGTCTGTTTTTTGATTTACTGCTTTTGATTACCCCTTTGGTATTTTGGTCATTGTATTATCTGTTTGTGATTTACGGCTTTTGATTACTCCTTTGGTATTTTGGTCATTGTATTGTCTGTCTGTGATTTACGGCTTTTGATTACCCCTTTGGTATTTTGGTCATTGTATTGTCTGTTTTTTGATTTACTGCTTTTGATTACCCCTTTGGTATTTTGGTCATTGTATTATCTGTTTGTGATTTATGGCTTTTGATTACTCCTTTGGTATTTTGGTCATTGTATTGTCTGTCTGTGATTTACAGCTTTTGATTACCCCCTTGGTATTTTGGTCATTGTATTGTCTGTCCTTTGATTTACTGCTTTTGATTACCCCTTTGGCATTTTGGTCATTGTATTGTCTGTTTGTGATTTACGACTTTTGATTACTCCTTTGGTATTTTGGTCATTGTATTGTCTGTCTGTGATTTACGGCTTTTGATTACCCCTTTGGTATTTTGGTCATTGTATTGTCTGTCTGTGATTTACTGCTTTTGACTACCCATTTTGTATTTTGGTCATTGTATTGTCTGTCTGTGATTTACGGTGTTTCATTACCCCTTTGATAATTTGGTCATTGTATTGTCTGTCTGTGATTTACGGCTTTTGATTACCCCTTTGGTATTTTCAATCTTTTCTGATTATTATTTGCTATTAGATCGTTGTTTGAACTTTTGACCATTGCGTTGTCTGTCCTTCCATTTACGGATTCTGATTACTCCTTTGGTATTTTGACCATTGCGTTGTCTGTCCTTCCATTTACGGATTCTGATTACTCCTTTGGTATTTTGACCATTTCGTTGTCTGTCCTTCCATTTACGGATTCTGATTATTCCTTTGGTATTTTGACCATTGCGTTGTCTGTCCTTCCATTTACGGATTCTGATGACTCCTTTGGTATTTTGACCATTGCGTTGTCTGTCCTTCCATTTACGGATTCTGATTACTCCTTTGGTATTTTGACCATTGCGTTGTCTGTCCTTCCATTTACGGATTCTGATTACTCCTTTGATATTTTGACCATTGCGTTGTCTGTCCTTCCATTTACAGATTCTGATTACTCCTTTGGTATTTTGACCATTGCGTTGTCTGTCCTTCCATTTACGGATTCTGATTACTCCTTTGGTATTTTGACCATTGCGCTGTCTGTCCTTCCATTTACGGATTCTGATTACTCCTTTGATATTTTGACCATTGCGTTGTCTGTCCTTCCATTTATGGATTCTGATTACTCCTTTGATATTTTGACCATTGCGTTGTCTGTCCTTCCATTTACTGCTTTTGATTACTCCTTTGATATTTTGACCATTGCGTTGTCTGTCCTTCCATTTTCGGATTCTGATTACTCCTTTGGTATTTTGGCCCTTGCGTTGTATGTCCTTCCATTTACGGATTCTGATTACTCCTTTGGTATTTTGGCCATTGCGTTGTCTGTCCTTCCATTTACGGATTCTGATTACTCCTTTGGTATTTTGACCATTGCGTTGTCTGTCCTTCCATTTACGGATTCTGATTACTCCTTTGGTATTTTGGCCATTGCGTTGTCTGTCCTTCCATTTATGGATTCTGATTACTCCTTTGATATTTTGACCATTGCGTTGTCTGTCCTTCCATTTACTGCTTTTGATTAATCCTTTGATATTTTGACCATTGCGTTGTCTGTCCTTCCATTTACGGATTCTGATTACTCCTTTGGTATCTTCAAACTCTTCTTGGGCAATACTTGAATGCTTACATCTCTATGCTGAATTTTATCAACCCAAACCCAGGGTAATTTAACCAAGTACGACGTATATATGGACCACTGAACGTGGAATATAATATACAATACAATGTATTAAAAATGTTGAATTAAAAACTGGAAAACTACAGTAACTGGCTTTGTCATGTAAATTTTCAATGTATTTTGGCGTACCTGATGGTTATTCCAGAAACATGTCGTATTATGAGGTAACATTGTTCATATCTGTCGTCACGTGATGAATTCAAGTTCATTCAGGTAGCCTAGATGTGCTGTCCATACCTCTCTAGGTTTGTCATTAGCATTGCTTTGCTAGATACTACTTCAATCTTCTATCAATTTCTGAGCAGTATGCAATCAAGCATGTCAAATGAGACCATCTAATGGAACATTGAAATAGGTCATATATGACAGGCTGGCGTTAAATATAGGGTTAATTAATATGAAGTGTACTGTGAAAGGAAATTCAAATTAAGGTTACGCTATACAATAAATGTAAGAGAATACGGAAGTGGCACTCAAATATAGACAATCCAGAGAAACTGGTAACATAGGGTACACAAGATAAATAAACGTTAGAGAATACGGAAGAGGCAATCAAAATAGGACAATCCACAGAAACTGGCAACATAGGGTACACAAGATAAATAAACGTTAGAGAATACGGAAGGGGCAATCAAAAAATGACAATCCAAAGAAACTGGTAACATAGGGTACAAAAGATAAGTAAATGTTAGAGAATACCGAAGGGGCACTCAAATATGGACAATCCACATAAACTGGCAACATAGGATAAACGTTAGAGAATACCGAAGGGACACTCAAATATGGACAATCCACAGAAACTAGTAACATAGGGTACACAAGATAAACAAACGTTAGAGAATACCAAAGGGGCACTCAAATATGGACAATCCACAGAAACTGGTAACATAGGGTACACAAGATAATTAAACGTTAGAGAATACCGAAGGGGCACTCAAATATGGACAATCCACAGAAACTGGCAACATAGGGTACACAAGATAAATAAACGTTAGAGAATACCGAAGGGGCACTCAAATATGGACAATCCACAGAAACTGGCAACATAGGGTACACAAGATAAATAAAGGTTAGAGAATACCGAAGGGGCACTCAAATATGGACAATCCACATAAACTGGCAACATAGGATAAACGTTAGAGAATACCGAAGGGACACTCAAATATGGACAATCCACAGAAACTAGTAACATAGGGTACACAAGATAAACAAACGTTAGAGAATACCGAAGGGACACTCAAATATGGACAATCCACAGAAACTAGTAACATAGGGTACACAAGATAAACAAACGTTAGAGAATACCAAAGGGGCACTCAAATATGGACAATCCACAGAAACTGGTAACATAGGGTACACAAGATAATTAAACGTTAGAGAATACCGAAGGGGCACTCAAATATGGACAATCCACAGAAACTGGCAACATAGGGTACACAAGATAAATAAACGTTAGAGAATACCGAAGGGGCACTCAAATATGGACAATCCACAGAAACTGGCAACATAGGGTACACAAGATAAATAAACGTTAGAGAATACCGAAGAGACAATCAACAATGGACAGTCCAGAGAAACTAGTAGCATAGGGTACACAAGATAAATATACGTTAGAGAATACCGAAGGGACAATCAACAAAGGACAATCCAGTGAAACTAGTAACATAGGGTACACAAGATAAATATACGTTAGAGAATACCGAAGAGACAATCAACAATGGACAATCCAGAGAAACTAGTAACATAGGGTACACAAGATAAATAAACGTTAGAGAATACCGAAGGGGCACTCAAATATGGACAATCCACAGAAACTGGCAACATAGGGTACACAAGATTAATAAAGGTTAGAGAATACCGAAGGGGCACTCAAATATGGACAATCTACAGAAACTGGCAACATAGGGTACACAAGATAAATAAACGTTAGAGAATATCGAAGAGCCAATCAACAAAGGACAATCCAGAGAAACTAGTAACATAGGGTACACAAGATAAATATACGTTAGAGAATACCGAAGGGGCAATCAACAATGGACAATCCAGAGAAACTAGTAACATAGGGTACACAAGATAAATATACGTAAGAGTATATCGAAGGGGCACTCAAATATGGACAATCCAGAGAAACTAGTAACATAGGGTACACAAGATAAATATACGTTAGAGAATACCGAAGGGGCAATCAACAATGGACAATCCAGTGAAACTAGTAACATAGGGTACACAGATAAATAAACGTTAGAGAAAACCGAAGAGCCAATCAACAATGGACAATACAGAGAAACTAGTAACATAGGGTACACAAGATAAATATACGTTAGAGAATACCGAAGGGGCAATCAACAAAGGACAATCCAGAGAAACTAGTAACATAGGGTACACAAGATAAATATACGTTAGAGAATACCGAAGGGGCACTCAAATATGGACAATCCACAGAGACTGGCAACATACGGTACACAAGATAAATAAAGGTTAGAGAATACCGAAGGGGCACTCAAATATGGACAATCTACAGAAACTGGTAACATATGGTACACAAGATAAATAAACATTAGAGAATATCGAAGAGCCAATCAACAATAGAAAATCCAGAGAAACTAGTAACATAGGGTACACAAGATAAATATACGTTAGAGAATACCGAAGGGGCAATCAACAATGGACAATCCACAGAAACTAGTAACGTAGGGTACACAAGATAAATAAACGTTAGAGAATACCGAAGGGGCAATCAACAATGGACAATCCAGAGAAACTAGTAACATAGGGTACACAAGATAAATAAACGTTAGAGAATACCGAAGGGACAATCAACAAAGGACAATCCAGAGAAACCAGTAACATAGGATACACAAGATAAATATACGTTAGAGAATACCGAAGGGGCAATCAACAATGGACAATCCAGAGAAACTAGTAACATAGGGTACACAAGATAAATAAACGTTAGAGAATACCGAAGGGGCAATGAACAATGGACAATCCAGAGAAACTAGTAACATAGGGTACACAAGATAAATAAACATTAGAGAATACCGAAGAGACAATCAACAAAGGACAATCCAGAGAAACTAGTAACATAGGGTACACAAGATAAATAAACGTTAGAGAATACCGAAGGGGCAATCAACAAAGGACAATCCAGAGACACTGGTAACATAGGGTACACAAGATAAATAAACGTTAGAGAATACCGAAGGGGCAATCAACAATGGACAATCCAGAGAAACTAGTAACATAGGGTACATAAGATAAATATACGTTTGAGAATATCGAAGGGGCAATCAACAAAGGACAATCCAGAGACACTGGTAACATAGGGTACACAAGATAAATATACGTTAGAGAATATCGAAGGGGCAATCAACAAAGGACAATCCAGAGAAACTAATAACATAGGGTACACAAGATAAATATACGTTAGAGAATACCGAAGGTGCAATCAACAAAGGACAATCCAGAGACACTGGTAACATAGGGTACACAAGATAAATATACGTTAGAGAATATCGAAGGGCCAATCAACAAAGAACAATCCAGAGACACTAGTAACATAGGGTACACAAGATAAATATACGTTAGAGAATATCGAAGGGGCAATCAAGAAAGGACAATCCAGAGAAACTAGTAACATAGGGTACACAAGATAAATAAACGTTAGAGAATACCGAAGGGGCAATCAACAATGGACAATCCAGAGAAACTAGTAACATAGGGTACACAAGATAAATAAACGTTAGAGAATACCGAAGGGGCAATCAACAAAGGACAATCCAGAGAAAGTAGTAACATAGGGTACACAAGATAAATAAACATTAGAGAATACCGAAGGGACAATCAACAAAGGACAATCCAGAGAAACTAGTAACATAGGGTACACAAGATAAATAAACGTTAGAGAATACCGAAGGTGCAATCAACAAAGGACAATCCAGAGACACTGGTAACATAGGGACACAAGATAAATAAACGTTAGAGAATACCGAAGGGGCAATCAACAATGGACAATCCAGAGAAACTAGCAACATAGTGTACACAAGATAAAGATACGTTAGAGAATATCGAAGGGGCAATCAACAAAGGACAATCCAGAGACACTGGTAACATAGGGTACACAAGATAAATATACGTTATAGAATATCGAAGGGGCAATCAACAAAGGACAATCCAGAGAAACTAGTAACATAGGATACACAAGATAAATATACGTTAGAAAATACCGAAGGTGCAATCAACAAAGGACAATCCAGAGACACTGGTAACATAGGGTACACAAGATAAATAAACGTTAGAGAATACCGAAGGGGCAATCAACAATGGACAATCCAGAGAAACTAGTAACATAGGGTACACAAGATAAATATACGTTAGAGAATATCGAAGGGGCACTCAAATATGGACAATCCAGAGAAACTAGTAACATAGGGTACACAAGATAGATATACGTTAGAGAATACCGAAGGGGCAATCAACAATGGACAATCCAGTGAAACTGGTAACATAGGGTACACAAGATAAATAAACGTTAGAGAATACCGATGAGACAATCAACAAAGGACAATCCAGTGAAACTGGTAACATAGGGTACACAAGATAAATAAACGTTAGAGAATACCGAAGTGACAATCAACAATGGACAATCCAGTGAAACTGGTAACATAGGGTACACAAGATAAATATACGTTACAGAATACCGAAGAGACAATCAACAATGGACAATCCAGAGAAACTGGTTACATAGGGTACACAAGATAAATATACGTTAGAGAATACCGAACGGACAATCAACAAAGGACAATCCAGAGAAACTAGTAACATAGGGTACACAAGATAAATATACGTTAGAGAATACCGAAGGGGCAATCAACAAAGGACAATCCAGAGAAACTAGTAACATAGGGTACACAAGATAAATAAACGTTAGAGAATACCGAAGGGGCAATCAACAATGGACAATCCAGAGAAACTAGTAACATAGGGTACACAAGATAAACAAACATTAGAGAATACCGAAGGGACAATCAACAAAGGACAATCCAGAGAAACTAGTAACATAGGGTACACAAGATAAATAAACGTTAGAGAATACCGAAGGGGCAATCAACAAAGGACAATCCAGAGACACTGGTAACATAGCGTACACAAGATAAATAAACGTTAGAGAATACCGAAGGGGCAATCAACAAAGGACAATCCAGAGAAACTAGTAACATAGGGTACACAAGATAAATATACGTTTGAGAATATCGAAGGGGCAATCAACAAAGGACAATCCAGAGACACTGGTAACATAGGGTACACAAGATAAATATACGTTAGAGAATATCGAAGGGGCAATCAACAATGGACAATCCAGAGAAACTAGTAACATAGGGTACACAAGATAAATATACGTTAGAGAATACCGAAGGTGCAATCAACAAAGGACAATCCAGAGAAACTGGTAACATAGGGTACACAAGATAAATATACGTTAGAGAATATCGAAGGGGCAATCAACAAAGGACAATCCAGAGACACTAGTAACATAGGGTACACAAGATAAATATACGTTAGAGAATATCGAAGGGGCAATCAAGAAAGGACAATCCAGAGAAACTAGTACCATAGGGTACACAAGATAAATAAACGTTAGAGAATACCGAAGGGGCAATCAACAATGGACAATCCAGAGAAACTAGTAACATAGGGTACACAAGATAAATAAACGTTAGAGAATACCGAACGGACAATCAACAAAGGACAATCCAGAGAAACTAGTAACATAGGGTACACAAGATAAATATACGTTAGAGAATACCGAAGGGGCAATCAACAATGGACAATCCAGAGAAACTGGTAACATAGGGTACACAAGATAAATAAACGTTAGAGAATACCGAAGGGGCAATCAACAATGGACAATCCAGAGAAACTAGTAACAGAGGGTACACAAGATAAATAAACATTAGAGAATACCGAAGAGACAATCAACAAAGGACAATCCAGAGAAACTAGTAACATAGGGTACACAAGATAAATAAACGTTAGAGAATACCGAAGGTGCAATCAACAAAGGACAATCCAGAGACACTGGTAACATAGGGTACACAAGATAAATAAACGTTAGAGAATACCGAAGGGGCAATCAACAATGGACAATCCAGAGAAACTAGCAACATAGGGTACACAAGATAAATATACGTTAGAGAATATCGAAGGGGCAATCAACAAAGGACAATCCAGAGACACTGGTAACATAGGGTACACAAGATAAATATCCGTTATAGAATATCGAAGGGGCAATCAACAAAGGACAATCCAGAGAAACTAGTAACATAGGATACACAAGATAAATATACGTTAGAAAATACCGAAGGTGCAATCAACAAAGGACAATCCAGAGACACTGGTAACATAGGGTACACAAGATAAATAAACGTTAGAGAATACCGAAGGGGCAATCAACAATGGACAATCCAGAGAAACTAGTAACATAGGGTACACAAGCTAAATATACGTTAGAGAATATCAAAGGGGCACTCAAATATGGACAATCCAGAGAAACTAGTAACATAGGGTACACAAGATAGATATACGTTAGAGAATACCGAAGGGGCAATCAACAAAGGACAGTCCAGTGAAACTGGTAACATAGGGTACACAAGATAAATAAACGTTAGAGAATACCGAAGAGACAATCAACAAAGGACAATCCAGTGAAACTTGTAACATAGGGTACACAAGATAAATAAACGTTAAAGAATACCGAAGAGACAATCAACAATGGACAATCCAGAGAAACTGGTAACATAGGGTACACAAGATAACTATACGTTAGAGAATACCGAAGAGACAATCAACAATGGACAATCCAGAGAAACTGGTAACATAGGGTACACAAGATAAATAAACGTTAGAGAATACCGAAGAGACAATCAACAATGGACAATCCAGAGAAACTGGTAACATAAGGTACACAAGATAAATAAACGTTAGAGAATACCGAAGGGGCAATCAACAAATGATAATCCAGAGAAACTGGTAACATAGGGTACACAAGATAAATAAACGTTAGAGAATACCGAAGGGGCAATCAACAAAGGACAATCCAGAGAAACTGGTAACATAGGGTATACAAGATAAATATACGTTAGAGAATACCGAAGGGGCAATCAACAAAGGACAATCCAGAGAAACTAGTAACATAGGGTACACAAGATAAATAAACGTTAGAGAATACCGAAGGGGCAATCAACAATGGACAATCCAGAGAAACTGGTAACATAGGGTACACAAGATAAATAAACGTTAGAGAATACCGAAGGGGCAATCAACAATGGACAATCCAGAGAAACTAGTAACATAGGGTACACAAGATAAATATACGTTAGAGAATACCGAAGGTGCAATCAACAAAGGACAATCCAGAGAAACTAGTAACATAGGGTACACAAGATAAATATACGTTAGAGAATACCGAAGGGGCAATCAACAAAGGACAATCCAGAGAAACTGGCAACATAGGGTACACAAGATAAATAAACGTTAGAAAATACCGAAGGGGCACTCAAATATGGACAATCCACTGAAACTGGCAACATAGAGTACACAAGATAAATAAACATTAGAGAATACCGAAGGGGCACTCAAATGTGGACAATCTACAGAAACTGGTAACATAGGGTACACAAGATAAATAAACGTTAGAGAATACCGAAGGGGCACTCAAATATGGACAATCCACTGAAACTGGCAACATAGAGTACACAAGATAAATAAACATTAGAGAATACCGAAGGGGCACTCAAATATGGACAATCCACTGAAACTGGCAACATAAGGTACAGAAGTTGAAAAACAGACTAAGAAACACAACACAATATGTGTAAGACACCACTATGCACAAGCAAACACAAACAACGTAAATAAGACATGATGCCTCCTACAAACTATTGCAAAATAGAGGTGACCATTAAAACATGTTTTATTGCATATAATAAAATAAACGCCGTAAAAATTGACGTGAAATGTTTACATTCATACAACTCACAGTGTATTGATGACAAACAACTATATAATATCGTAATAGGATTAGCTCCCGCCACTGTTTTGCAAGAATATTACCATAAAATTGACGTTTGAAGTGTATTTTCCGTTAAATTACAATTTTAAAAAATCTAACCTTGGCCGAAAGTATATAGCCATTTTATTGGTTAGTTATTGGACATAAAATGTCACTTTCTGTATTTGATCTAAAACGTCATTATAATATGTTTACGATTTCTGATTATTCCTTTCGTATCTTCAAACTTGTCATATATATCTATATATCTTGCGTTTTGAAGTTTGTAGTCAAGGATACAGCTATATTTTAAAAAGGGAAAGGGAACATCAAATTTATAGATAAATATAGAGGAAAGTTGGCTTGGTTTTATATAATAAACAATTTGTCCAAACATATAAACTACAGAGAAGTGGTATATTAACAATTCTTTAACAAATGAAGAGAACAAGAAAATAGCGCGTTGTCGAAACATTTCTAAATCTAGGAGAAGAGCTTGAAGATACCAAAGGATTAATCAGAATCCGTAGAATCAGGCAATATCGATATCCTTATCACACAAATATATGATCACTCAGTCTCATGACTTGGTACACTAGTTTGTTGGGCAAAATGTGCAGCATTGCTTTAAAATGCGATAAAACAAGAAATAACAAGAGTAAATGTTCGAAATGTTTTAAAAGATTATATACGTTTCGTTTTAGCATCTGTATTTGCTTAGCTGCGTGGTACCAATATTACATCACTGTACGGGATCACCGTCCTAATTTTGAGCGCTCCGTGTCATGCCAATGAGTAAGACTTTCGCATACCAAGACGGATTTGGTTCATTTTAAAATATATCAAAAGATCGTTAGAAACATTCTTTCAACTCATTTTCTCCCAGCAGAACAATGTAAAAATTAGAAATTAGCAAAAACAAAAGTATTAAACCAAAATATTATGACTTTAAACCTCTTTTTGCCAATTAGAAGAAAATAAGCTTATCAGAAACGTCATTTGTACAAATATTACCAGAAAGCAGAAAGCTAATTACTTATTATACGCTAATTTTAATTACACATAGCATAACAATGCCATGCCAACAGTTTATTGTAATGTACTTTGTAACCAGGGAGATATGTTACCCTTGTTACCGTTTGTCTCATTGTACTGCTTTCGATTTTTGTATTTGAAAATTTCACGGCATCAATTGGAGATTTGATGGTCGCAAATTGTGTTTACTGCGTCGCATAAGCGGAGCTAGTAAACGAATATTTGCGACCATGAAATCGACAATTGATGCCGTGAAATTTTCAAATACAATACAGTTATCTCCATTCTAATGTAACCATGTGTATAGATGTGTATTGCCACGCTATTGACAATATGAGGTAAGCGGTAATCAGCCAAAATTCTATAAATATCTCATGCTATTTCAACCGTGGAAGTGATACCGTGAAAATTACACCATTTAATCGACCATTGATGCCGTGAAATTTTCAAATACAATGCAGTTATCTCCATTCTAATGTAATCATGTGTATTGCCACATTATTGACAAGATGACGTAAGCGGTAATCGACTAAAATTCTAAGAATATCTCATGATATTTCAACCGTGGAATTGATACCGTGAAAGTTACAGCATTGTCCAAACATAAACCATGAATATTAAACAACTACTTTAGAATTAGATTTCAGCACTTTGTGTTTCGATTTCCAGCCTGTGTGGGGTTTCTGGATTCCAACTCGTGTGCTGAAATGGTTTTTGAATTAGGATTATGGTGTGGCTATCCTATTCAGGCCCTTTGGTTTCATTGCTCCCAAAACTTTAAATTATTTGACTGTCTAATCTTTCGATTGTGAGCGTACACGAGGAAGGTTGTTCCAGAAACGCGTCGTGCGCACTAAATTTGATATCTACGATTTTATTTCTGCTGTTTTCCTTGTACAATATATTCAGTGAAAATGTCCCGTGATGAAATTGACTATTATTTCTTCACGGGGCATTTTATATACTGCAAAACAGCACAAGCAGTTGCAAGGCGATAATGGTGGACTTACCATATGAGTATATCAAACACATCGGTTGACAATGCTAATTGTTAATTTCACGAGAACATCAATATTAGAAGGACACATAAGGGAGTACAAATAGAAGACGCATAACAAGAAAATAGAGGATACGTAAAAGCATCAAGATAAGATAAGATTTAGGTTGGTCTTGGTTTGATTTATGGTGTTTAACGCCACTTTCAACAATATTTCCGCTATATCGTCGCGGTCAGTTTTATTGGTGGTGGATACCGGATTATCAGGAGAAAACCACCGACATGTTGCAAGTCACTGACAAGCTTCATCACATAATGTTGTATCGAGTACACCTCGTCATGAACGAGGTTCGAACTCAGAACAAATAGAGCACATTTGTATAAAGACAACGATTTTATTACTTCTCTTCATAGTACAGTAACTATGTGGTATTCTATTTGAGGATAATCAATTTCTTGGAGTAAACACTGAACATTCCCATCCGGTAGAAATGCTCATTTGTATGTGGTTTCTTAAAGGTTGAATTTGTCAATTACATATGATAAGACGTGAAGTACAACGCTTACACTTAAATGGGGCCGTCGTGATCGTGATCGCGTGGTAGTTGGATTTACAAGCACTTATGAAATCAGAAACTATCATCACTAAAGTTGCTTAATCGAATTCCGATCGTGGTAACTTGCAGAAGGTCTGTGGTTTTATCCGGGTACTCCGGTTTCCTCCAGCAATAAATCTGACCGCCACGATATAGCTAAAATATTGTTGTTTTACACCATGCATAAACGTTAGAGTATACCGAAGGGGAAATGAAAAAAGGACAACCCAGAGACACTGGCAACATAGGGTACACAAAACGAAGAAAAACAAAACAAAAATACAACACAATATGTGTTGGACACCATCATACGTCAACAAACACAAACAACACAAATAAGACATGCGCACTCCTACCAAACAACTGGAAATAAAGACGAACCGAACATCGTTTCAATGTGGAAATTAAAACACATAATAGGACAACACAAAAAACTAAAAAGATGAGCAACACAGACTCCACCAATAAAACTAGCTCTTAAAGCGTACACACACAAAATAACAACGGCTTTATGACCTACCTCATTTTATAATCGTTATAGAGATTGAAATCATTGAATGTATAAAATATAGTTAATAGTTTACTTAAAGTTCAACCTGAAGTTAATCGGTACTTCTAACTGATTGTACGATGATATACTTATTTACTTAACTTGCTAGTATAATCATATGTTAGAACAAACTATATGTAAAGGATTTACGTTTGAAGAAATGGACCATAACTCGATAAGTGGGTAATATATAGATTCCGCTTAGGATACACATAAACACAGAGTGAAATATAAACAAAACATGATAGACTTTATTATTTGCTTCATGCTACACCAAAATATACGCCAACTAAATAATGCTAAAAAGTAGGCACAATAAAAATATGAATACACCGGAACTTAGTTCAGGCTCTAAAAAAATAGCAGAATGTTCCAGCTATCTAAAGATTATTGATAAAGGCAGTATAGTAATAGCTCAGAGGGATGTTTGTGCCTATGAAAATAGTTTGACTTCGCCATGTTTCATTAAAGTTCCTGCAACAAGCCAGGAAAGTGAGCTATCATGTATGTGTGTGTACGGTGTGTCAATTTTCGCTCTTTTTTTTACGATTTTCGATGAAATGTTGGAATTGTTCCGACAGTGTAGTACGTTTTGCTTTTGATTTAATTCATACCAATGTGAATTTGAAAACAAAACGTGCTTGAATATTAACGGCGAGTTCTTAATCCTACACTTGACGTTTTGTTTAAAACTTTAAAAACGCATCATAGTTGTCATCATATACTTAACAAATAATTATCTCCCCTTGACGATGTTCTAAAACATAGTCATCCTCCATTGACAATGTATAAACATGGAGCTTATAATGATAACTCTGTTTGTTACTAAATACTTGAAAAACATTCTATTAGCTTGGGATTTGATATTTGGTTAACATTGGCGCGTGTGCTTATATCGATCCTTGTAGGGTGAATAGTGTCATTTCATCGATCGCTTGAAATCGTCACATATAGCGATTTTTCCAGCGATTGCGCTTTCTATCAGAATTCTTATCAGGTTGCTGTTAATATGGAAGCTATTGAACCACGGGTTCCTAGTGGTTATGTTTAAGTCATTACATCGAAAGTTTTGCGATCGTCATCATGACTTGACTAAACACTACGGAATGTCGGTATATCACAAATAATTACGGATATGTTCAGTTTGTCGTAATCACAACCCGGTTCTTTCCTCATTCATAAATCATCATTGATTTTGCTAACAAGTGTAACAGGACGGATTCCACTTGTGGAACAGGAAGGAACTACTTCCACTTCCGGATCACGTGAATTCACCCCCAGATCTTAGTGTGGTTCGTTGCTCTACATGTTCACGTTCACTAAATATACACATACAATTGGAACAAAACTTAGTGCGCAAGAAACGTTTCTGGATTAACATTCATCAAGTACGCTCAAATTATTAGTCTTTAGGAGTAAGTAAACCAAGGTCGGCTAATGTCATTAATGTCACTAATGTCATTAATGTCACTAATGTCACTTATGTCACTTATGTCACTAATGCCACATATGTCACTTATGTCACTTATGTCACTAATGTCACATATGTCATTAATGTCACTTATATCACTTATGTCACTTATGTCACTTATGTCACTAATGTCACTTATGTAACTTATGTTACTTATGTCACTAATGTCACTTATGTCACTTATGTCACTAATGTCACTAATGTCACTTATGTCACTAATGTCACTTATGTCACTAGTGTCACTTATGTCACTAATGTTACTTATGTCACTAATGTCACTAATGTCACTAATGTCACTTATGTCACTTATGTCACTTATGTAACTTATGTAACTTATGTTACTTATGTCACTAGTGTCACTTATGTCACTAGTATCACTTATGTCACTAGTGTCACTTATGTCACTTATGTCACTTATGTCACTTATGTAACTTATGTTACTTATGTCACTAATGTCACTTATGTCACTTATGTCACTAATGTCACTAATGTCACTTATGTCACTAATGTCACTTATGTCACTAGTGTCACTTATGTCACTAATGTTACTTATGTCACTAATGTCACTAATGTCACTAATGTCACTTATGTCACTTATGTCACTTATGTAACTTATGTAACTTATGTTACTTATGTCACTAGTGTCACTTATGTCACTAGTGTCACTTATGTCACTTATGTCACTTATGTCACTTATGTAACTTATGTTACTTATGTCACTAATGTCACTTATGTCACTTATGTCACTAATGTCACTACTGTCACTTATGTCACTAATGTCACTAATGTCACTTATGTCACTGGTGTCACTTATGTCACTTATGTTACTTATGTCACTAATGTCACTAATGTCACTAATGTCACTAGTGTCACTTATGTCACTTATGTCACTTGTGTCACTTATGTAACTTATGTAACTTATGTTACTTATGTCACTAGTGTCACTTATGTCACTAGTGTCACTTATGTCACTTATGTCACTTATGTCACTTATGTTACTTATGTAACTTATGTCACTAGTGTCACTTATGTCACTAATGTCACTAATGTCACTAATTTCACTTATGTCACTAATGTCACTAATGTCTCTAATGTCACTTATGTCACTAGTGTAACTTATGTCACTTATGTCACATGTCACTTATGTCACTAATATCACTAATGTCACTAATGTCACTTATGTCAATAATGTCACTAATGTCACTAATGTCACTAATGTCACTTATGTCACTTATGTCACTAATGTCACTTATGCCACTTATGTCACTTATGTCACTTATGTCACTTATGTAACTTATGTCACTTATATAAAAAATGTCACTTATGTAACTTATGTCAGTTATGTCACTAATGTCACTTATGTCACTTATGTAACGTATGTCACTTATGTCACTAATGTCACTTATGTAACTTATGTTACTTATGTCACTAGTGTCACTTATGTCACTTATGTCACTTATATGTCACTAATATCACTTATGTCACTAATGTCACTTATGTCACTTATGTCACTAATGTCACTTATGTAACTTATGTAACTTATGTTACTTATGTCACTAATGTCACTTATGTAACTTATGTCACGTATGATACTTATGTCACTAATGTCACTAGTGTCACTTATGTCACTTATGTCACTAATGTCACTTATATCACTTATGTCACTTATGTCACTTATGTAACTTATGTAACTTATGTTACTTATGTCACTAATGTCACTTATGTCACTTATGTAACTTATGTTACTTATGTCACTAATGTCACTTATGTCACTTATGCAACTTATGTCACTAATGTCACTTATGTAACTTATGTCACTTATGTCACTTATGTTACTTATGTCACTCGTGTCACTTATGTCACTTATGTCACTAATGTCACTTATGTCACTAATGTAACTTATGTTACTTATGTCACTAATGTCACTAGTGTCACTTATGTTACTTATGTTACTTATGTCACTTATGTCACTAATGTCACTTATGTCACTAATGTAACTTATGTTACTTATGTCACTAATGTCACTAGTGTCACTTATGTCACTTATGTCACTAATGTCACTAATGTCACTAATGTCACTTATGTAACTTATGTCACTTATGTCACTAATGTTACTTATGTTACTTATGCTACTTATGTTACTTATGTCACTAATGTCACTAGTGTCACTTATGTCACTTATGTCACTTATATCACTTATGTTACTTATGTCACTAATGTCACTAGTGTCACTTATGTCACCTATGTCACTTATGTCACTAATGTCACTAATGTCACTTATGTCACTTATGTAACTTATGTCACTAATGTCACTAATGTCACTAATGTCACTAATGTCACTTATGTCACTTATGTCACTTATGTTACTTATGTCAATTGTGTCACTTATGTCACTAATGTCACTTATGTCACTAATGTCACTAATGTCACTTATGTCACTTATGTTACTTATGTCACTAATGTCACTTATGTCACTTATGTTACTTATGTCACTAATGTCACTTATGTCACTTATGTCACTTATATCACTAATGTCACATATGTCACTAATGTCACTTATGTCACTAGTGTCACTTATGTCACTTATGTTACTTATGTCACTTATGTCACTTATGTTACTTATGTCACTTATGTCACTAATGTCACTTATGTTACTTATGTCACTAATGTCACTTATGTAACTTATGTCACTAATGTCACTAATGCCACTTATGTCACTAATGTCACTTATGTCACTAATGTCACTAATGTCACTAATGTCACTTATGTCAATTATGTCACTTATGTTACTTATGTAACTTATGTCACTTATGTAACTTATGTAACTTATGTTACTTATGTCACTAATGTCACTTATGTCACTTATGTCACTTATGTCACTAATGTCACTTATGCCACTTATGTCACTAATGTCACTTATGTCACTTATGTAACTTATGTCACTTATATCAAAAATGTCACTTATGTAACTTATGTCACTTATGTCACTAATGTCACTTATGTCACTTATGTAACGTATGTCACTTATGTCACTAATGTCACTTATGTAACTTATGTTAGTTATGTCACTAGTGTCATTTATGTAACTTATGTCACTTATATGTCACTAATATCACTTATGTCACTTATGTAACTTATGTCACTTATGTTACTTATGTCACTAATGTCACTTATGTCACTTATGTCACGTATGTTCCTTATGTCACTAATGTCACTAGTGTCACTTATGTCACTTATGTTACTTATGTCACTAATGTCACTTATATCACTTATGTCACTTATGTCACTTATGTAACTTATGTAACTTATGTTACTTATGTCACTAATGTCACTTATATCACTTATGTCACTTATGTCACTTATGTAACTTATGTAACTTATGTTACTTATGTCACTAATGTCACTTATGTCACTTATGTAACTTATGTCACTAATGTCACTTATGTTACTTATGTCACTAGTGTCACTTATGTCACTTATGTTACTTATGTCACTAATGTCACTAATGTCACTTATGTCACTAATGTAACTTATGTTACTTATGTCACTAATGTCACTAGTGTCACTTATGTTACTTATGTCACTTATGTCACTTATGTCACTAATGTTACTTATGTTACTTATGCTACTTATGTTACTTATGTCACTTATGTCACTAATGTCACTAATGTCACTTATGTCACTTATGTCACTTATGTTATTTATGTCACTAATGTCACTAGTGTCACTTATGTCACTTATGTCACTTATGTCACTAATGTCACTAATGTCACTTATGTCACTTATGTCACTAATGTCACTAATGTCACTTATATCACTTATGTCACTTATGTTACTTATGTCAATAGTGTCACTTATGTCACTAATGTCACTTATGTCACTAATGTCACTTATGTCACTTATGTCACTAATGTCACTAATGTCACTTATGTCACTTATGTCACTTATGTCACTTATGTTACTTATGTCACTAATGTCACTTATGTCACTTATGTCACTTATATCACTAATGTCACTAATGTCACTAATGTCACTTATGTCACTAGTGTCACTTATGTCACTTATGTTACTTATGTCACTTATGTCACTAATGTCACTTATGTTACTTATGTCACTAATGTCACTTATGTAACTTATGTCACTAATGTCACTAATGTCACTTATGTCACTTATGTCACTTATGTTACTTATGTCACTTATGTCACTTATGTAACTTATGTAACTTATGTTACTTATGTCACTAATGTTACTTATGTCACTTATGTCACTTATGTCACTAATGTCACTAATGTCACTAATGTCACTTATGTCACTAGTGTCACTTATGTCACTTATGTTACTTATATCACTTATGTCACTAATGTCACTTATGTCACTAATGTCACTAATGCCACTTATGTCACTAATGTCACTTATGTCACTAATGTCACTAATGTCACTTATGTCACTTATGTCACTTATGTCACTAATGTCACTAATGTCACTTATGTCACTTATGTAACTTATGTTACTTATGTCACTAATGTCACTTATGTCACTTATGCAACTGATGTCATTTATGTCACTGATGCCTGACGGAGATGAACTTTAGATTTAACCATAATATAAATCCTATTATATACAAATGCATATCTAGTAAACCATACCAGTGCCGAAACACTGAATACTGTCAAATTGTGAGTCATATTCTACTGAATAAATGAGATGTTTCTGTTTCCCAAGACAGAATACCAGTTGTTAGTTATCAATGGAACATCACGAACAACCATTCTGATACACGGGTTATTGAGAACGGGAAACGACATATGCGTCATTTAAGCAAGAACATTGAAGAAAAATCAAATTCCAAATATCTGACGATACGGTCATCCCGTCATACACCACGTTGTTCTACGTGGCAGTAATTAGAGAATACGCATTTGAAGACGTCACTGGCGAAATTAATTTGAATAATCATGAAAGGTAATCAAAAATTAGGAATTGTGCCTCAAGTAAACAACCTAAATATCCAAGGTTGACATATATGGAGTATGACGTGATTAACTCATTTTTGTTCTAGTTTTGGGGCTACTATAGACAGGCATTATGTCTTAATATAAAACAAATTGACCGAAAATAATGATGTGGATTACTCAATTAAACAAAAATTAAGGAAATTTAAAAAGAATCTATCTATTATGATTTTGCAAACACTATGAATATGATTATCTAGTCTGACCTAGTTAATTATATGCGCTATCAATTAGCTGGCAATAATATCTATATACATATATTTTTTAAATTGTTAATTTAAGGTAAGTATGCCATAGCTGTATTTACTTGTATGAATGTATTCAAAGTTGATATTAGCAAGCATGGATGTTATGAAGTGGTCTGTCTCGTCTGAGCGCTTCAATTCAAGGTCACAAAAATGTTTTATTTTTGAATTGTCCGTCCTCATTTTTGTTTGGCCTTTGGACTGTTATAAATTGAATAGTGTATGCGTTAATGTACAGACATATTTTATAAAGAAATAATGGAGTATCGTAGCCAGGTTTATTTACGATTTAAATTGGATGTTTACTACCTTGAAGAAGAAAGGTGTCGAGAGAATCCAAATCTTGATATTTTTGAATGCAGGTAATAACAAAATGAACAAATAAAATCAAGATAAAACACAAATAATAAAGTGATCTTAACCCGACAGAAATAAAAGTTTGACCTGATTAAAAGTCAATGTACTTGTGAATACTATCAATAGGAAGATCGATAAGTGAACGGTATAATTAAAAGGAGAAAGTAATAATAACAAGTATACAAAATTACAGAGAGAAAAATCATCAACACCTTTAAAACGGATGCAGAAAATTACTAAATCCTTAAAAAAAATACAAGAGGGAAGAATATATTTACAAGAAAAAGATGAATGAAATGATCAGCGTTATATTATTATAAGAATTGTTTTACAATAAATATGACCGGATATATATACAATAGAAGCTGATTTACAATATTGGTCAATCATTAGTTTTATATGTAGTATTTTGTAGACTATTCTTTGTTTGTCTGTTGTTTTTCTTTTGTTCTTTGCATTGTCTGTTGTTTTTCTTTTGTTCTTTGCATTGTCTGTCATTTCTCGAGTTACCATGTCTTCTGATTACTCATTTATTACCTGTAAGTTCGTCATAGAAAAGAAATGAACTGTTTTATACTATAAATAGACCACATAACATTTATAATATAAATTAGTTAATTTCTCTATCTTTAGGTTTTTTTTGTGTAGTGCTTTGTAGATCGTTGTTTGTCCTTTTGTCCGTTTTCATTTGGCCATTGTGCTGTCTGTCCTTCTTCTATTAACTGATTCTGATTACCTCCCTTTGATATCATCAAACTCATTTACGTTAATTGTTTTGGGTGTAATGATATAGAGTATGATTGTAACTACGTAAACTGTCTTTAACACACTTCACACCATGTGTAGTAAATAGTAGCAATAATATTGTCAATTGCAGCCTTTGATGACATATTTAATATTCTGTACTTACAATAGAAATTGAACATTTCACAACATAAATCGATACAATATACATGCACCACCCTAAATCAGATTCTTAGCTTAAAACTACGAATTGTACTATCTAACTTATTACACAGATATCTGACTTATTACACAGATATCTAACATTTTACACAGATATCTAACATATTACACAGTTATCTAACATATTACACAGATATCTAACTTATTACACAGATGTTTCATTAACAAAAACATGACACTTCAAAATTTATCAATAAAAATATATACGTTAAACCTAATACAGATGTTGTCTGGTAACACTATAAATTGTCATTTAATTCATAATAATTTAGGGGCCGTCTTGGTCGTGGTTGTATGGAAGTTGACTTTACAACCATCGGGGCAATCAGTGCCTATTATCACTAAATTTGTGAGTACAAACCCCGTTCATGGCGAGGTGTACTCGATACAGCATTATGTGATAAAGTTTGTCAGTGACTTGCGACAGGTCGGCGGTTTCCTCCATCTATAAAACTAACTGCCACAATATACTGAAATATTGTTGAAAGTGGCGTTAAACACCATAAACCAACCACATATAATTGATCTGTAATCTACATTATAATTTGTTGAATCTTTTTTCAACATTGAAGACATTTCCTAAGACAATGATAAGACAGATACCAAATCAGAAGATGTAAAACGAAATAAAGTGAAAAGCGAAAAATTACCACACTGTTCCACATCCAATAGAAAAATCGTAGGAAGAGGGAAAATCGATACGTCTCGGGGGCGGATCCAGGATTTCAAGTTAGGGGGGGGGGGGCACCTAAAGATTTTTTTTTAGATATTTCGTGTGAAAAATCACGATTATATGCCAAAAAATCATATTTTTTCCAATATTAGGGGGGGGGCGCCGGGTGTGCCCCCCCCCCCCCCCCTGGATCCGCCCCTGCGTCTAACACACAAATACATGACCGCTCATATTCCTGGATTGGTATACACGCAATCGATTCGTCTAACACACAAATACATGACCGCTCATATTCCTGGATTGGTATACACGCACTTCAATAGAAAAGACATGTCAATACAATATAAAACAGAGTTTACATATAAATTATACTGAACGGAAAAACATATTGTGTCGGAAGTAAATTAAACTTGTCTATTGTAACGATTATATAACGTACATGTTTGGTAATTGACTGTACATGGCTTTAAGAAGAGTTTGTGATATTAAATCACACAAATGCATTTAGTTGCTAGTCAAATAAAGATTATATTTATTAGATTTTGTACCCATAGCAATAGTTTAACCTGGCCACTTTCTATTGATTGAAGTGCCTGTACCAAGACAGCAAAGGCAGCTGTCACGTTCATATTTGCTATGGGTATCGATTTTAGCTCTGTTCCGAAAGAGATATCGTTTTTTACTTTACAACCACAACTTGTCAAATGGACTATCAAAGTCTCTAAACCTTTTGGTTTCTAGGCTATATAGTAATTTCCTGTTTTGACATTCGGATAGTCTTTGATCTCATATCCATCTTGAATTATATGACAATGAACATTTATTGTTGAATGTTTCAAATTGACAGAAACGTACAAAGTTCAGAAATCATCGATAGATTGTTGAATAATCGTAAGTTGATAACATAAAAAAACCAATCTTTACTTTTATTGTACAATTATTATTAACCATTTTTTAGAATTATATGTCACGTGTCTGAACGACGGGACTATTCCGTGTATAGTGCCACACACGACACAACTAGATCGATTCAGTTCCTCCATCTAACATCGTCCGTATTACGACAGCAAGCATTGGAAATTCTTTTTGAAATCTTCAATATTTGGGGTGATTTAAGTAATTTCAAATTAGATAATATATTGTATAATACATTTTTAATGTTTTAAATATGTAGCATTTAAGTGAGTTTATTTTTATTAAAAATATTATTTCGATTTATAAATTTGTCAAAATATTGATGTTTGAGCAAACCTCGCTGGTGTTATAGATATGGATATGTTCGTAACAAAATACGGATTTGAAAGTCCGAATACGTTTTTATTTAAAGTGTTCCAGTTCAGGAAATTGGCACTGGTCCGACGGACCGCGTCCGATAAATTTCCCGGCGGTCCGGTAGTTGGACCGACTGTCCGGTAAATTGTTTTGTCAGCCGCTGCCTTTAAGAATAGATAAATCGAGGTTCTTGGTAAATTCAACTTAAAAATATTTCAAATTCTCTTTTATTTGTTATTTTTAGATAAAAAAAAATCTAAAATAATCACGAGTTTTGGCAAGGACACTAACTATTTACGACAGTTATTGTCGTAATATTTTGATGTCGTAAAATATTTCGTGTGACTACAGTGATCGTGGTATTTCGGAAAAATATTATTCTCTAGAGTTTTCTTCATTAACAATCGTCGTTAATTCGGAACGTATTATCACTTTAAAACACGGTGGTCATGGCTTTCTTGCAGTATAAGACAGAAGCCATACCAGGAAAGCCGTTAAAGAGAAAAGTAACCAAAGAGGAGACGAGAGAACGGAAGAAACAGTATGAAAAAGACCGAGAACGTAAATTTATTGATTCTTGGAAGCAGGACCGACCCTGGCTTCATCACAACGTTGAACAAAATGTTATGGTCTGCAACTGGTGCATCGAAGCCAATGGACCAAAAGAACTATATATATATTCTTTTGTAACTCTAAATTCTGGTTTCTAATTATATTTTTTCTGGTAGCATAGAGCTATTATTTTTTTTTTTTTTTTTTTACATATAAGGATTCATTTATTTAGATAGAATGAAGATTTCATTTAGTAATTTTTAATGTCACAAATAGTTTTGTAATTTTAGAGTGGAAATATACTTTAATGAATATGATCATGCTGTATGCAATAATATATTTATGGACATCAAATTGTCATCCCACTTGGACACATTATACTGATCCAGAGCCATCCAGTCTTTACTCTTTCTCCTTAATGCTGCGTACTTAACAGAGAAGCAAAAAATACAAATTTGATAGTCTTTGGTCTGACCCGACCGGAGCACGAACCCATGATAGGGGCGGATCCAGCCCCCCCCCCCCCCTAAAATTGGAAAAAATATGATTTTTTGGCTTAAATTCGTGAATTTTCAGAAAAACACAATCCAGTATTTATTTACATCATAGCGAGCTTCGTCATTTAGTTAGGGGAATTATTTAGCATGTACTATTGTATTGAGTGCAGTATCACATTTAGTGAGGAAATATTAGGCGTAGACAGGAGAACGATGTATTCACCCGAGGTTTGCCGATTGATAGAGTGTCAGCTACAGACACGCGTGAAATATTTATATCATCTGTACGTTTTACATGACAATTAGTTCGAATTCCGTTCATGGCGAAGCGTGCTCGATACAACATTGTGTGATACAATTTGTCGGTGATTTGCCACAGGTCGGTGGTTTTCTCCGGATACTCCAGTTTCCTCCACCAATAAACATATATATTATACATTTAAAAATAAATATTGTTAAAAGTGGCGTTAAACATCAACCAGCCTACATGACAATTAATTTTAACTCATTTCATAATTTTGAAGCATAGCTTGATAATAAATTATCAGTATCAATCAGAATATCACTAAATACATTTACTAAGTACATTAAAACATTTATTACCAAACATTAATAGACTATTAATAATATATCTCTTTCCTTTTAGAACAACTGTATATATCCATAAATATTCAATATGGTATTGCATAAAAGTGGTGTCTCACTCGCAGTTTTGTTTTTTGCACGATAAATATAATAAAGCAAGTCATGTTCAATCGATTTACATTGAAGAAGACACAAAGTATACAGGAAGTAAACTTATAGATATAAAGTAAAGGCAAGGTAACGCTGATTGAAAGATTTTGAGATTAAAAAACACCATTGCTACAAGGCATGTGAACATTTCTAAGATCGATATAACCCTGGATGAACAAACAAATCGTTAAACTAGGTCAGATTTTCTGGAATTATAAAATCAAATTTAAGCTTGTTTTAATACCTCTGACGAAAACTTTCCGAAAGAACATTTAGAAGTTACTAAAGAGGTAACCAGAAGTCATAATTCAAAGAAGGACAGACAATGTAATGATCAAAATAGACAGGACAAACAGACAATGTAATGATCAAAATAGACAGGACAAACAGACAATGTAATGATCAAAATAGACAGGACAAACAGACAATGTAATGATCAAAATAGACAGGACAAACAGACAATGTAATGATCAAAATAGACAGGACAAACAGACAATGTAATGATCAAAATAGACAGGACAAACAGACAATGTAATGATCAAAATAGACAGGACAAACAGACAATGTAATGATCAAAATAGACAGGACAAACAGACAATGTAATGATCAAAATAGACAGGACAAACAGACAATGTAATGATCAAAATAGACAGGACAAACAGACAATGTAATGATCAAAATAGACAGGACAAACAGACAATGTAATGATCAAAATAGACAGGACAAACAGACAATGTAATGATCAAAATAAACAGGACAAACAACGATCTACAAAAAGACTACACATATATATCTTTATTGACCAAAGTACATACATACTACAGGCATATAGTTATATTACATTGCAGATAATACTATATTAAGTATATGCATAAGCAGAAGGTTATGTAGAAACAATTAATTCATTTCCAAGTTTAAAGAACCTAAATAAACAGTTTCCAAGGTTACATAACTCTCTAATGTTGTTTGAACTTAATAATTGTATAAATTTATACATTGAAGATTTTTTCCAATAATATGGCTTAATCAAATAAATATACAATACTTGTGCACTGTCGAAGCATATGGGTAATATGTGTATTAGGCTTAGAAACGCGGGAAAAGGCGAGGCTTCGCCGAGCCTTTTCCCGCGTTTCGCGCCGAATACACATATTTACCTATATGCTTCGACAGTGCACATGTATTGAATTTATCCTGCAATTTTAAATCGTAAATAAACGTTTACTGGACGATGATAAAAGTATTTGAGGGGGGAGGGGGGGGGGGGGTGAACTCATGCACTCCAGAAGGGTAAGACGTTCCTGTTTCACAAGTGGCACCCATCGTTTTATATTCCAAAACATGAGATTTAGGATCGACAAAAAGCTACATAGATAATGTTGGATATCCTGTTTAGGACCTTTGGTTTTATTTCTCCCAAACACTTTTAATGTATTTGGTTTACCAACCTTTTGATATTGAGAGTCACTGATGAAGGTTATCAGGAAGTTTTTTTTTTAAACGAAATCGTTTTAGGTTTTGGAAATATTTCCAAATCTTTTTTAATGAATGTTGATTTACAGTACAGGATAAAGTAGGTCTATTTGGTACGTGACTTAATTCACTAACAATATAATACAACTTCAAAAAAGTACCTTTTAAGTCTGTGAAATATGTAGAATCACACTGAATTATACATTTGAACCACAGCGGGCACTTGCATAATTTAGTACATTTCTGTCTAAGAATGTTTTGTATTCACGCTGATTAATAGAGGACATTCACAATGATATTTTACTTTTAAGCCAAGGTTAAATTTATTTCCCATTTGCTGTGCTCCGATTCAGTCCATGTATGAAATATATAACTTATTGCCTTTTCACTTTAGTTAATTTGCAAAACAAGTGTTGAAATGAACTCATTCGCGCATGAATATTGTGTATTTTTACACTTTCGGTTGAGTGATTTTACATCCTATCCAATTTACGACAAAAACGTACACCATGGTCGAGTAAATCCAGTTATAAGCTATAGAAGTACAGTGCATTTAAGGTCTGATTTGTATGTTGTACGAATATTTTAATTATGTAACGAATTAAATCTTATTAACTGAATTACACAAGAAACATGTTGAAACAAAATATATCGTAAATAAAATGTTGTTTTTTTGTTGTTGTGAAAATAAATATTTTTACAACGACATTGGGCAGTATATGATGTAAAATATACTTTAATAATATATTAATTGGTAACTACTATAGCATAAAGCTTTTATCCATGAATTTCTTTTGGATCCATGAAACTAATTTAACCCCGCCACGCTTTTATTGAAGTGGCCGTACCGAGCCATTAAAGTGAACAGTCATGTATCTGTGTTAGGGATACCAATTTCTATTGACTTTTGGAACTGTTCCGACAGTGAGGTATTCTAGAACTGTTCCGACAGTGGGGTATTCTAGAACTGTTCCGACAGTGGGGTATTTTAGAACTGTTCCGACAGTGAGGTATTCTAGAACTGTTCCGACAGTGGGGTATTTTAGAACTGTTCCGACAGTGAGGTATTTTAGAACTGTTCCGACAGTGAGATATTTTAGAACTGTTCTGACAGTGAGGAATTTTAGAACTGTTCCGACAGTGAGGTATTTTAGAACTGTTCCGACAGTGAGGTATTTTAGAACTGTTCTGACAGTGAGGTATTTTAGAACTGTTCCGACAGTGAGATATTTTAGAACTGTTCTGACAGTGAGGAATTTTAGAACTGTTCCGACAGTGAGGTATTTTAGAACTGTTCCGACAGTGAGGTATTTTAGAACTGTTCTGACAGTGAGGTATTTTAGAACTGTTCGACAGTGAGATATTTTAGAACTGTTCTGACAGTGAGGAATTTTAGAACTGTTCCGACAGTGAGGTATTTTAGAACTGTTCCGACAGTGAGGTGTTTTAGAACTGTTCTGACAGTGAGGTATTTTAGAACTGTTCCGACAGTGAGATATTTTAGAACTGTTCCGACAGTGAGGTATTTTAGAACTGTTCTTACAGTGAGGTATTTTAGAACTGTTCTGACATTGAGGTATTTTAGAACTGTTCCGACAGTGAGATATTTTAGAACTGTTCTGACAGTGAGGTATTTTAGAACTGTTCCGACAGTGAGGTATTTTAGAACTGTTCCGACAGTGAGGTATTTTAGAACTGTTCCGACAGTGAGGTATTTTAGAACTGTTCCGACATTGAGGTATTTTAGAACTGTTCTGACAGTGAGGTATTTTAGAACTGTTCTGACAGTGAGATATTTTAGAACTGTTCTGACAGTGAGGAATTTTAGAACTGTTCCGACAGTGAGGTATTTTAGAACTGTTCCGACAGTGAGGTATTTTAGAACTGTTCTGACAGTGAGGTATTTTAGAACTGTTCTAACAGTGAGGTATTTTAGAACTGTTCCGACAGTGAGGTATTTTAGAACTGTTCTGACATTGAGGTATTTTAGAACTGTTCCGACAGTGAGGTATTTTAGAACTGTTCTGACAGTGAGGTATTTTAGAACTGTTCCGACAGTGAGATATTTTAGAACTGTTCTGACAGTGAGGTATTTTAGAACTGTTCTAACAGTGAGGTATTTTAGAACTGTTCCGACAGTGAGGTATTTTAAAACTGTTCCGACATTGAGGTATTTTAGAACTGTTCTGACAGTGAGGTATTTTAGAACTGTTCTGACAGTGAGGTATTTTAGAACTGTTCTGACAGTGAGGTATTTTAGAACTGTTCCGACAGTGATGTATTTTAGAACTGTTCCGACAGTGAGGTATTTTAGAACTGTTCCGACAGTGAGGTATTTTAGAACTGTTCCGACAGTGAGGTATTTTAGAACTGTTCCGACAGTGAGGTATTGTTTGTCCTTCATTTTAGTACCCATCAATTTGTTTTTGTTTTGTATTATTTATGGTTTGTGGTCATTCTATGTCATTTTTGTAACTATATCAATATAAAAGGGTCATGGTTATGGTGTTTAACGCCACTTTCAACACTATTTCAGTTATATAGTGACGGTCAGTTTTATTGGTGGAGGAAACCGGAGTACTCGGAGAAAACCACCAACCTTTCTCAAGTCACTGACAAACCTTATCACATAATGTTGTATCGAGTACATTCCGTCTGAGTGGGATTCGAACGCACACCGTTAGTGGTGATATGCACTTATTGGAGAGTTAGTTGTAAATGCAACGACCACGTGATCAGGCCCACGACGGCTCCTGTGGATATACAATGTTATGGCTCTGTGTAAATTCTGATCAAAATGTCAATCGAAACTTTGCTGTTCATGCTGATATCGAAACTAGACAAATGTTGGTAGCTACGTAAAGTACATGGAAAAGACAGGCTCTTTCCCCCACAACTGCATAATGATAGATGTGGAATTTCATTATTAGATATGGCAGTCCAAATATATTACACACTCATATAAAAATATTACACACACATATTAAACAAGTTAAAAATAAATGGACAGGCGTACTTCCACTAATTAACAAATCATGACATTGTTAAAGGTGTTTGTCAATTCATAACATTAACAATGGATCTTTTACTGTTTACGTAGATGTTTCGTTTCCTCTGCCACGACTTTTACAGTACTTGACTGTATAAAGGAGTAACACGACGGGTGTCTTATAAGTAGCAGGAATTGCTTACCCTTAGCGAGGATCTGAGTTCACCATCTATTTTTTTTTTGTGGGGTTCGTGTTCCTCATTTTTTTAGGCTTGTTTGTGTTGTCCTTTTATGTGTCCTTACGTTCTGAGTACCGTGTTGTGATGGCTGTTACGATTTTCGAATAATAACGATGTTCATTACTTCCAGTTGTTTTTAGGACGGCTCATGTACTATTTACGTTGTTTGTGTTTGTTTGCAAATAGCGGTGTTCAACACATATTGTGTTATGTTTTGTTTTCTTTTTCATCCACTTGTGTTGCCAGTATCTTTGGATTGTCCTTTGTTTTTATTGCCCCTGACATTTTAAAACAGTTGACAGACATCGCACGCATATTTCCAATCGTAACTTGTCATTATCTGTTTCCTTAACTGATCTTTGCTGACAAGACATAACAAATGTTTGGAACAGATGAATCTAATCCTTACTGTACTTTGTTACTGTTTGTTTGTGTGTGAGGGAGGAGGGGTAATTGTCTAAATAACTCATGTATCTGTGTGCGAGGGATGCAGGGGTAATTGTCTAAATAACTCATGTATCTGTGTGAGGGGGAGGAAGGGGTAATTGTCTAAATAACTCATGTATATGTGTGCGAGGGAGGAAGGGTAATTGTCTAAATAACTCAGGTATCTGTGTGCGAGGGAGGAAGGGGTAATTGTCTAAATAACTCATGTATCTGTGTGCGAGGGAGGAGAGGGTAATTGTCTAAATAACTCATGTATATGTGTGCGAGGGAGGAGAGGGTAATTGTCTAAATAACTCATGTATCTGTGTGCAAGGGAGGAAGGGGTAATTGTCTAAATAACTCATGTATATGTGTGCGAGGGAGGAGAGGGTAATTGTCTAAATAACTCATGTATCTGTGTGCAAGGGAGGAAGGGGTAATTGTCTAAATAACTCATGTATCTGTGTGCGAGGGAGGAGGGGTAATTGTCTAAAGAACTCATGTATCTGTGTGCGAGGGAGGAAGGGGTAATTGTCTAAATAACTCATGTATATGTGTGCGAGAGAGGAGAGGGTAATTGTCTAAATAACTCATGTATCTGTGTGCGAGGGAGAAGAGGGTAATTGTCTAAATAACTCATGTATATGTGTGCGAGGGAGGAGAGGGTAATTGTCTAAATAACTCATGTATCTGTGTGCGAGGGTGGAGAGGGTAATTGTCTAAATAACTCATGTATATGTGTGCGAGGGAGGAGAGGGTAATTGTCTAAATAACTCATGTATCTGTGTGCGAGGGTGGAGAGGGTAATTGTCTAAATAACTCATGTATATGTGTGCGAGGGAGGAGAGGGTAATTGTCTAAAGAACTCATGTATCTGTGTGCGAGGGAGGAAGGGGTAATTGTCTAAATAACTCATGTATCTGTGTGCGAGGGAGGAGAGGGTAATTGTCTAAATAACTCATGTATCTGTGTGCGGGGGAGGAGAGGGTAATTGTCTAAATAACTTATGTATATGTGTGCGAGGGAGGAAGGGGTAATTGTCTAAATAACTCATGTATCTGTGTGCGAGGGAGGAAGGGGTAATTGTCTAAATAACTCATGTATCTGTGTGCGAGGGAGGAGAGGGTAATTGTCTAAATAACTCATGTATCTGTGTGCGAGGGTGGAGAGGGTAATTGTCTGAAGAACTCATGTATCTGTGTGCGAGGGAGGAAGGGGTAATTGTCTAAATAACTCATGTATATGTGTGCGAGGGAGGAGAGGGTAATTGTCTAAATAACTCATGTATCTGTGTGCGAGGGAGAAGAGGGTAATTGTCTAAATAACTCATGTATATGTGTGCGAGGGAGGAGAGGGTAATTGTCTAAATAACTCATGTATCTGTGTGCGAGGGTGGAGAGGGTAATTGTCTAAATAACTCATGTATATGTGTGCGAGGGAGGAGAGGGTAATTGTCTAAATAACTCATGTATCTGTGTGCGAGGGTGGAGAGGGTAATTGTCTAAATAACTCATGTATATGTGTGCGAGGGAGGAGAGTGTAATTGTCTAAAGAACTCATGTATCTGTGTGCGAGGGAGGAAGGGGTAATTGTCTAAATAACTCATGTATCTGTGTGCGAGGGAGGAGAGGGTAATTGTCTAAATAACTCATGTATCTGTGTGCGAGGGAGGAAGGGGTAATTGTCTAAATAACTCATGTATATGTGTGCGAGGGAGGAGAGGGTAATTGTCTAAATAACTCATGTATCTGTGTGCAAGGGAGGAAGGAGTAATTGTCTAAATAACTCATGTATATGTGTGCGAGGGAGGAGAGGGTAATTGTCTAAAGAACTCATGTATCTGTGTGCGAGGTAGGAAGGGGTAATTGTCTAAATAACTCATGTATCTGTGTGCGAGGGAGGAGAGGGTAATTGTCTAAATAACTCATATATATGTGTGCGAGGGAGGAAGGGGTAATTGTCTAAATAACTCATATATCTGTGTGCGAGGGAGGAGAGGGTAATTGTCTAAATAACTCATGTATATGTGTGCGAGGGAGGAGAGGGTAATTGTCTAAATAACTCATGTATCTGTGTGCGAGGGTGGAGAGGGTAATTGTCTAAATAACTCATGTATATGTGTGCGAGGGAGGAGAGGGTAATTGTCTAAATAACTCATGTATCTGTGTGCGAGGGAGGAGGGGTAATTGTCTAAGGAACTCATGTATCTGTGTGCGAGGGAGGAAGGGGTAATTGTCTAAATAACTCATGTATCTGTGTGCGAGGGAGGAGAGGGTAATTGTCTAAAGAACTATTAAGTATTTACTCTGTGTAATGTCATTTGCTTTTTCATAACTTATCATAAGGTTTGTGTCAAGACTAGTGGAGCAGGAACTGCTTACCTTTCCGGAGCACCTGAATTGTGTTAAACTTGTCATGTGTATGGCAATTCGCTTTATCATTGGTACTAGAATGAGTATGACATGGTTTTCTTACATAGTATCTTCTAGCTTTAAGAAAAACAAAAGACTATATTTTAGCAGTTTTAGACATAATTCTTATTTTCATATAACGTGTTCATTTAATTGAAAAAGCCCAATGTACTCAACAACTCTATATTTAGCGCAAGTGCAGTACACAACAAATCTGGCTGTTCCTATGTGACTCCCGCTGTGAAATTACCGTGACGACCGAGTGTAAACAAACAAAACACCGGCATATAGCGTATTTTTAAAGTCCTTAAAATGAAAATTCCCTCTCAGTTATAAATAAATATTCTGTAGCTAAGTATTTTTTTATCATTTGTTTTGAAAAGTTACATTTGGGGATCATACATTCCATTGATATCCTCGTCTGACAATAAGTCGGTCAGTCATTGGATAATGTTTGATTATTTTTTTCATGTTTGAAAAGTAAACATTTTTTTCTTTTTAATTATGTTCCTCATCTATTCTTGCTCACATGTGTAAAGTTCCATGGAAAAAAGATCGATAATAATTACATACTGACCCAAATTTGTTTACCCTCCCTTTTCCAAATGGCGTCATATGACGTCATATAAAGTCGGTCAAAGTTCAATTAAGCACATGATTTTGTCATAGGCCAATCAAACTTAAAAAGTAAACCAGATTAAGAAAGTACAGTATTTTAGCTTTTTCAGTGTAATTGATTTGTCTGAAAAATTTCAAAAGATGTTTTTTTAAATAGTTTAAAATTGAAGTATTAAAAATTAATTATTTGATGCAAATATTAAACTTGCTTACCCACATAAAAAGTATTTAATCCAGTGAATTTGGTGTTTTTGCTTTTGTCAATACAATCTATTAGACCGACATATTTTGGTAAAACAATTAATGACTGATTTCAATTTATTTTAATCACATTTATTATCACAGAGTGGTAACAATACAGTTTTGTTGATGCTATTTGTGATAATGACAGGTTTTTTTTACCCAGACAATCTCATTTTTTTGTCTGGTTTAATTGAATTCTCTGTTCAATTTATGCTATACATTTTGATTATTGCTGTTAAATTAATTCTTTTTCTATCTTCTCTGTGAATTTCATTTCATTACCCCAAGAAGTAAGGGGTATATTTGTTATTAAAGCAGCAGTGGAAATGCAAAATAATCTGCCATTTTGTGACTAATGGAGAGCACTTGCATGTATTTTCCCGGTAAAATCGGCCATTTTCTAGAAAATGGTGGAATCTGAATGATCAATCATTATATTTTCAAAGTATTTTAAAATACAATTTGCTTGGTCTACATTCCAGAAACGGTCATGAACTGTGATGTCGATTATGTCAACAAACCGGAAAAATACAAATATTTGGGGAATACCATCGATGGAAACATATTTAACAAGCATAATGATCAGGAAAAAAAGACATTAGTAAAAAGGATCTTTTTTACTTGCATGGAATTTATTCAATTCAAACTTCTCTGTTTTAATCTCATCTTGTAATTTTGACGTTGAAAAGTATTCCCTCTGTGTTTATGTACGCTATGAATATACAGAATGACCTCATTGGTCTCGTGCTGCGCGAGAATTGTAAATCAAAACAAATGACCGACATTATTGCATGACCGAGCAGATGTCACGGTAGGATATGTGTCGGCCATGAATAACAAAATGCACTAACTTACTGACTAACCTTGTTTTCCTACGTATACATTGATAACTAGACGGTGATGTAATTAAGTTACTGATATTTTCCAATTTAATGGCATTTTGAATTTTGCTACTCAAATTAGTAAAATGCTCACAAAATCGTAAAATAAATCAGCAACCAGCTTGTGTCAATCAGCGTCCCTTGTAAACAACGTCACAGGATGACGATATATTACAAAAGTCAAAGTCGATAGATGGTTGTCTTAAGTATTTTTTCCGGAATTGTTTTTTATGTCAACAATACAAGCTTTTTTTTTCATCGGCATTTATTTTTTTATTTCATATCTAACAATAATTGTCGATTATTAACAACTGTTCAAGTGTTCGATATTATGTTTGACAACTCTGCCCCGCCATCTTGTTAGCGCTTGAAATGAAGTCCGACTTTTTTTTTAAAATATTTTTACGCAGGAATTGTTCAATCGAATCTATGTGGGAAAATACGCAATAAATATGTTTTTCATGTTAACATCCATATCTTTGTTTTAAAATATCTCGTTCAAAAACAAATAATTCAAAATCAATTCAAAATTTCCGAAGGAGGTAAACGGAACAGCCACCAAATGTCGTGTGTATACAGTTTATGAAAATAAAAAAATTACCGTATTTGTCCTATTAGAATCGAAATAATTCATGGCAGGCATAGAGTTGTGCAAATTTACACATGGGCTGGGCATTCAAATTCGAATTTTATCCCGAACGAAAGCGAGGGTTAAAATCTAAGAATATAAAGGCTCAGCCCATGTGTAAATTTGCACAACTCTATGCCTGCCATGAATTATTTCTTAAACGACATGAACGTAACATCTATGCACTCAGTTTAACATGTGGAATATTAAAACAAATGATGATATTTCAATTGTATTTAAAAAAATATATAATTATGAAAATTGAATGATTTTTGTTGAATGCTTTAAGAGAACGTAACATTTTTTCTATGAAGCGCTTTTTTCATAATAAATTGTTGCTTCAAGGTTGATGGGCGACATTTGATTTGTAACGTGATAGCACTATATTAGGTGGTAAAATAAATTCTCGGAAAATTATTAAATATACATTATAAGCAGGACTTAGAACAAGCTCTATTTTGACATCTGATCTCATCCGTCGTTTTTATTGAATGCTTTAAGAGAACGTAACATTTTTTCTATGAAGCGCTTTGTTCATTATAAATTGTTGTTTCAAGATTTATGGGCGATATTTACATTACGTAGTTATATGTCATGGATAAAATAAATCCTCGGAAAATTATTAGATATACATTATAAGCGGACTTAGAACAAGGTCTATCTTGAAATCTGATCTCATCCGTCATCGACAAGCATATACATATTTAATATATACAACAACCACACATATTTCAACGACGAGTTGGTATGGAATAGAAAATATTTAGAAATAACATTATCGGTATTAAATGTCTTTGTTAATGAATCTAAATGGGTAAAATTCGTTTGTAATCTGAGCTTGAAATATTGAAATGTTGCATTTAAATTTTTAATACTCTAATTTGTAAAAAATTTATTTGAAACAACATGCATTTGTTGCCCCCGTGCGTTGTTGGTTTTATGGAGACTTTCAACAATTTATCAGATATATTGTGATCTACAGATATTTTTAAGAAACGAAAGTCCTTACAGATGTAAAGAAATTAGTAGCAAAATCTTGTGTAGGTATGTAGAAACCTTATAAGAAGAGATGGCGATACCGAAGGGGCAATCATAATCCGTATATCAAAGAAGGACAGACAACACAATGGTCAAAAGAAAAAGTACAAAAGGACAACTAGCGATCTACAAAACATACACATAAAACTAAAGATCGAGTAACACGAACCCCACTAAAAACTGGGGGTGAACTCAGGTGCTCCGGAAGGGAAAGCAGTTCCTGCTCCACTAGTGACACCCGTCGTGTTAATCTAATTACAAACCCGGTGGAATGGTGTGGGGTGAGGCCACAAACCAAAGTCGGTAGTGTAAGAAAAGTTGTAAGATACCAAAGGGAATTCAGAAGTCATAAGTCATATGTAGAAGGACAAACAATACAATGGTCAAAACAAAAAGTACAAACAACGATATATAAAACAATACACTGAAGATCGAGCAACACGAATCCATTAAAACCATGAAGAAAGTATTTGGAATATTGAGGTTATGCATAAAGCACATGAGTTCACCCCCGGTTCTTAGTGAGGTTCGTGTTACTCCATATTTAGTTTTATGTGTAAGTTTTGTAGATCGTTGTTTGTCCTTTTGTCCTTTAACATTGTTCATTGTTCCTCTGTCCATCATCGATTTACGGATTCTGATTACCCCTTTGGTATCCTCAAACTCTTCTTATTAAATAAGGATAAACCGAGAACCAGATAAAAGGGACATTTGGATATGTTTATTTCGTAAAATAATATATACTGTCAAACCTGTCCATGCGGTCACTTCTATTAAGCAGTCACCTGTACTAAAAGGTCACCATTTGCTTGTCCTGTCACAGAAAATTTCATATGAATTGAATCTCTTTTAAGAGGTCACCTGTCTTATAAGGTCGCTTTTTCTATGCTTGACTGTACTTTGATTTATAACAGAAATACATAAAGTATTAAAGTATTAAATACATTAAGTGTCATTATAGGCAACCACTATTAGTTCGCGGAACATACCCACGCATTTCACAAAAGTACGTCACATCTTTGTAGCATAGCGAAAATAATTATATTTATTTTTATGATTAACTTCTTGGAAAATATATATCGTACTTTTACACGTGGAAATATATAATGTGGGTTGATATGAGATGACACGCATTCTGTAGGTTTACATGCAAAAATGTATAATGTGGGCTAACACGAGATGAAACATGTTTGTCCCTTTCGTATTCTCTAACGTTTATTTGAACTACAATAAAAAAGAAATAAAAAAAAAACACAAAAAAATACCAAACCCCCCCCCCCCAAAAAAACACTTATAAAAGCAATTCTTTGAACAGTAAAAAGACGTTGATGTTGTAACGTTCAGGAATGTAATTCGTGATCATGCTCAGAGTCAGAATATAGACCTTCTTGTGTAATGATATGGAAAACTAAAAACACTATACCATACTGTCGGAACAGTTTTAAAGTCCAATAGAAAAATAGTAGAATCAGGGAAAATAGATACCCCTAACATATGACTACTGGACCGCTCACTTTCCTGGCTTTGTACATGCACTTCAATACAAAGTGGCGGTGTGAAACTAGTTTTAATGGGCCAATTCTTAAATATAACCGAGAGAAAACTGTTATTAGTGACCTTAAAGAGCCATAACATTGAACCTTTAACCGTAATATATTTTGATTTATACTGTGAAATCAGTGCATTTACTGACGACAAAAAGAACTGTCTGAAGATACCAATGGGATAATTAAAAGCCTTGAACTGACGAAAGACAGGCGATGAAATGACCAACTGAAAAAGGACAAAGAGTAATTTTTAAAACACTACACAGAAAACTAAAGATTATGCAACACTAACCCAAGTACAAACTAGAGGTGAACTCATTTGTGCTTCGGAGGGGTAGAAGTTACACCCGTCGTATCAAGTATCCTGGTACCACGTCTTATGTAAAGCGGAACGTAATAAACACTGGTCGAATTTGGAAGAGGGCATATATACATTGAATAAATTTCAATTTTCACATTCATCACCGAGATTCACCACAATCCGCGCCATTTTTTCAATCAATACAAACAGATAACTTTTACTTACTGGTGGTGACAGAATACATTTATTATAATAGGTCTAACTAGTCTTACACATGTGTTATTACACGATATTCCAGAGCTTGTGGTTCCTATCAGGATTTCATTGATAGAGGATTGCTTCTAACAAGGAAGCTACTGAACCAAGGGTTCCTCTTGGTTAAGTTGAAGCCATCACTTCAAAAGTTTTACGGTCGCCACCATGATTTGGTTGACCGCTATGGAATATCTCTGTCACCAATGATCACGGATATGTTCCACTTGTCGTAGGCACTGCTCGGTCCTTTCCCCATTCATGACTTAACACCGAGTTGTGTAACCTTTTTCGTTTGGCCATTGTGTTGTCTGTCCCTCGATTTACGGATTCTGATTAAGTTTCCTCAAAGCAGAATGAAAGGTGAGCGACACAGGTTCATCCCACTGAGCATCTACTTTATAGCTTATCATAAGGTTTGTGACAAGTCTATTGGAGCAGGAACTGTTTACTTTCTGGAGCACCTGAATTGTGTCAAACCTGTCACGTGTATCGTAATTCGTTTTATCATGGGTACTAGAATGAGTATGACATATTATCTTCTAGCTTTAAGAAAAACAAAAGACTATATTTTAGCAGTTATAGACAAAAGACTATATTTTAGCAGTTTTAGACATAATTCTTATTTTTATATAACGCATTCATTTAATTGAAAAAGCCTAATGTGATTTGTCAAAGGTTTGATACGTGTCTCCGGAAATGAATTTTCCTCAGTGCATAAAGAGAACCAGTTAAACCACGCCCACTTCCGGGTATTATTTTCGAACGACATGAACGTAACATCTATACACTATAACAACAGTTCAAAATGTTGAATATTAAAACAAATGATGATATTTCAATTGTATTTAAAAAATATAAAATTATGAATATTGAATGATTTTTGTTGAATGCTTTAAGAGAACGTAACATTTTTTCTATGAAGCGCTTTTTTCATAATAAATTGTTGCTTCAAGGTTGATGGGCGACATTTGATTTGTAACGTGATAGCACTATATTAGGTGGTAAAATAAATTCTCGGAAAATTATTAGATATACATATTAAGCAGGACTTAGACCAAGCTCTATTTTGATATCTGATCTCATCCGTCATCGACAAGCATATACATATTTAATATATATATGTACAACAACCACACATATTTCAAAAGAACGACGAGTTGGTATGGAATAGAAAATACTTAGAAATAACATTATCGGTATTAAATGTCTTTGCATATTGTTAATGAAACTAAATAGGTAGAATTCGTTTGTAGTCCGAGTTTGAAATATTGAAATGTTGCATTTATATTTTCAATGCTCTAATTTGTATAAAATTCATTTGAAACAACATGCATGTGTTGCTCCCACGCGTTGTTGGTTTTATGGAGACTTTCAGCAATTTATCAGATATATTGTGATCTACAGATATTTTTAAGAAACGAAAGTCCTTACAGATGTAAAGAAATTAGTAGCAAAATATTGTGTAGGTATGTAGAAACCTTATAAGAAGAGTTTGCCGATACCAAAGGGGTAATCATAATCTGTATATCGAAGAAGAACAGACAACACAATAGCCAAAAGAAAAAGTACAAAAGGACAAACAACGATCTACAAAACATACATATAAAACTAAAGATCAAGTAACACGAACTCCACTAAAAACCGGGGGTGAACTTAGGTGCTCCGGAAGGGCAAGCAGTTCCTGCTCCACTAGTGACACCCTTCATGTTAATATAGTTACAAACCCGGTGGGATGGGGTGGGGGTGGGGCCACCAACCAAAGTCGGTAGTGTAAGAAAAGTTGTAAGATACCAAAGGGAATTCAGAAGTCATAAGTCATATGTAGAAGGACAAACAATACAATGGTCAAAACAAAAAGTACAAACAACGATATATAAAACAATACACTGAAGATCGAGCAACACGAATCCATTAAAACCATGAAGAAAGTATTTGGAATATTGAGGTTATGCATAAAGCACATGAGTTCACCCCCGGTTCTTAGTGAGGTTCGTGTTACTCCATATTTAGTTTTATGTGTAAGTTTTGTAGATCGTTGTTTGTCCTTTTGTCCTTTAACATTGTTCATTGTTCCTCTGTCCATCATCGATTTACGGATTCTGATTACCCCTTTGGTATCCTCAAACTCTTCTTATTAAATAAGGATAAACCGAGAACCAGATAAAAGGGACATTTGGATATGTTTATTTCGTAAAATAATATATACTGTCAAACCTGTCCATGCGGTCACTTCTATTAAGCAGTCACCTGTACTAAAAGGTCACCATTTTCTTGTCCTGTCACAGAAAATGTCATATAAATTGAACCTCTTTTAAAACGTCATCTGTCTTATAAGGTCGCTTTTTCTATGTCTCAAATGTGACCTCTTAATACAGGATTGACTGTACTTTGATGTGTAAAAGAAATACATAAAGTATTAAAGTATTAAATACATTAAGAGTCATTATAGGCAACCACTATTAGTTCGCGGAACATACCCACGCATTTCACAAAAGTACGTCACATCTTTGTAGGATAGCAAAAATGATTATATTTATGTTTATGATTAGCTTCTTGGAAAATATATATCGTACTTTTACACGTGGAAATATATAATGTGGGTTGATATGAGATGACACGCATTCTGTAAGTTTACATGCTAAAATGTATAATGTGGGCTAACACGAGATGAAACATGTTTGACCCTTTGGTATTCTCTAACGTTTATTTGAACTACAATAAAAAAAAAATACCAAAACCCCCCCAAAAAAACCACTTATAAAAGCAATTCTTTGAACAGTAAAAAGACGTTGATGTTGTAACGTTCAGGAATGTAATTCGTGATCATGCTCAGAGTCAGAATATAGACCTTCTTGTGTAATGATATGGAAAACTAAAAACACTATACCATACTGTCGGAACAGTTTTAAAGTCCAATAGAAAAATAGTAGAATCAGGGAAAATAGATACCCCTAACACGTGACTACTGGACCGCTCACTTTCCTGGCTTTGTACATGCACTTCAATACAAAGTGGCGGTGTGAAACTAGTTTTAATGGGCCAATTCTTAAATATAATCGAGAGAAAACTGTTATTAGTGACCTTAAAGAGCCATAACATTGAACCTTTAACCGTAATATATTTTGATTTATGCTGAAATCAGTGCATTTACTGACTACATAAAGAACTGTTTGAAGATACCAATGGGATAATTAGAAGCCATGAACGGACGAAAGACAGACGATGAAATGGCCAACAGAAAAAGGACAAACAATGATCTACAAAACTCTACACAGAAAATTAAAGATTAAGCAATACTAATCCCAGTACAAACTAGAGGTGAACTCATTTGTGCTTCGGAAGGGTAGAAGCTACACCCGTCGTATCAAGTATCATGGTACCACGTCTTATGTAAAGTGGAACGTAATAAACACTGGTCGAATTGGGAGGAGGGCATATATATATTGTATAAATTTCAATTTTCACATTCACCACCGAGATTCACCACATTCCGCGCCATTTTTTCAATCATTACAAACAGATAACTTTTACTTACTGGTGGTGACAGAATACATTTATTATAATAGGCCAAACTAGTCTTACACGTGTTTTATTATACGATATTCCAGAGCTTGTGGTTCCTATCAGGAGGTTGCTTCTAACAAGGAAGCTACTGAACCAAGGGTTCCTCTTGGTTAAGTTGAAGCCATCACTTCGAAAGTTTTACGGTCACCACCATGATTTGGTTGACCGTTATGGAATATATATGTCACCAATGATCCCGGATATGTTCCACTTGTCGTAAGCACTGCTCGGTCCTTTCCTCATTCATAACTGATCACCGAGTTTTGTACTTTTTCTTTTGGCCATTGTATTGTCTGTCCTTCTATTTACGGATTCTGATTACCCCTTTGGTATCTTCAAACTATTCTGATGCACAAGTCAAGATTCAGACTTTCCTATGCATACACTTACCAAGTGACAACAATCAATAGATTTAACATGTTAACCTATCACATTAAATTCTCTGTTGTAGTACCATGTAAACAAGTATGTCTTTCGATACCTCTGGTAAACATCACGTCTAATGACTATTTGCTTCTTTTATCCCTTTCATCTTTATTCTATCTGTATTTTTTTTAGAAGTGGCCATTGTCAAAAAAGTAAATTTACACATTCATCATTATATTTAATAGGAAATCAAGCATCCGTTGCATTTAATAGTAGATAAAAACTGATTTATGGGTAGAACATATCAAAAGGTCATGGCTGGATATGGCCATGTTAATATACAATTATTTTTTTTAATGACAAAAAGGTGATAATCTTCACAAAATCATTTAATATTATGATAATTTGACAGTTTATGCAAAATAATAATGAGAAGTAGCTATATTTAATATTTAATATTTAATACCTTTTGATAAAAACATCAATGATTTCATTTTACGTTTTTGGTATTCAGATATATTGTACATTTAGGTTTGTGGCCTCTTTATCACTCATATCTTAAAATGAAATACCCAATCTATATTTGTGGCAGTCATTCATAATAACAAATTTAATCTGAAGCAGGAGTAATAATTGGATGGTCCCATCAAAATCTATTTTTTCTATCGATGGTATTTCAAGAGAACCGCCAGAACTGGACAATTTAAATTAGGATTCAAATGGAATTTTAACCATACATAATTATTGTATAGTTCCGTAGGAAATTTTATTTATTTCATTTTTATGTCGATGAGATATCCAAGACGGCCGCCTGCACTAGACAATTTAAATTAGGATTCAAATGGAATATTAACCATATATAATTATCGTACAGTCCTGTACACAATTTATTTTATTTCATTTTTATGTCGATGAGATATCCAAGATGTCCGCCAGCACTAGACAATTTAAATTAGGATTCAAATGGAATATTAACCATATATAGTTATCGTATAGTCCTGTACACAATTTATTTTATTTCATTTTTTATGTCGATGAGATATCCAAGATGTCCGCCAGCACTGGAAAATTTAAATTAGGATTCAATAAAATAAGATTCAAATGTAATCTTAACCATGAATAATTATTGGATGGTCTCATGCAAAATCTTTTTCTATTTTACTGTTTCATATCGATGAGATATCCAAGATGGGCAGCAGGGCGCTGGATAATTAAAAATTAGGATCATATAAGACAAAGATGTTAAGATATTCTAATCTAAAATGTCTTAACTGGAATGTTTGTTGGTTTGTCCTTTACCAACTTATGAAAATAAAGTTGATGATTTGATTTTTGGTGCTTAACGGCACTTTCAGCAGTATTTCAGCTATTTCATGGCGACCAGTTTTAGTGGTGGAAGAAGCTGGAGTACCCGGAGAGAACCACCGACCATGGGCAAGCAACTGGTAAACTTTCAACAGCGGCAGTCAACTATTCCACCAATATCAACAAAATGAACAATCACATTATACAGTTATTTCATGCCTGTTCAGGGAACAGTCAAAATTATTGTCCCGAGGTGCTGGAGATGACTTGAGAACTGTTGCCTGAGGCCGAATGCACATAACCACAAATCCACGACTGGTGCGGTTGACAGGAATAACGTACTGTGCATCGTTCTCGGGCATGGAACAGTTCGGATCCGGAAATAGTGGAACAGTCAACTGTTTCACTCCGTCGGCTATTTTTTAAATTTTCTTGTAATCAGATCAGTTAAAAATATAACATATGAAAAATATATACTATAAGTTAATAATACATCTTAATTTACTGAACACAACAAATAAAGAATACGACATATTACGTTCTAAATATAACTCATGTTTTTATGTTGATCTGAAAGCTGATAGAGATATAGACCACTGAGCGGCGAAAATATGAAATAGGAGACTATGATACAAAAATATCTGATACAAGAAAACAGATTAAATCCAAACGCTACATTAATATTGCAAAAATAAATATAAATGTTTTATTGAATCGGAAAAATAGAAATGTATTGAATGTATTGAAGAAAACTTTTAAGATACCAAAGTAGTTAGTTGGAAACGGTAAATTGAAGAAAGACATGCACTGTAATGGCAACAATAAACAGGACAAAGGTACAAACAATGATGAACTCTAGGGTCAGGCTATATTATAGAACATATATTAGGAGGATATTGCAGAAAAAAAAACGTAAATTAGTACCAACATTACAATTTGTTAACATCCTAGGTTTAGGTCCTCGGGTATTCAGAATTTAAAGTTATTTTCTTCTATTTAAATCGCTAATCGAACAATCAAACTGTACTTTTTAAGTAATATAAGCCTGTCTTAGATGTTATCGACAGATTTGTGTTGGCCTCGAGCAATCATGGTGCAAGCACAGTAGGTTTAAAAACTTTTTTAATATCAATTTGGGTGTATCTCTAGTGTTTCTGTTGCAGTTTTATTACAACCACTTATGATAACAGACATATCTTTTTGTTCAATAACATAATGAATGGCAATTATTGTTGAATTTCATGCACATTACAAACGTTCGCTTTAATTCTTCAGACGTAATTTCACATCATAAATTGCGGGTCTTGAGGAGAGAATAATAATTGTATTGAAATATCCCTTGTCGGTGTTAAACAAAGTATAGCTTTGGTTTTTTTATGGTGTTTAATGCCACTTTAAACAATATATCAACCATATTGGTGAGGTTAGTTTTATTGGTGGAGAACACAGGAGTACCCGGATAAAACCACCGACCTGTCGCAAATCAATAACAAACTTTATCACATAATGTTGTATCGAGTACATTCATGCAAGCCTCGTAACATTTTTATGTACAATTACAGATAAATGTTTCATAAAATTAGAATCACTACTGGTGATTAAAATAAAACAATATCAAACACAAATTGTTTGGCAGTGGATTTTGCCAATCAATGACGTCATATTATATATGTGTCTATGACTAATGACGTCATATTATATATGTGTCTATGACTAATGACGTCATATTATATATGTGTCTATGACTAATGACGTCATATTATATATGTGTCTATGACTAGTAATCTACGTCTATACATCTACTAAATATTGTTTTTGTTATTATTCTATTCAAAGCTATTCCAGATGTTTCTGTTGGAGTAAGTATGTAATGACAGACACTCTGAGGTCTACTCGATACAACCCTTCGTCGTTATTTAATACTAGTATCCGCCAACCCATGTTAAAACTCAAAACACATTCTGGCTTCCATGAATTATTTCGATTCTGATATGTCTAAAAGAGTACAAATACGGTAGTATACATAATTGGAAGATGGTAATCTATATTTACGTTTGTGGAAAATGTCGCACACAATTTATACTGCCAAATTCGAGCAGACGATAATTCATCAACATGAACATTTACGACGGGAAAGTCGGTGACATGCACCGGCGCATGTGCTAATGAAATTATACCCAATCGACAAATCGGTCGTTTGTTTGCAAAGCGAAAGAATGACGTCATGTTAGAATTAATAATTAATTTTTTTTTTTTAATTGAGATATCCTAGTTTTCATTGTTATTAATTCAATTTAAAGCTATTCCAGAAGTTAAATTTAAAGCTATTCCAGAAGTTAAATTTAAATGACAGACATTGAGGTCAACTCGATATATCCTGTTGTGATGCAGTTTGTTATTCAGTGGTCAACATTTGTGTTCTGTAATTGTTAATGTTGTCTTTAATTAACATGGTTAATCTGTAAACAGCATACATACCCGGTAGACAACATCGGTGATCCTTAAACAACATCGTTAAGCAGGTATTTCCCTGTTATTGAAATCAATTTCTTACGTATTCAAAATACACAACATAGCGAAGCACCCCGGTTTTTAGTTAGATTCGTGATGCTCAATCTTTAGTCTTCTTTGTGGTTTTTAGTTAGGTTCGTGATGCTCAATCTTTAGTCTTCTTTGTGGTTTTTAGTTAGGTTCGTGATGCTCAATCTTTAGTCTTCTTTGTGGTTTTTAGTTAGGTTCGTGATGCTCAATCTTTAATCTTCTGTGTGGTTTTTAGTTAGGTTCGTGATGCTCAATCTTTGGTCTGCTTTGTGGTTTTTTGTTAGGTTCGTGACGCTCAATCTTTAGTCTTCTTTGTGGTTTTTAGTTAGGTTCGTGATGATTCAATTTTTAGTCTTCTTTGTGGTTTTTAGTTAGGTTCGTGACGCTCAATCTTTAGTCTTCTTTGTGGTTTTTAGTTAGGTTCGTGATGCTCAATCTTCAGTCTTCTGTGTGTTGTTTAGTTAGGTTCGTGATGCTCAATCTTTAGTCTTCTTTGTGGTTTTTAGTTAGGTTCGTGATGCTCAATCTTTAGTCTTCTTTGTGGTTTTTAGTTAGGTTCGTGATGCTCAATTTTTAGTCCTCTTTGTGGTTTTTAGTTAGGTTCGTGATGCTCAATCTTTAGTCTTCTTTGTGGTTTTTAGTTAGGTTCGTGATGCCCAATCTTTAGTCTTCTTTGTGGTTTTTAGTTAGGTTCGTGATGCTCAATCTTTAGTCTTCTTTGTGGCTTTTAGTTAGGTTCGTGATGCTCAATCTTTAGTCTTCTGTGTGGTTTTTAGTTAGGTTCGTGGAGCTCAATCTTTAGTTTTCTGTGTGGTTTTTAGTTAGGTTCGTGATGCTCAATCTTTAGTCTTCTTTGTGGTTTTTAGTTAGGTTCGTGACGCTCAATCTTTAGTCTTCTTTGTGGTTTTTTGTAGATCAACGTTTGTCGCTTTCCATTTTATCATTGTATTGTCAGCCCTTCTTTGATTTACGGCTTCTGAAAACCCTTGTTAGCTTCAAACCTTTCTTTCCTATCTCCCTATTTAGGTTAGGCTTCAAACCTTACTTACCTATCTCCCTATTTAGGTTAGGCTTCAAACCTTACTTACCTATCTCCCTATTTAGCTTAGGCTTCAAACCTTACTTACCTATCTCCCTATTTAGATTAGGCTTCAAACCTTATTTACCTATCTCCCTATTTAGGTTAGGCTTCAAACCTTACTTACCTATCTCCCTATTTAGGTTAGGCTTCAAACCTTACTTACCTATCTCCCTATTTAGGTTAGGCTTCAAACCTTACTTTCCTATCTCCCTATTTAGGTTAGGCTTCAAACCTTACTTACCTATCTCCCTATTTAGGTTAGGCTTCAAACCTTACTTACCTATCTCCCTATTTAGGTTAGGCTTCAAACCTTATTTACCTATCTCCCTATTTAGATTAGGCTTCAAACCTTACTTACCTATCTCCCTATTTAGGTTAGGCTTCAAACCTTACTTACCAGATTAGGCTTCAAACCTTACTTACCTATCTCCCTATTTAGGTTAGGCTTCAAACCTTACTTACCAGATTAGGCTTCAAACTTTACTTACCTATCTCCCTATTTAGGTTAGGCTTCAAACCTTACTTACCTATCTCCCTATTTAGGTTAGACTTCAAAACTTACTTACCTATCTCCCTATTTAGGTTAGGCTTCAAACCTTACTTACCTATCTCCCTATTTAGGTTAGGCTTCAAACCTTAATTACCTATCTCCCTATTTAGGTTAGGCTTCAAAGCTTACTTACCTATCTCCCTATTTAGGTTAGGCTTCAAACCTTACTTACCTATCTCCCTATTTAGGTTAGGCTTCAAAGCTTACTTACCTATCTCCCTATTTAGGTTAGGCTTCAAACCTTACTTACCTATCTCCCTATCTAGGTTAGGCTTCAAACCCTACTTACCTATCTCCCTATTTAGGTTTGGGATGACCAATGCGACCACACAATGATTAAAACATGGAAATGAAGCATTCATATACCATGTTTGTCTTCCATACTAATGTATCGATATACAATATATCACTTCAGAATTCTTAATATGTTATCTAGCATACATATAGGTCTTGTTGTATATCACATATTGTTAGAGATATATCACATACTGTTAGAGATGTATCACATAATGTTAGAGATATATCGCATACTGTTAGAGATATATCCCATACTGTTAGAGATGTATCACATACTGTTAGAGATATATCACATACTGTTAGAGATATATCACATACTTTAGAGATATATCACTTGCATAACATCATCTTGGTTAAGTTGAAGTCATCACTTCGAACGTTTTACGGTTGTCTCCATGACTTGGTTGACCGCTATGTAATATATGTGTCACAAATGACCACAGATATGTTCCACTTGTCGTCAACACTTCCCAATCCTTTCCTCGTTCATGACTAATCGCCATGTTTGTAACTAGATTAACACGACGGGTGCCACTAGTGGAACAGGAACTGCTAACCCTTCCGGAGCACCTGAGTTCACACCGGTATTTAGTGGGATTTGTGTTAGACGATCTTTAGTTTTATGTGTATGTTTTGTAAATCGTTGTTTGTCATTTTTCTTTTTGCCATTGTGTTGTCTGTTCTTCTTCGATTCTGATTACGCCTTGGTATCTTCAAACTCTTCTTTATTAGAACGGATATTTCGATTCATAGAACTAGTTCACCACTTTTTAAGTGTGTGTGTCACAAAAGGAGGGTGAGAGGTCATACATATGTGTGCTGAGGTGTATCCATGTTGCCTCCGCCTCTAGGATTGTCCTATCAGATTGTGTAGCTGTTCCGACAGTGCTATGTTTTGTATTTCATTATATCGATGGTTAATACGTTCTTTGTTGTACGAGATGCATATATATGTACTCGAAACTGTTTCACGGATATCAAATTGCTTGATTTGATTGATTGATTGATTGATTTTTGGTCTTTAACGCCACTTTCAGCAATATTTCAGCTATATCATGGCAACTAGTTTTAGTGGTGAAGAAGCCGGAGTACCTGGAGAGAACCACCGACCATGGCAAGCAACTGGTAAACTTTATTACTTGCGGCTGCGAGTCGCGTGCACCCTTTGTTGTAATTTACAAAGCAGGGCACGAATCCACACCGTATTGGTGATAGACTTGTATGAGTTGTTAGGTAATTCAACTACCTAACTCGTTGAGCCACCGGGCCCTGAAAACAAATTGCGTTTAAGTGGCAAAAGAAAAGAAGATTAATTCGATTACGTATTTTATCAACTGTGTATGTCAAAATGTCAACGGCTACATCATAGATTGATTCTACGATTTTAAACTGAAGAGAAATATCAGTGTACATGTGTTGATGAAGTGAACAATAGGTTTCATGTTTGCTTTTAACTGTAGAATTGCATGTTTTTGTGCCTGCATGAGAGTGTGAATATAAGCAACCCATTTAATTTGTAACATAACATGCATTGTATTGACGTCAGATAACACTTCCGCGTTTATTTCGTTCTACAATCTCCGAGGAAGCAATACCACCAGCTGTTGTGCACCATGCGATCTATTGAACTCTCTCGTGTAATGTTAATAGACAATACTGTTATAACGTACATGTAATGCAATATATAATTTCCCTTTTTTGTAATTAAAATGAGAAATTTTGAGATATATACACGGTGTAATAAAAACGTAGGTATCTAATTTAGTGCGCACGACACGTTTCTGGAATAACCTTCATCAAGGTGACGCTCAAAATAGAAAGATTGGAAAGTCAAATAATTTAAAGTTTTGGAAGCAATAAAACCAAAGGACCTAAACAGGATAGCTAAAATCAGCTAAGGTTACCTAGGTTACCTATGTCTGAGAGAGGAGTGCTTTATTTTGATGAAAATTATATTGGTTAGGAACTGTAAATTTCAATATTAAATATATCTAATAAACCATGTTGTCAGTGCCGAAACACTGACTACTGGGTGAATGATAACCTCCGGGGTTAATAGTTCACCAGCAGACGTATCGACATAGTTATAGTAATACAAACGTAGACATCAAATTTAGTGCGAACGAAACGTTTCTGAAATAACCTTCATCAGGTACCCTCAAAATCGAAAGATTGGAAAGTCAAATAAATTAAAAAAATTTGGGAGCAATAAAATGAAAGGTGTAAACAAGTGATACTGGATCGTAATTAGAGATCCACTTCTATGTGTATTATACCAGGGGCGATAGTCATAATGTTTTATTTTCAGTTTGAGTAGTTTCGTACTTGTACTCCGAAAACCGTCCAATCAGAGCACTTCATATGTTGGATACAACGTTCTGATTGGTTGTTTTTCGAGTAGGAAAGCACTATTTAATGTCTGCTTAACGGTAGTATTATTCTGGGGCACTATATTAATATATTTCTGAAAAAAAGGAGTTAAAAGTGATTATCAACAATTGAACAAACATCAACAAAACTAACAATAGCAAACATTTTACCGTAAGTCTCAACAAAGACCAGGGTATCTTTCTGTCGACATCCAGATTATAGTCTGAGACAGGTACAAAATATGGCGGGAATAAACGGGTTAATGGGATGCCAACCCCAACACCATCTCTGAAAAGTAGATCTCGTACCTAAATAGAGATGTAGACAAGCATTACAAAGCTCGGATTCGCTTTCATTAAAAAAAGGTCTCTCATTACCACAAAAATGAATGACAACATAATCATAGACAGTACAATAGTAGGGCCAAAGAATGTTCGTAGTGAACCGTCTAATTGCTGAGGAGGTCGAGTCTGCAAGCAGGATCAATGAATGCGCGTACTACTAGTAGCATCTTTGGTTAAAGACCATTACTCTTAAGAAGCTTTGAAGTTTATTTAAATGAACTTAGATGAGAGAAGTGTATTGCCTGCTACTGCACTTTGCAATGAGAAACATGTCTAAGTGCAAGCTTGGCTATAGGAAATCAATAGATTCCCAATAGCCAAGCATGCACTTCTTGTTCCTTTTGAACAATCGATACATGTTTGATTTGGTCTGGTTTGTCTATGGTTAGAGATATGTGTCATCTTTGAATCACAAAAAAAGCAAGCCCTTTCTGACCTGTTTAACAGCGATTGCACAAATACATTTTACTTTTACCGACAATATAAGTATATAAAATGTGTACTGTATGTTGCCAGTTTCTCTGGAATGTCCATTTTTTATTGTCCCTTCGGTATTCTCTAACTCTTTTTATCTTGTGTACCCAGTGTTGCCAGTTACTCTGCAGTGTACATTTTTGATTGCCCTTCGGTATTCTCTAACATTTATTTATAACCTGCAATGTGACAAATCCTAAAACAAATTTCGAACTTTATTTAAATACTAGTAGATAATAAGCATGGATGCAGTCGTTATCAAATGTGACCTTTTTCCCGCCCACTCAACATTATTGTAACCATTTTTTACCATTCGCTGTACATTTAACAGTAGCATGATAAACTTATTTGCATACTGGACGAATGCAGCACAAATTATTTATTCTGCATAACTACAATGCTCACCCAGTTATTATGTGAGTGTTTACATTCGACTCACATAGAAAAACACCTGCATGATCGCATCATTTCACTATCATTTCATCAACAGGGGGTACTGGCCCACAAATCCCACATAGCTAGTACAACACAGCCATTGTTTTTATTTAAGCTCGGTAAGTGAGCTGTATTGTATATGTGAGTTAGGGGTTTCCTTCTGTTCTTACGACTTTTCTATGTTATTTTAGATTTTGGAACTGTTCTGACAACGTGGTATTTTTTTTGTTTTTTGCTTTATTTGTATCCCTTTTATTTTTCGATTTACGGATTCTGATTACCTCTTTGGTATCTTCAAAATCTTCTTACGCAACAAATGAATTGATTGCAGGATAAACTTGAATCCATAATACTTATTAACTGTAAAATTCACAATAACCAGAGTGCCGGTGAAGTAGTAATTAATAAGCTGTCAGAATCAACCACATTCCTCCCCATTTATTACACAGTTATAAAAACGTGGCATTGGTGACAGATATTATGCAATATGTCGTTTATTGAGATAACATCTTATCTAAAAAATATATGCACAATAGCAATATCACAATATATTTAAGTGGCAATAAAATAAAACATGACATGTATTCAATTTTCTCAAGGCTGATAATAATCTGTTTTATAACTCATATGATATCCTGTGATTTAATAATAGACAACGGACTATCATGGTCGAGATCGTATGGTTGTTGGACTTACAACTACCCGTGCAATCAGTTTGTCAGTGACTTGCGACAGGTCGCAGGTGTTTTTCGGGTACTCCAGTTTCCTCCAGCAACAAAACTGACCGCCACGATATAACTGAAATATTCTTGAAAGTGGCGTTACACACCATAACCCTAGCCCTCAATAATAGACAAAGGTATATGATTAATCTAACCGATTTATGTTAAGTCTTCACGTCAAATATTTTACGGTCGCCATCAATAGTTGTTTATCGGTTGCGGAATATCTGTGTTCACAGATGACCACGGATCTGTTCCTATTTTCTTCTTTCGCGGCTTTTTAAGACGATTATCACAGCGTGTGCCACTAATTGAGCAGGAACGGCTTACCTTTCCGGATAACAATGGTTATTTCTGCTATTTTCAGTAAAAATTCAGAAGTTTCATTCGATCTTACAATGCACCAGACTTATCGATCATAAAATGTTAGAATACGGGATTGGCGTTTGGATACAATGTTCTGATTGACTGTTTATTCTTGGTTTTGTTTATGGTGTCTAACGCCACTTTCAACAATATTTCAGTTATATTACCATGGTCAATTTTATTAGTGGAGAAAACCGGAGTACCCGGAGAAAACCACCGACCTGTCGCAAGTCACTGATAAACTATCACATAATGTTGCATCGAGTACAACTCGCCATGACTGGAATTCGAACCCACAACGTTAGTGGTGATAGGCACTGATTGCATAGGTAGTTGTAAATCCAGCAACCATACGATCACGACCTACGACCTCCAATTGGCGGTTTATGGAGAACCAGTATACAAAGGTATTACTCAAAAGTTGAATGATTGAAAGGCCATGTCTCCGGAGCGGACATTTTAAGCAGATGTTGTTGTCCAAGCTATTTTCTGACTTTTCTGTTTGTTGACATTTATCTTGATGATGGTTGTATTTCATATTTTGTATTGACCTTTGTTTTGAATAAGCCATTGGAATGTGAATTCCATGTAAAGTTTGTATTTATTAAAAATGACCGGGAATATCGCTTAAAGAAGGATGTGGGAGTGATTATTATGTAACTTTTATTCATTTATGCTTATCATACAAAAATGTTGTCTCATTTGAATATTACTATGAATAAAATGTAGACCTCTAATTCAGTGCGTACAAGGCGTTAGTGCGTACAAGGCGTTTCTGAACGCCTCTTCATGTAAGTGTGTTATTCCTACTTTAATCACTGTGACCTGTAATTTAGTGTGTACAAGGCGTTTCTCTACCCTTCTTCATGTAAGTGTGTTATTCATACTTTAATCACTGTGTCCTCTAATTTAGTGCGTACAAGGTGTTTCTGGACCCTTCTTCATGTAAGTGTGTTATTCCTACTTTAATCACTGTGTCCTCTAATTCAGTACGTACAAGGCGTTTCTGGACCCTTCTTCATGTAAGTGTGTTATTCCTACTTTAATCACTGTGTCCTCTAATATAGTGTCTACAAGGCGTTTCTGGACCCTTCTTCATGTAAGTGTGTTATTACTACTTTAATCACTGTGTCCTCTAATTTAGTGTCTACAAGGCGTTTCTGGACCCTACTTCATGTAAGTGTGTTATTCCTACTTTAATCACTGTGTCCTCTAATTCAGTACGTACCAGGAGTTTCTGGACCCTTCTTCATGTAAGTGTGTTATTCCTACTTTAATCACTGTGACCTCTAATTTAGTGTCTACAAGGCGTTTCTGGAACCTTCTTCGTGTAAGTGTGTTATTCCTACTTTAATCATTGTGTCCTCTAATTCAGTACGTACAAGGCGTTTCTCTACCCTTCTTCATGTAAGTGTGTTATTCCTACTTTAATCACTGTGTCCTCTAATTCAGTACGTACAAGGCGTTTCTGGACCCTTCTTCATGTAAGTGTGTTATTCCTACTTTAATCACTGTGTCCTCTAATATAGTGTCTACAAGGCGTTTCTGGACCCTTCTTCATGTAAGTGTGTTATTACTACTTTAATCACTGTGTCCTCTAATTTAGTGTCTACAAGGCGTTTCTGGACCCTACTTCATGTAAGTGTGTTATTCCTACTTTAATCACTGTGTCCTCTAATTCAGTACGTACAAGGAGTTTCTGGACCCTTCTTCATGTAAGTGTGTTATTCCTACTTTAATCACTGTGACCTCTAATTTAGTGTCTACAAGGCGTTTCTGGAACCTTCTTCGTGTAAGTGTGTTATTCCTACTTTAATCACTGTGTCCTCTAATTCAGTACGTACAAGGCGTTTCTCTACCCTTCTTCATGTAAGTGTGTTATTCCTACTTTAATCACTGTGTTCTCTAATTCAGTACGTGCAAGGCGTTTCTGGACCCTTCTTCATGTAAGTGTGTTATTCCTACTTTAATCACTGTGTCCTCTAATTTAGTGCGTACAAGGCGTTTCTCTACCCTTCTTCATGTAAGTGTGTTATTCCTACTTTAATCACTGTGTCCTCTAATTCAGTACGTACAAGGCGTTTCTGGACCCTTCTTCATGTAAGTGTGTTATTCCTACTTTAATCACTGTGTCCTCTAGTTCAGTACGTACAAGGCGTTTCTCTATCCTTCTTCATGTAAGTGTGTTATTCCTACTTTAATCACTGTGTCCTCTATTTCAGTACGTACAAGGCGTTTCTGGACCCTTCTTCATGTAAGTGTGTTATTCCTACTTTAATCACTGTGTCCTCTAATATAGTGTCTACAAGGCGTTTCTGGACCCTTCTTCATGTAAGTGTGTTATTACTACTTTAATCACTGTGTCCTCTAATTTAGTGTCTACAAGGCGTTTCTCTACCCTACTTCATGTAAGTGTGTTATTCCTACTTTAATCACTGTGTCCTCTAATTCAGTACGTACAAGGAGTTTCTGGACCCTTCTTCATGTAAGTGTGTTATTACTACTTTAATCACTGTGACCTCTAATTTAGTGTCTACAAGGCGTTTCTGGAACCTTGTTCATGTAAGTGTGTTATTCCTACTTTAATCACTGTGTCCTCTAATTCAGTACGTACAAGGCGTTTCTCTACCCTTCTTCATGTAAGTGTGTTATTCCTACTTTAATCACTGTGTCCTCTATTTCAGTACGTACAAGGCGTTTCTGGACCCTTCTTCATGTAAGTGTGTTATTCCTACTTTAATCACTGTGTCCTCTAATTCAGTGCGTACAAGGCGTTTCTCTACCCTTCTTCATGTAAGTGTGTTATTCCTACTTTAATCACTGTGTCCTCTAATTTAGTGCGTACAAGGCGTTTCTGGACTCTTCTTCATGTAAGTGTGTTATTCCTACTTTAATCACTGTGTCCTCTAATTCAGTACGTACAAGGCGTTTCTCTACCCTTCTTCATGTAAGTGTGTTATTCCTACTTTAATCACTGTGTCCTCTAATTCAGTACGTACAAGGCGTTTCTCTACCCTTCTTCATGTAAGTGTGTTATTCCTACTTTAATCACTGTGTCCTCTAATTCAGTACGTACAAGGCGTTTCTCTACCCTTCTTCATGTAAGTGTGTTATTCCTACTTTAATCACTGTGTCCTCTAATTCAGTACTACAAGACGATTTTCTACCCTTCTTCATGTAAGTGTGTTATTCCTACTTTAATCACTGTGTCCTCTAATTCAGTACGTACAAGGCGTCTCTGGACCCTTCTTCATGTAAGTGTGTTATTCCTACTTTAATCACTGTGTCCTCTAATTTAGTGCGTACAAGGCGTTTCTCTACCCTTCTTCATGTAAGTGTGTTATTCCTACTTTAATCACTGTGTCCTCTAATTCAGTACGTACAGGGCGTTTCTGGACCCTTCTTCATGTAAGTGTCTTATTCCTACTTTAATCACTGTGTCCTCTAATTTAGTACGTACAAGGCGTTTCTCTACCCTTCTTCATGTAAGTGTGTTATTCCTACTTTAATCACTGTGTCCTCTAATTCAGTACGTACAAGGCGTTCCTCTACCCTTCTTCGTGTAAGTGTGTTATTCCTACTTTAATCACTGTGTCCTCTAATTTAGTGCGTACAAGGCGTTTCTGGACCCTTCTTCATGTAAGTGTGTTATTCCTACTTTAATCACTGTGTCCTCTAATTCAGTACGTACAAGGCGTTTCTGGACCCTTCTTCATGTAAGTGTGTTATTCCTACTTTAATTACTGTGTCCTCTAATTTAGTGCGTACAAGGCGTTTCTCTACCCTTCTTCGTGTAAGTGTGTTATTCCTACTTTAATCACTGTGTCCTCTAATTTAGTGCGTACAAGGCGTTTCTGGACCCTTCTTCATGTAAGTGTGTTATTCCTACTTTAATCACTGTGTCCTCTAATTCAGTACGTACAAGGCGTTTCTGGACCCTTCTTCATGTAAGTGTGTTATTCCTACTTTAATTACTGTGTCCTCTAATTTAGTACGTACAAGGCGTTTCTCTACCCTTCTTCGTGTAAGTGTGTTATTCCTACTTTAATCACTGTGTCCTCTAATTTAGTGCGTACAAGCCGTTTCTGGACCCTTCTTCATGTAAGTGTGTTATTCCTACTTTAATCACTGTGTCCTCTAATTCAGTACGTACAAGGCGTTTCTGGACCCTTCTTCATGTAAGTGTGTTATTCCTACTTTAATCACTGTGTCCTCTAATTTAGTGCGTACAAGGCGTTTCTCTACCCTTCTTCATGTAAGTGTGTTATTCCTACTTTAATCACTGTGTCCTCTAATTCAGTACGTACAAGGCGTTTCTGGACCCTTCTTCATGTAAGTGTGTTATTCCTACTTTAATCACTGTGTCCTCTAATTCAGTACGTACAAGGCGTTTCTCTACCCTTCTTCGTGTAAGTGTGTTATTCCTACTTTAATCACTGTGTCCTCTAATTTAGTGCGTACAAGGCGTTTCTCTACCCTTCTTCATGTAAGTGTGTTATTCCTACTTTAATCACTGTGTCCTCTAATTCAGTACGTACAAGGCGTTTCTGGACCCTTCTTCATGTAAGTGTGTTATTCCTACTTTAATCACTGTGTACTCTAATTCAGTACGTTCAAGGCGTTTCTCTACCCTTCTTCATGTAAGTGTGTTATTCCTACTTTAATCACTGTGTCCTCTAATTTAGTACGTACAAGGCGTTTCTCTACCCTTCTTCATGTAAGTGTGTTACTCCTACTTTAATCACTGTGTCCTCTAATTTAGTACGTACAAGGCGGTTCTGGACCCTTCTTCATGTAAGTGTGTTATTCCTACTTTAATCACTGTGTCCTCTAATTCAGTGCGTATAAGGCGTTTCTGGACCCTTCTTCATGTAAGTGTGTTATTCCTACGTTAATCACTGTGTCCTCTAATTCAGTACGTACAAGGCGTCTCTGGACCCTTCTTCATGTAAGTGTGTTATTCCTACTTTAATCACTGTGTCCTCTAATTCAGTACGTACAAGGCGTTTCTCCACCCTTCTTCGTGTAAGTGTGTTATTCCTACGTTAATCACTGTGTCCTCTAATTCAGTACCTACAAGGCGTTTCTCTACCCTTCTTCATGTAAGTGTGTTATTCCTACTTTAATCACTGTGTCCTCTAATTCAGTACGTACAAGGCGTTTCTCTACCCTTCTTCATGTAAGTGTGTTATTCCTACTTTAATCACTGTGTCCTCTAATTTAGTGCGTACAAGGCATTTCTCTACCCTTCTTCATGTAAGTGTGTTATTCCTACTTTAATCACTGTGTCCTCTAATTTAGTGCGTACAAGGCATTTCTCTACCCTTCGTCATGTAAGTGTGTTATTCCTACTTTAATCACTGTGTCCTCTAATTCAGTACGTACAAGGCGTTTCTATACCCTTCTTCATGTAAGTGTGTTATTCCTACTTTAATCACTGTGTCCTCTAATTCAGTACGTACAAGGCGTTTCTCTACCCTTCTTCATGTAAGTGTGTTATTCCTACTTTAATCACTGTGTCCTCTAATTTAGTGCGTACAAGGCGTTTCTGGACCCTTCTTCATGTAAGTGTGTTATTCCTACTTTAATCACTGTGTCCTCTAATTTAGTGCGTACAAGGCGTTTCTCTACCCTTCTTCATGTAAGTGTGTTATTCCTACTTTAATCACTGTGTCCTCTAATTTAGTGCGTACAAGGCGTTTCTGGACCTTTCTTCATGTAAGTGTGTTATTCCTACTTTAATCACTGTGTCCTCTAATTCAGTACGTACAAGGCGTTTCTCTACCCTTCTTCGTGTAAGTGTGTTATTCCTACTTTAATCACTGTGTCCTCTAATTCAGTACGTACAAGGAGTTTCTCTACCCTTCTTCGTGTAAGTGTGTTATTCCTACTTTAATCACTGTGTCCTCTAATTCAGTACGTACAAGGCGTTTCTCTACCCTTCTTCATGTAAGTGTGTTATTCCTACTTTAATCACTGTGTCCTCTAATTCAGTACGTACAAGACGTTTCTCTACCCTTCTTCATGTAAGTGTGTTATTCCTACTTTAATCACTGTGTCCTCTAATTCAGTACGTACAAGACGTTTCTCTACCCTTCTTCATGTAAGTGTGTTATTCCTACTTTAATCACTGTGTCCTCTAATTCAGTACGTACAAGGCGTTTCTCTACCCTTTTTCATGTAAGTGTGTTATTCCTACTTTAATCACTGTGTCCTCTAATTTAGTGTCTACAAGGCGTTTCTGGAACCTTCTTCGTGTAAGTGTGTTATTCCTACTTTAATCACTGTGTTCTCTAATTCAGAACGTACAAGGAGTTTCTCTACCCTTCTTCATGTAAGTGTGTTATTCCTACTTTAATCACTGTGTCCTCTAATTCAGTACGTACAAGGCGTTTCTCTACCCTTCTTCATGTAAGTGTTTTATTCCTACTTTAATCACTGTGTCCTCTAATTCAGTACGTACAGGGCGTTTCTGGACCCTTCTTCATGTAAGTGTCTTATTCCTACTTTAATCACTGTGTCCTCTAATTTAGTACGTACAAGGCGTTTCTCTACCCTTCTTCATGTAAGTGTGTTATTCCTACTTTAATCACTGTGTCCTCTAATTCAGTACGTACAAGGCGTTCCTCTACCCTTCTTCGTGTAAGTGTGTTATTCCTACTTTAATCACTGTGTCCTCTAATTTAGTGGGTACAAGGCGTTTCTGGACCCTTCTTCATGTAAGTGTGTTATTCCTACTTTAATCACTGTGTCCTCTAATTCAGTACGTACAAGGCGTTTCTGGACCCTTCTTCATGTAAGTGTGTTATTCCTACTTTAATTACTGTGTCCTCTAATTTAGTGCGTACAAGGCGTTTCTCTACCCTTCTTCGTGTAAGTGTGTTATTCCTACTTTAATCACTGTGTCCTCTAATTTAGTGCGTACAAGGCGTTTCTGGACCCTTCTTCATGTAAGTGTGTTATTCCTACTTTAATCACTGTGTCCTCTAATTCAGTACGTACAAGGCGTTTCTGGACCCTTCTTCATGTAAGTGTGTTATTCCTACTTTAATTACTGTGTCCTCTAATTTAGTACGTACAAGGCGTTTCTCTACCCTTCTTCGTGTAAGTGTGTTATTCCTACTTTAATCACTGTGTCCTCTAATTTAGTGCGTACAAGCCGTTTCTGGACCCTTCTTCATGTAAGTGTGTTATTCCTACTTTAATCACTGTGTCCTCTAATTCAGTACGTACAAGGCGTTTCTGGACCCTTCTTCATGTAAGTGTGTTATTCCTACTTTAATCACTGTGTCCTCTAATTTAGTGCGTACAAGGCGTTTCTCTACCCTTCTTCATGTAAGTGTGTTATTCCTACTTTAATCACTGTGTCCTCTAATTCAGTACGTACAAGGCGTTTCTGGACCCTTCTTCATGTAAGTGTGTTATTCCTACTTTAATCACTGTGTCCTCTAATTCAGTACGTACAAGGCGTTTCTCTACCCTTCTTCGTGTAAGTGTGTTATTCCTACTTTAATCACTGTGTCCTCTAATTTAGTGCGTACAAGGCGTTTCTCTACCCTTCTTCATGTAAGTGTGTTATTCCTACTTTAATCACTGTGTCCTCTAATTCAGTACGTACAAGGCGTTTCTGGACCCTTCTTCATGTAAGTGTGTTATTCCTACTTTAATCACTGTGTACTCTAATTCAGTACGTTCAAGGCGTTTCTCTACCCTTCTTCATGTAAGTGTGTTATTCCTACTTTAATCACTGTGTCCTCTAATTTAGTACGTACAAGGCGTTTCTCTACCCTTCTTCATGTAAGTGTGTTACTCCTACTTTAATCACTGTGTCCTCTAATTTAGTACGTACAAGGCGGTTCTGGACCCTTCTTCATGTAAGTGTGTTATTCCTACTTTAATCACTGTGTCCTCTAATTCAGTGCGTATAAGGCGTTTCTGGACCCTTCTTCATGTAAGTGTGTTATTCCTACGTTAATCACTGTGTCCTCTAATTCAGTACGTACAAGGCGTCTCTGGACCCTTCTTCATGTAAGTGTGTTATTCCTACTTTAATCACTGTGTCCTCTAATTCAGTACGTACAAGGCGTTTCTCTACCCTTCTTCGTGTAAGTGTGTTATTCCTACTTTAATCACTGTGTCCTCTAATTCAGTACGTACAAGGCGTTTCTCTACCCTTCTTCATGTAAGTGTGTTATTCCTACTTTAATCACTGTGTCCTCTAATTTAGTGCGTACAAGGCATTTCTCTACCCTTCTTCATGTAAGTGTGTTATTCCTACATTAATCACTGTGTCCTCTAATTTAGTGCGTACAAGGCATTTCTCTACCCTTCGTCATGTAAGTGTGTTATTCCTACTTTAATCACTGTGTCCTCTAATTCAGTACGTACAAGGCGTTTCTATACCCTTCTTCATGTAAGTGTGTTATTCCTACTTTAATCACTGTGTCCTCTAATTCAGTACGTACAAGGCGTTTCTCTACCCTTCTTCATGTAAGTGTGTTATTCCTACTTTAATCACTGTGTCCTCTAATTTAGTGCGTACAAGGCGTTTCTGGACCCTTCTTCATGTAAGTGTGTTATTCCTACTTTAATCACTGTGTCCTCTAATTCAGTGCGTACAAGGCGTTTCTCTACCCTTCTTCATGTAAGTGTGTTATTCCTACTTTAATCACTGTGTCCTCTAATTTAGTGCCTACAAGGCGTTTCTGGACCTTTCTTCATGTAAGTGTGTTATTCCTACTTTAATCACTGTGTCCTCTAATTCAGTACGTACAAGGCGTTTCTCTACCCTTCTTCGTGTAAGTGTGTTATTCCTACTTTAATCACTGTGTCCTCTAATTCAGTACGTACAAGGAGTTTCTCTACCCTTCTTCGTGTAAGTGTGTTATTCCTACTTTAATCACTGTGTCCTCTAATTCAGTACGTACAAGGCGTTTCTCTACCCTTCTTCATGTAAGTGTGTTATTCCTACTTTAATCACTGTGTCCTCTAATTCAGTACGTACAAGACGTTTCTCTACCCTTCTTCATGTAAGTGTGTTATTCCTACTTTAATCACTGTGTCCTCTAATTCAGTACGTACAAGACGTTTCTCTACCCTTCTTCATGTAAGTGTGTTATTCCTACTTTAATCACTGTGTCCTCTAATTCAGTACGTACAAGGCGTTTCTCTACCCTTTTTCATGTAAGTGTGTTATTCCTACTTTAATCACTGTGTCCTCTAATTTAGTGTCTACAAGGCGTTTCTGGAACCTTCTTCGTGTAAGTGTGTTATTCCTACTTTAATCACTGTGTTCTCTAATTCAGAACGTACAAGGAGTTTCTCTACCCTTCTTCATGTAAGTGTGTTATTCCTACTTTAATCACTGTGTCCTCTAATTCAGTACGTACAAGGCGTTTCTCTACCCTTCTTCATGTAAGTGTTTTATTCCTAGTTTAATCACTGTGTCCTCTAATTCAGTACGTACAAGGCGTTTCTGGACCTTTCTTCATGTAAGTGTGTTATTCCTACTTTAATCACTGTGTCCTCTAATTCAGTACGTACAAGGCGTTTCTCTACCCTTCTTCATGTAAGTGTGTTATTCCTACTTTAATCACTGTGTCCTCTGATTTAGTGTCTACAAGGCGTTTCTGGAACCTTCTTCGTGTAAGTGTGTTATTCCTACTTTAATCACTGCGTTCTCTTATTCAGTACGTACAAGGCGTTTCTCTACCCTTCTTCATGTAAGTGTGTTATTCCTACTTTAATCACTGTGTCCTCTAATTCAGTACGTACAAGGCGTTTCTCTACCCTTCTTCATGTAAGTGTGTTATTCCTACTTTAATCACTGTGTTCTCTAATTTAGTGTCTACAAGGCGTTTCTGGAACCTTCTTCGTGTAAGTGTGTTATTCCTACTTTAATCACTGTGTCCTCTAATTTAGTGCGTACAAGGCGTTTCTCTACCCTTCTTCATGTAAGTGTGTTATTCCTACTTTAATCACTGTGTCCTCTAATTTAGTGTGTACAAGGCGTTTCTGGACCCTTCTTCATGTAAGTGTGTTATTCCTACTTTAATCACTGTGTCCTCTAATTCAGTACGTACAAGACGTTTCTCTACCCTTCTTCATGTAAGTGTGTTATTCCTACTTTAATCACTGTGTCCTCTAATTCAGTACGTACAAGGCGTTTCTCTACCCTTCTTCATGTAAGTGTGTTATTCCTACTTTAATCACTGTGTCCTCTAATTTAGTGTCTACAAGGCGTTTCTGGAACCTTCTTCGTGTAAGTGTGTTATTCCTACTTTAATCACTGTGTTCTCTAATTCAGAACGTACAAGGAGTTTCTCTACCCTTCTTCATGTAAGTGTGTTATTCCTACTTTAATCACTGTGTCCTCTAATTCAGTACGTACAAGGCGTTTCTCTACCCTTCTTCATGTAAGTGTGTTATTCCTACTTTAATCACTGTGTCCTCTAATTCAGTACGTACAAGGCGTTTCTGGACCCTTCTTCATGTAAGTGTGTTATTCCTACTTTAATCACTGTGTCCTCTAATTCAGTACGTACAAGGCGTTTCTCTACCCTTCTTCATGTAAGTGTGTTATTCCTACTTTAATCACTGTGTCCTCTAATTTAGTGTCTACAAGGCGTTTCTGGAACCTTCTTCGTGTAAGTGTGTTATTCCTACTTTAATCACTGTGTTCTCTTATTCAGTACGTACAAGGCGTTTCTCTACCCTTCTTCATGTAAGTGTGTTATTCCTACTTTAATCACTGTGTCCTCTAATTCAGTACGTACAAGGCGTTTCTCTACCCTTCTTCATGTAAGTGTGTTATTCCTACTTTAATCACTGTGTTCTCTAATTTAGTGTCTACAAGGCGTTTCTGGAACCTTCTTCGTGTAAGTGTGTTATTCCTACTTTAATCACTGTGTCCTCTAATTTAGTGCGTACAAGGCGTTTCTCTACCCTTCTTCATGTAAGTGTGTTATTCCTACTTTAATCACTGTGTCCTCTAATTTAGTGTGTACAAGGCGTTTCTGGACCCTTCTTCATGTAAGTGTGTTATTCCTACTTTAATCACTGTGTCCTCTAATTCAGTACGTACAAGACGTTTCTCTACCCTTCTTCATGTAAGTGTGTTATTCCTACTTTAATCACTGTGTCCTCTAATTCAGTACGTACAAGGCGTCTCTGGACCCTTCTTCATGTAAGTGTGTTATTCCTACTTTAATCACTGTGTCCTCTAATTCAGTACGTACAAGGCGTTTCTGGACCCTTCTTCATGTAAGTGTGTTATTCTTACTTTAATCACTGTATCCTCTAATTCAGTTCGTAAAAGGTGTTTCTGGACCCTTCTTCATGTAAGTGTGTTATTCCTACTTTAATCACTGTGTCCTCTAATTCAGTACGTACAAGGCGTTTCTCTACCCTTCTTCATGTAAGTGTGTTATTCCTACTTTAATCACTGTGTCCTCTAATTCAGTACGTACAAGGCGTTTCTGGACCCTTCTTCATGTAAGTGTGTTATTCCTACTTTAATCACTGTGTCCTCTAATTCAGTACGTACAAGGCGTCTCTGGATCCTTCTTCATGTAAGTGTGTTATTCCTACTTTAATCACTGTGTCCTCTAATTCAGTACGTACAAGGCGTTTCTGGACCCTTCTTCATGTAAGTGTGTTATTCCTACTTTAATCACTGTGTCCTCTAATTCAGTACGTACAAGGCGTTTCTGGACCCTTCTTCATGTAAGTGTGTTATTCCTACTTTAATCACTGTGTCCTCTAATTCAGTACGTACAAGGCGTTTCTCTACCCTTCTTCGTGTAAGTGTGTTATTCCTACGTTAATCACTGTGTCCTCTAATTCAGTACGTACAAGGCGTTTCTCTACCCTTCTTCATGTAAGTGTGTTATTCCTACTTTAATCACTGTGTCCTCTAATTCAGTACGTACAAGGCGTTTCTCTACCCTTCTTCATGTAAGTGTGTTATTCCTACTTTAATCACTGTGTCCTCTAATTTAGTGCGTACAAGGCGTTTCTCTACCCTTCTTCATGTAAGTGTGTTATTCCTACTTTAATCACTGTGTCCTCTAATTTAGTGCGTACAAGGCGTTTCTCTACCCTTCGTCATGTTAGTGTGTTATTCCTACTTTAATCACTGTGTCCTCTAATTCAGTACGTACAAGGCGTTTCTCTACCCTTCTTCATGTAAGTGTGTTATTCCTACTTTAATCACTGTGTCCTCTAATTCAGTACGTACAAGGCGTTTCTCTACCCTTCTTCATGTAAGGGTGTTATTCCTACTTTAATCACTGTGTCCTCTAATTTAGTGCGTACAAGGCGTTTCTGGACCCTTCTTCATGTAAGTGTGTTATTCCTACTTTAATCACTGTGTCCTCTAATTTAGTGTCTACAAGGCGTTTCTGGAACCTTCTTCGTGTAAATGTGTTATTCCTACTTTAATCACTGTGTTCTCTAATTCAGTACGTACAAGGCGTTTCTCTACCCTTCTTCATGTAAGTGTGTTATTCCTACTTTAATCACTGTGTCCTCTAATTCAGTACGTACAAGGCGTTTCTCTACCCTTCTTCATGTAAGTGTGTTATTCCCACTTTAATCACTGTGTCCTCTAATTTAGTGTGTACAAGGCGTTTCTGGACCCTTCTTCATGTAAGTGTGTTATTCCTACTTTGATCACTGTGTCCTCTAATTCAGTACGTACAAGACGTTTCTCTACCCTTCTTCATGTAAGTGTGTTATTCCTACTTTAATCACTGTGTCCTCTAATTGAGTACGTACAAGGCGTCTCTGGACCCTTTTTCATGTAAGTGTGTTATTCCTACTTTAATCACTGTGTCCTCTAATTCAGTACGTACAAGGCGTTTCTGGACCCTTCTTCATGTAAGTGTGTTATTCCTACTTTAATCACTGTATCCTCTAATTTAGTGCGTACAAGACGTTTCTCTACCCTTCTTCATGTAAGTGTGTTATTCCAACTTTAATCACTGTGTCCTCTAATTCAGTACGTACAAGGTGTTTCTGGGCCCTTCTTCATGTAAGTGTGTTATTCTTACTTTAATCACTGTGTCCTCTAATTCAGTACGTACAAGGCGTTTCTCTACCCTTCTTCGTGTAAGTGTGTTATTCCTACTTTAATCACTGTGTCCTCTAATTCAGTACGTACAAGGCGTTTCTCTACCCTTCTTCATGTAAGTGTGTTATTCCTACTTTAATCACTGTGTCCTCTAATTCAGTACGAACAAGGCGTGTCTGGACCCTTCTTCATGTAAGTGTGTTATTCCTACTTTAATCACTGTGTCCTCTAATTCAGTACGTACAAGGCGTTTCTGGACCCTTCTTCATGTAAGTGTGTTATTCCTACTTTAATCACTGTGTCCTCTAATTCAGTACGTACAAGGCGTTTCTGGACCCTTCTTCATGTAAGTGTGTTATTCCTACTTTAATAACTGTGTCCTCTAATTCAGTACGTAAAAGGCGTTTCTCTACCCTTCTTCGTGTAAGTGTGTTATTCCTACGTTAATCACTGTGTCCTCTAATTCAGTACGTACAAGGCGTTTCTCTACCCTTCTTCATGTAAGTGTGTTATTCCTACTTTAATCACTGTGTCCTCTAATTCAGTACGTACAAGGCGTTTCTCTACCCTTCTTCATGTAAGTGTGTTATTCCTACTTTAATCACTGTGTCCTCTAATTTAGTGCGTACAAGGCGTTTCTCTACCCTTCTTCATGTAAGTGTGTTATTCCTACTTTAATCACTGTGTCCTCTAATTCAGTACGTACAAGGCGTTTCTCTACCCTTCTTCATGTAAGTGTGTTATTCCTACTTTAATCACTGTGTTCTCTAATTCAGTACGTACAAGGTGTTTCTGGACCCTTCTTCGTGTAAGTGTGTTATTCCTACTTTAATCACTGTGTCTTCTAATTCAGTACGTACAAGGCGTCTCTGGACCCTTCTTCATGTAAGTGTGTTATTCCTACTTTAATCACTGTGTTCTCTAATTCAGTACGTACAAGGCGTTTCTGGACCCTTCTTCATGTAAGTGTGTTATTCCTACTTTAATCACTGTGTCCTCTAATTTAGTGCGTACAAGGCGTTTCTCTACCCTTCTTCATGTAAGTGTGTTATTCCTACTTTAATCACTGTGTCCTCTAATTCAGTACGTACAAGGCGTTTCTCTACCCTTCTTCATGTAAGTGCGTTATTCCTACTTTAATCACTGTGTCCTCTAATTCAGTACGTACAAGGCGTCTCTGGACCCTTCTTCATGTAAGTGTGTTATTCCTACTTTAATCACTGTGTCCTCTAATTCAGTACGTACAAGGCGTTTCTCTACCCTTCTTCATGTAAGTGTGTTATTCCTACTTTAATCACTGTGTCCTCTAATTCAGTACGTACAAGGCGTTTCTCTACCCTTCTTCGTGTAAGTGTGTTATTCCTACTTTAATCACTGTGTCCTCTAATTCAGTACGTACAAGGCGTTTCTCTACCCTTCTTCATGTAAGGGTGTTATTCCTACTTTAATCACTGTGTCCTCTAATTTAGTGCGTACAAGGCGTTTCTGGACCCTTCTTCATGTAAGTGTGTTATTCCAACTTTAATCACTGTGTCCTCTAATTTAGTGCGTACAAGGCGTTTCTGGACCCTTCTTCATGTAAGTGTGTTATTCCTACTTTAATCACTGTGTCCTCTAATTCAGTACGTACAAGGCGTTTCTCTACCCTTCTTCGTGTAAGTGTGTTATTCCTACTTTAACCACTGTGTCCTCTAATTCAGTACGTACAAGGCGTTTCTCTACCCTTCTTCGTGTAAGTGTGTTATTCCTACTTTAATCACTGTGTCCTCTAATTCAGTACGTACAAGGCGTTTCTCTACCCTTCTTCATGTAAGTGTGTTATTCCTACTTTAATCACTGTGACCTCTAATTTAGTGTCTACAAGGCGTTTCTGGAACCTTCTTCGTGTAAGTGTGTTATTCCTACTTTAATCACTGTGTCCTCTAATTTAGTGCGTACAAGGCGTTTCTCTACCCTTCTTCATGTAAGTGTGTTATTCCTACTTTAATCACTGTGTCCTCTAATTTAGTGTGTACAAGGCGTTTCTGGACCCTTCTTCATGTAAGTGTGTTATTCCTACTTTAATCACTGTGTCCTCTAATTCCTACTTTAATCACTGTGTCCTCTAATTCAGTACGTACAAGGCGTTTCTGGACCCTTCTTCATGTAAGTGTGTTATTCCTACTTTAATCACTGTATCCTCTAATTTAGTGCGTACAAGACGTTTCTCTACCCTTCTTCATGTAAGTGTGTTATTCCAACTTTAATCACTGTGTCCTCTAATTCAGTACGTACAAGGTGTTTCTGGACCCTTCTTCATGTAAGTGTGTTATTCCTACTTTAATCACTGTGTCCTCTAATTCAGTATGTACAAGGCGTTTCTCTACCCTTCTTCGTGTAAGTGTGTTATTCCTACTTTAATCACTGTGTCCTCTAATTCAGTACGTACAAGGCGTTTCTGGACCTTTCTTCATGTAAGTGTGTTATTCCTACTTTAATCACTGTGTCCTCTAATTCAGTACGTACAAGGTGTTTCTGGACCCTTCTTCATGTAAGTGTGTTAATCCTACTTTAATCACTGTGTCCTCTAATTCAGTACGTACAAGGCGTTTCTGGACCCTTCTTCATGTAAGTGTGTTATTCCTACTTTAATCACTGTGTCCTCTAATTCAGTACGTACAAGGCGTTTCTGGACCCTTCTTCATGTAAGTGTGTTATTCCTACTTTAATCACTGTGTCCTCTAATTCAGTACGTACAAGGCGTTTCTCTACCCTTCTTCATGTAAGTGTGTTATTCCTACCTTAATTACTGTGTCCTCTAATTCAGTACGTACAAGGCGTTTCTCTACCCTTCTTCATGTAAGTGTGTTATTCCTACTTTAATCACTGTGTCCTCTAATTCAGTACGTACAAGGCGTTCTGGACCCTTCTTCATGTAAGTGTGTTATTTCTACTTTAATCACTGTGTCCTCTAATTCAGTACGTACAAGGCGTTTCTCTACCCTTCTTCATGTAAGTGTGTTATTCCTACTTTAATCACTGTGTCCTCTAATTCAGTACGTACAAGACGTTTCTGGACCCTTCTTCATGTACGTGTGTTATTCCTACTTTAATCACTGTGTCCTCTAATTCAGTACGTACAAGACGTTTCTCTACCCTTCTTCATGTAAGTGTGTTATTCCTACTTTAATCACTGTGTTCTCTAATTCAGTACGTACAAGGCGTTTCTCTACCCTTCTTCATGTAAGTGTGTTATTCCTACTTTAATCACTGTGTCCTCTAATTCAGTACGTACAAGGCGTTTCTCTACCCTTCTTCATGTAAGTGTGTTATTCCTACTTTAATCACTGTGTTCTCTAATTCAGTACGTACAAGGCGTTTCTCTACCCTTCTTCATGTAAGTGTGTTATTCCTACTTTAATCACTGTGTCCTCTAATTTAGTGCGTACAAGGCGTTTCTGGACCCTTCTTCATGTAAGTGTGTTATTCCTACTTTAATCACTGTGTTCTCTTATTCAGTACGTACAAGGCGTTTCTCTACCCTTCTTCATGTAAGTGTGTTATTCCTACTTTAATCACTGTGTCCTCTAATTTAGTGCGTACAAGGCGGTTCTGGACCCTTCTTCATGTAAGTGTGTTATTCCTACTTTAATCACTGTGTCCTCTAATTTAGTACGTACAAGACGATTCTCTACCCTTCTTCATGTAAGTGTGTTATTCCTACTTTAATCACTGTGTCCTCTAATTCAGTACGTACAAGACGTTTCTGGACCCTTCTTCATGTAAGTGTGTTATTCCTACTTTAATCACTGTGTTCTCTAATTCAGTACGTACAAGGCGTTTCTCTACCCTTCTTCATGTAAGTGTGTTATTCCTACTTTAATCACTGTGTCCTCTAATTCAGTACGTACAAGGCGTTTCTCTACCCTTCTTCATGTAAGTGTGTTATTCCTACTTTAATCACTGTGTTCTCTAATTCAGTACGTACAAGGTGTTTCTGGACCCTTCTTCGTGTAAGTGTGTTATTCCTACTTTAATCACTGTGTCTTCTAATTCAGTACGTACAAGGCGTCTCTGGACCCTTCTTCATGTAAGTGTGTTATTCCTACTTTAATCACTGTGTTCTCTAATTCAGTACGTACAAGGCGTTTCTGGACCCTTCTTCATGTAAGTGTCTTATTCCTACTTTAATCACTGTGTCCTCTAATTTAGTGCGTACAAGGCGTTTCTCTACCCTTCTTCATGTAAGTGTGTTATTCCTACTTTAATCACTGTGTCCTCTAATTCAGTACGTACAAGGCGTTTCTCTACCCTTCTTCATGTAAGTGCGTTATTCCTACTTTAATCACTGTGTCCTCTAATTCAGTACGTACAAGGCGTCTCTGGACCATTCTTCATGTAAGTGTGTTATTCCTACTTTAATCACTGTGTCCTCTAATTCAGTACGTACAAGGCGTTTCTCTACCCTTCTTCATGTAAGTGCGTTATTCCTACTTTAATCACTGTGTCCTCTAATTCAGTACGTACAAGGCGTTTCTGGACCCTTCTTCATGTAAGTGTGTTATTCCTACTTTAATCACTGTGTCCTCTAATTCAGTACGTACAAGGCGTTTCTCTACCCTTCTTCATGTAAGCGTGTTATTCCTACTTTAATCACTGTGTCCTCTAATTCAGTACGTACAAGGCGTTTCTGGACCCTTCTTCATGTAAGTGTGTTATTCCTACTTTAATCACTGTGTCCTCTAATTCAGTACGTACAAGGCGTTTCTGGACCCTTCTTCATGTAAGTGTGTTATTCCTACTTTAATCACTGTGTCCTCTAATTCAGTACGTACAAGGCGTTTCTCTACCCTTCTTCATGTAAGTGTGTTATTCCTACTTTAATCACTGTGTCCTCTAATTCAGTACGTACAAGGCGTTTCTGGACCCTTCTTCATGTAAGTGTGTTATTCCTACTTTAATCACTGTGTCCTCTAATTTAGTACGTACAAGGCGTTTCTCTACTCTTCTTCATGTAAGTGTGTTATTCCTACTTTAATCACTGTGTCCTCTAATTCAGTACGTACAAGGCGTTTCTGGACCCTTCTTCATGTAAGTGTGTTATTCCTACTTTAATCACTGTGTCCTCTAATTCAGTACGTACAAGGCGTTTCTGGACCCTTCTTCATGTAAGTGTGTTATTCCTACTTTAATCACTGTGTCCTCTAATTCAGTACGTACAAGGCGTTTCTGGACCCTTCTTCATGTAAGTGTGTTATTCCTACTTTAATCACTGTGTCCTCTAATTCAGTATGTACAAGGCGTTTCTGGACCCTTCTTCATGTAAGTGTGTTATTCCTACTTTAATCACTGTGTCCTCTAATTTAGTACGTACAAGACGATTCTCTACCCTTCTTCATGTAAGTGTGTTATTCCTACTTTAATCACTGTGTCCTCTAATTCAGTACGTACAAGAAGATTCTGGACCCTTCTTCATGTAAGTGTGTTATTCCTACTTTAATCACTGTGTTCTCTAATTCAGTACGTACAAGGCGTTTCTCTACCCTTCTTCATGTAAGTGTGTTATTCCTACTTTAATCACTGTGTCCTCTAATTCAGTACGTACAAGGCGTTTCTCTACCCTTCTTCATGTAAGTGTGTTATTCCTACTTTAATCACTGTGTTCTCTAATTCAGTACGTACAAGGTGTTTCTGGACCCTTCTTCGTGTAAGTGTGTTATTCCTACTTTAATCACTGTGTCTTCTAATTCAGTACGTACAAGGCGTCTCTGGACCCTTCTTCATGTAAGTGTGTTATTCCTACTTTAATCACTGTGTTCTCTAATTCAGTACGTACAAGGCGTTTCTGGACCCTTCTTCATGTAAGTGTGTTATTCCTACTTTAATCACTGTGTCCTCTAATTCAGTACGTACAAGGCGTTTCTGGACCCTTCTTCATGTAAGTGTGTTATTCCTACTTTAATCACTGTGTCCTCTAATTCAGTACGTACAAGGCGTTTCTCTACCCTTCTTCATGTAAGTGTGTTATTCCTACTTTAATCACTGTGTCCTCTAATTCAGTACGTACAAGGCGTTTCTGGACCCTTCTTCATGTAAGTGTGTTATTCCTACTTTAATCACTGTGTCCTCTAATTTAGTACGTACAAGGCGTTTCTCTACTCTTCTTCATGTAAGTGTGTTATTCCTACTTTAATCACTGTGTCCTCTAATTCAGTACGTACAAGGCGTTTCTGGACCCTTCTTCATGTAAGTGTGTTATTCCTACTTTAATCACTGTGTCCTCTAATTCAGTATGTACAAGGCGTTTCTGGACCCTTCTTCATGTAAGTGTGTTATTCCTACTTTAATCACTGTGTCCTCTAATTCAGTACGTACAAGGCGTTTCTGGACCCTTCTTCATGTAAGTGTGTTATTCCTACTTTAATCACTGTGTCCTCTAATTCAGTATGTACAAGGCGTTTCTGGACCCTTCTTCATGTAAGTGTGTTATTCCTACTTTAATCACTGTGTCCTCTAATTTAGTACGTACAAGACGATTCTCTACCCTTCTTCATGTAAGTGTGTTATTCCTACTTTAATCACTGTGTCCTCTAATTCAGTACGTACAAGAAGTTTCTGGACCCTTCTTCATGTAAGTGTGTTATTCCTACTTTAATCACTGTGTTCTCTAATTCAGTACGTACAAGGCGTTTCTCTACCCTTCTTCATGTAAGTGTGTTATTCCTACTTTAATCACTGTGTCCTCTAATTCAGTACGTACAAGGCGTTTCTCTACCCTTCTTCATGTAAGTGTGTTATTCCTACTTTAATCACTGTGTTCTCTAATTCAGTACGTACAAGGTGTTTCTGGACCCTTCTTCGTGTAAGTGTGTTATTCCTACTTTAATCACTGTGTCTTCTAATTCAGTACGTACAAGGCGTCTCTGGACCCTTCTTCATGTAAGTGTGTTATTCCTACTTTAATCACTGTGTTCTCTAATTCAGTACGTACAAGGCGTTTCTGGACCCTTCTTCATGTAAGTGTGTTATTCCTACTTTAATCACTGTGTCCTCTAATTTAGTGCGTACAAGGCGTTTCTCTACCCTTCTTCATGTAAGTGTGTTATTCCTACTTTAATCACTGTGTCCTCTAATTCAGTACGTACAAGGCGTTTCTCTACCCTTCTTCATGTAAGTGCGTTATTCCTACTTTAATCACTGTGTCCTCTAATTCAGTACGTACAAGGCGTCTCTGGACCCTTCTTCATGTAAGTGTGTTATTCCTACTTTAATCACTGTGTCCTCTAATTCAGTACGTACAAGGCGTTTCTCTACCCTTCTTCATGTAAGTGTGTTATTCCTACTTTAATCACTGTGTCCTCTAATTCAGTACGTACAAGGCGTTTCTGGACCCTTCTTCATGTAAGTGTGTTATTCCTACTTTAATCACTGTGTCCTCTAATTCAGTACGTACAAGGCGTTTCTCTACCCTTCTTCATGTAAGTGTGTTATTCCTACTTTAATCACTGTGTCCTCTAATTCAGTACGTACAAGACGTTTCTCTACCCTTCTTCATGTAAGTGTGTTATTCCTACTTTAATCACTGTGTCCTCTAATTCAGTACGTACAAGGCGTCTCTGGACCCTTCTTCATGTAAGTGTGTTATTCCTACTTTAATCACTGTGTCCTCTAATTCAGTACGTACAAGGCGTTTCTGGACCCTTCTTCATGTAAGTGTGTTATTCCTACTTTAATCACTGTATCCTCTAATTTAGTGCGTACAAGACGTTTCTCTACCCTTCTTCATGTAAGTGTGTTATTCCAACTTTAATCACTGTGTCCTCTAATTCAGTACGTACAAGGTGTTTCTGGACCCTTCTTCATGTAAGTGTGTTATTTCTACTTTAATCACTGTGCCCTCTAATTCAGTACGTACAAGGCGTTTCTCTACCCTTCTTCATGTAAGTGTGTTATTCCTACTTTAATCACTGTGTCCTCTAATTCAGTACGTACAAGGCGTTTCTGGACCCTTCTTCATGTAAGTGTGTTATTCCTACTTTAATCACTGTGTCCTCTAATTCAGTACGTACAAGGCGTTTCTGGACCCTTCTTCATGTAAGTGTGTTATTCCTACTTTAATCACTGTGTCCTCTAATTCAGTACGTACAAGGCGTTTCTCTACCCTTCTTCATGTAAGTGTGTTATTCCTACTTTAATCACTGTGTCCTCTAATTCAGTACGTACAAGGCGGTTCTGGACCCTTCTTCATGTAAGTGTGTTATTCCTACTTTAATCACTGTGTCCTCTAATTCAGTACGTACAAGGCGTTTCTCTACCCTTCTTCATGTAAGTGTGTTATTCCTACTTTAATCACTGTGTCCTCTAATTCAGTACGTACAAGACGTTTCTGGACCCTTCTTCATGTAAGTGTGTTATTCCTACTTTAATCACTGTGTCCTCTAATTCAGTACGTACAAGACGTTTCTCTACCCTTCTTCATGTAAGTGTGTTATTCCTACTTTAATCACTGTGTTCTCTAATTCAGTACGTACAAGGCGTTTCTCTACCCTTCTTCATGTAAGTGTGTTATTCCTACTTTAATCACTGTGTCCTCTAATTCAGTACGTACAAGGCGTTTCTCTACCCTTCTTCATGTAAGTGTGTTATTCCTACTTTAATCACTGTGTTCTCTAATTCAGTACGTACAAGGCGTTTCTCTACCCTTCTTCATGTAAGTGTGTTATTCCTACTTTAATCACTGTGTCCTCTAATTTAGTGCGTACAAGGCGTTTCTGGACCCTTCTTCATGTAAGTGTGTTATTCCTACTTTAATCACTGTGTTCTCTAATTCAGTACGTACAAGGCGTTTCTCTACCCTTCTTCATGTAAGTGTGTTATTCCTACTTTAATCACTGTGTCCTCTAATTTAGTGCGTACAAGGCGGTTCTGGACCCTTCTTCATGTAAGTGTGTTATTCCTACTTTAATCACTGTGTCCTCTAATTTAGTACGTACAAGACGATTCTCTACCCTTCTTCATGTAAGTGTATTATTCCTACTTTAATCACTGTGTCCTCTAATTCAGTACGTACAAGACGTTTCTGGACCCTTCTTCATGTAAGTGTGTTATTCCTACTTTAATCACTGTGTTCTCTAATTCAGTACGTACAAGGCGTTTCTCTACCCTTCTTCATGTAAGTGTGTTATTCCTACTTTAATCACTGTGTCCTCTAATTCAGTACGTACAAGGCGTTTCTCTACCCTTCTTCATGTAAGTGTGTTATTCCTACTTTAATCACTGTGTTCTCTAATTCAGTACGTACAAGGTGTTTCTGGACCCTTCTTCGTGTAAGTGTGTTATTCCTACTTTAATCACTGTGTCTTCTAATTCAGTACGTACAAGGCGTCTCTGGACCCTTCTTCATGTAAGTGTGTTATTCCTACTTTAATCACTGTGTTCTCTAATTCAGTACGTACAAGGCGTTTCTGGACCCTTCTTCATGTAAGTGTGTTATTCCTACTTTAATCACTGTGTCCTCTAATTTAGTGCGTACAAGGCGTTTCTCTACCCTTCTTCATGTAAGTGTGTTATTCCTACTTTAATCACTGTGTCCTCTAATTCAGTACGTACAAGGCGTTTCTCTACCCTTCTTCATGTAAGTGCGTTATTCCTACTTTAATCACTGTGTCCTCTAATTCAGTACGTACAAGGCGTCTCTGGACCCTTCTTCATGTAAGTGTGTTATTCCTACTTTAATCACTGTGTCCTCTAATTCAGTACGTACAAGGCGTTTCTCTACCCTTCTTCATGTAAGTGCGTTATTCCTACTTTAATCACTGTGTCCTCTAATTCAGTACGTACAAGGCGTTTCTGGACCCTTCTTCATGTAAGTGTGTTATTCCTGCTTTAATCACTGTGTCCTCTAATTCAGTACGGACAAGGCGTTTCTCTACCCTTCTTCATGTAAGTGTGTTATTCCTACTTTAATCACTGTGTCCTCTAATTCAGTACGTACAAGGCGTTTCTGGACCCTTCTTCATGTAAGTGTGTTATTCCTACTTTAATCACTGTGTCCTCTAATTCAGTACGTACAAGGCGTTTCTGGACCCTTCTTCATGTAAGTGTGTTATTCCTACTTTAATCACTGTGTCCTCTAATTCAGTACGTACAAGGCGTTTCTCTACCCTTCTTCATGTAAGTGTGTTATTCCTACTTTAATCACTGTGTCCTCTAATTCAGTACGTACAAGGCGGTTCTGGACCCTTCTTCATGTAAGTGTGTTATTCCTACTTTAATCACTGTGTCCTCTAATTCAGTACGTACAAGGCGTTTCTCTACCCTTCTTCATGTAAGTGTGTTATTCCTACTTTAATCACTGTGTCCTCTAATTCAGTACGTACAAGACGTTTCTGGACCCTTCTTCATGTAAGTGTGTTATTCCTACTTTAATCACTGTGTCCTCTAATTCAGTACGTACAAGACGTTTCTCTACCCTTCTTCATGTAAGTGTGTTATTCCTACTTTAATCACTGTGTTCTCTAATTCAGTACGTACAAGGCGTTTCTCTACCCTTCTTCATGTAAGTGTGTTATTCCTACTTTAATCACTGTGTCCTCTAATTCAGTACGTACAAGGCGTTTCTCTACCCTTCTTCATGTAAGTGTGTTATTCCTACTTTAATCACTGTGTTCTCTAATTCAGTACGTACAAGGCGTTTCTCTACCCTTCTTCATGTAAGTGTGTTATTCCTACTTTAATCACTGTGTCCTCTAATTTAGTGCGTACAAGGCGTTTCTGGACCCTTCTTCATGTAAGTGTGTTATTCCTACTTTAATCACTGTGTTCTCTAATTCAGTACGTACAAGGCGTTTCTCTACCCTTCTTCATGTAAGTGTGTTATTCCTACTTTAATCACTGTGTCCTCTAATTTAGTGCGTACAAGGCGGTTCTGGACCCTTCTTCATGTAAGTGTGTTATTCCTACTTTAATCACTGTGTCCTCTAATTTAGTACGTACAAGACGATTCTCTACCCTTCTTCATGTAAGTGTATTATTCCTACTTTAATCACTGTGTCCTCTAATTCAGTACGTACAAGACGTTTCTGGACCCTTCTTCATGTAAGTGTGTTATTCCTACTTTAATCACTGTGTTCTCTAATTCAGTACGTACAAGGCGTTTCTCTACCCTTCTTCATGTAAGTGTGTTATTCCTACTTTAATCACTGTGTCCTCTAATTCAGTACGTACAAGGCGTTTCTCTACCCTTCTTCATGTAAGTGTGTTATTCCTACTTTAATCACTGTGTTCTCTAATTCAGTACGTACAAGGTGTTTCTGGACCCTTCTTCGTGTAAGTGTGTTATTCCTACTTTAATCACTGTGTCTTCTAATTCAGTACGTACAAGGCGTCTCTGGACCCTTCTTCATGTAAGTGTGTTATTCCTACTTTAATCACTGTGTTCTCTAATTCAGTACGTACAAGGCGTTTCTGGACCCTTCTTCATGTAAGTGTGTTATTCCTACTTTAATCACTGTGTCCTCTAATTTAGTGCGTACAAGGCGTTTCTCTACCCTTCTTCATGTAAGTGTGTTATTCCTACTTTAATCACTGTGTCCTCTAATTCAGTACGTACAAGGCGTTTCTCTACCCTTCTTCATGTAAGTGCGTTATTCCTACTTTAATCACTGTGTCCTCTAATTCAGTACGTACAAGGCGTCTCTGGACCCTTCTTCATGTAAGTGTGTTATTCCTACTTTAATCACTGTGTCCTCTAATTCAGTACGTACAAGGCGTTTCTCTACCCTTCTTCATGTAAGTGCGTTATTCCTACTTTAATCACTGTGTCCTCTAATTCAGTACGTACAAGGCGTTTCTGGACCCTTCTTCATGTAAGTGTGTTATTCCTGCTTTAATCACTGTGTCCTCTAATTCAGTACGGACAAGGCGTTTCTCTACCCTTCTTCATGTAAGTGTGTTATTCCTACTTTAATCACTGTGTCCTCTAATTCAGTACGTACAAGGCGTTTCTGGACCCTTCTTCATGTAAGTGTGTTATTCCTACTTTAATCACTGTGTCCTCTAATTCAGTACGTACAAGGCGTTTCTGGACCCTTCTTCATGTAAGTGTGTTATTCCTACTTTAATCACTGTGTCCTCTAATTCAGTACGTACAAGGCGTTTCTCTACCCTTCTTCATGTAAGTGTGTTATTCCTACTTTAATCACTGTGTCCTCTAATTCAGTACGTACAAGGCGGTTCTGGACCCTTCTTCATGTAAGTGTGTTATTCCTACTTTAATCACTGTGTCCTCTAATTCAGTACGTACAAGGCGTTTCTCTACCCTTCTTCATGTAAGTGTGTTATTCCTACTTTAATCACTGTGTCCTCTAATTCAGTACGTACAAGACGTTTCTGGACCCTTCTTCATGTAAGTGTGTTATTCCTACTTTAATCACTGTGTCCTCTAATTCAGTACGTACAAGACGTTTCTCTACCCTTCTTCATGTAAGTGTGTTATTCCTACTTTAATCACTGTGTTCTCTAATTCAGTACGTACAAGGCGTTTCTCTACCCTTCTTCATGTAAGTGTGTTATTCCTACTTTAATCACTGTGTCCTCTAATTCAGTACGTACAAGGCGTTTCTCTACCCTTCTTCATGTAAGTGTGTTATTCCTACTTTAATCACTGTGTTTTCTAATTCAGTACGTACAAGGCGTTTCTCTACCCTTCTTCATGTAAGTGTGTTATTCCTACTTTAATCACTGTGTCCTCTAATTTAGTGCGTACAAGGCGTTTCTGGACCCTTCTTCATGTAAGTGTGTTATTCCTACTTTAATCACTGTGTTCTCTAATTCAGTACGTACAAGGCGTTTCTCTACCCTTCTTCATGTAAGTGTGTTATTCCTACTTTAATCACTGTGTCCTCTAATTTAGTGCGTACAAGGCGGTTCTGGACCCTTCTTCATGTAAGTGTGTTATTCCTACTTTAATCACTGTGTCCTCTAATTTAGTACGTACAAGACGATTCTCTACCCTTCTTCATGTAAGTGTATTATTCCTACTTTAATCACTGTGTCCTCTAATTCAGTACGTACAAGACGTTTCTGGACCCTTCTTCATGTAAGTGTGTTATTCCTACTTTAATCACTGTGTTCTCTAATTCAGTACGTACAAGGCGTTTCTCTACCCTTCTTCATGTAAGTGTGTTATTCCTACTTTAATCACTGTGTCCTCTAATTCAGTACGTACAAGGCGTTTCTCCACCCTTCTTCATGTAAGTGTGTTATTCCTACTTTAATCACTGTGTTCTCTAATTCAGTACGTACAAGGTGTTTCTGGACCCTTCTTCGTGTAAGTGTGTTATTCCTACTTTAATCACTGTGTCTTCTAATTCAGTACGTACAAGGCGTCTCTGGACCCTTCTTCATGTAAGTGTGTTATTCCTACTTTAATCACTGTGTTCTCTAATTCAGTACGTACAAGGCGTTTCTGGACCCTTCTTCATGTAAGTGTGTTATTCCTACTTTAATCACTGTGTCCTCTAATTTAGTGCGTACAAGGCGTTTCTCTACCCTTCTTCATGTAAGTGTGTTATTCCTACTTTAATCACTGTGTCCTCTAATTCAGTACGTACAAGGCGTTTCTCTACCCTTCTTCATGTAAGTGCGTTATTCCTACTTTAATCACTGTGTCCTCTAATTCAGTACGTACAAGGCGTCTCTGGACCCTTCTTCATGTAAGTGTGTTATTCCTACTTTAATCACTGTGTCCTCTAATTCAGTACGTACAAGGCGTTTCTCTACCCTTCTTCATGTAAGTGCGTTATTCCTACTTTAATCACTGTGTCCTCTAATTCAGTACGTACAAGGCGTTTCTGGACCCTTCTTCATGTAAGTGTGTTATTCCTACTTTAATCACTGTGTCCTCTAATTCAGTACGTACAAGGCGTTTCTCTACCCTTCTTCATGTAAGTGTGTTATTCCTACTTTAATCACTGTGTCCTCTAATTCAGTACGTACAAGGCGTTTCTGGACCCTTCTTCATGTAAGTGTGTTATTCCTACTTTAATCACTGTGTCCTCTAATTCAGTACGTACAAGGCGTTTCTGGACCCTTCTTCATGTAAGTGTGTTATTCCTACTTTAATCACTGTGTCCTCTAATTCAGTACGTACAAGGCGTTTCTCTACCCTTCTTCATGTAAGTGTGTTATTCCTACTTTAATCACTGTGTCCTCTAATTCAGTACGTACAAGGCGTTTCTGGACCCTTCTTCATGTAAGTGTGTTATTCCTACTTTAATCACTGTGTCCTCTAATTTAGTACGTACAAGGCGTTTCTCTACCCTTCATCGTGTAAGTGTGTTATTCCTACTTTAATCACTGTGTCCTCTAATTCAGTACGTACAAGGCGTTTCTCTACCCTTCTTCATGTAAGTGTGTTATTCCTACTTTAATCACTGTGTCCTCTAATTCAGTACGTACAAGGCGTTTCTGGACCCTTCTTCATGTAAGTGTGTTATTCCTACTTTAATCACTGTGTCCTCTAATTCAGTACGTACAAGGCGTTTCTGGACCCTTCTTCATGTAAGTGTGTTATTCCTACTTTAATCACTGTGTCCTCTAATTCAGTACGTACAAGGCGTTTCTGGACCCTTCTTCATGTAAGTGTGTTATTCCTACTTTAATCACTGTGTCCTCTAATTTAGTACGTACAAGACGATTCTCTACCCTTCTTCATGTAAGTGTGTTATTCCTACTTTAATCACTGTGTCCTCTAATTCAGTACGTACAAGACGTTTCTGGACCCTTCTTCATGTAAGTGTGTTATTCCTACTTTAATCACTGTGTTCTCTAATTCAGTACGTACAAGGTGTTTCTCTACCCTTCTTCATATAAGTGTGTTATTCCTACTTTAATCACTGTGTCCTCTAATTCAGTACGTACAAGGCGATTCTCTACCCTTCTTCATGTAAGTGTGTTATTCCTACTTTAATCACTGTGTTCTCTAATTCAGTACGTACAAGGTGTTTCTGGACCCTTCTTCGTGTAAGTGTGTTATTCCTACTTTAATCACTGTGTCTTCTAATTCAGTACGTACAAGGCGTCTCTGGACCCTTCTTCATGTAAGTGTGTTATTCCTACTTTAATCACTGTGTTCTCTAATTCAGTACGTACAAGGCGTTTCTGGACCCTTCTTCATGTAAGTGTGTTATTCCTACTTTAATCACTGTGTCCTCTAATTTAGTGCGTACAAGGCGTTTCTCTACCCTTCTTCATGTAAGTGTGTTATTCCTACTTTAATCACTGTGTCCTCTAATTCAGTACGTACAAGGCGTTTCTCTACCCTTCTTCATGTAAGTGCGTTATTCCTACTTTAATCACTGTGTCCTCTAATTCAGTACGTACAAGGCGTCTCTGGACCCTTCTTCATGTAAGTGTGTTATTCCTACTTTAATCACTGTGTCCTCTAATACAGTACGTACAAGGCGTTTCTCTACCCTTCTTCATGTAAGTGCGTTATTCCTACTTTAATCACTGTGTCCTCTAATTCAGTACGTACAAGGCGTTTCTGGACCCTTCTTCATGTAAGTGTGTTATTCCTACTTTAATCACTGTGTCCTCTAATTCAGTACGTACAAGGCGTTTCTCTACTCTTCTTCATGTAAGTGTGTTATTCCTACTTTAATCACTGTGTCCTCTAATTCAGTACGTACAAGGCGTTTCTGGACCCTTCTTCATGTAAGTGTGTTATTCCTACTTTAATCACTGTGTCCTCTAATTCAGTACGTACAAGGCGTTTCTCTACCCTTCTTCATGTAAGTGTGTTATTCCTACTTTAATCACTGTGTCCTCTAATTCAGTACGTACAAGGCGTTTCTGGACCCTTCTTCATGTAAGTGTGTTATTCCTACTTTAATCACTGTGTCCTCTAATTTAGTACGTACAAGGCGTTTCTCTACCCTTCTTCGTGTAAGTGTGTTATTCCTACTTTAATCACTGTGTCCTCTAATTCAGTGCGTACAAGGCGTTTCTCTACCCTTCTTCATGTAAGTGTGTTATTCCTACTTTAATCACTGTGTCCTCTAATTCAGTACGTACAAGGCGTTTCTGGACCCTTCTTCATGTAAGTGTGTTATTCCTACTTTAATCACTGTGTCCTCTAATTCAGTACGTACAAGGCGTTTCTGGACCCTTCTTCATGTAAGTGTGTTATTCCTACTTTAATCACTGTGTCCTCTAATTCAGTACGTACAAGGCGTTTCTCTACCCTTCTTCGTGTAAGTGTGTTATTCCTACTTTAATCACTGTGTCGTCTAATTCAGTACGTACAAGGCGTTTCTGGACCCTTCTTCATGTAAGTGTGTTATTCCTACTTTAATCACTGTGTCCTCTAATTCAGTACGTACAAGGCGTTTCTGGACCCTTCTTCATGTAAGTGTGTTATTCCTACTTTAATCACTGTGTCCTCTAATTCAGTACGTACAAGGCGTTTCTGGACCCTTCTTCATGTAAGTGTGTTATTCCTACTTTAATCACTGTGTCCTCTAATTCAGTACGTACAAGGCGTTTCTGGACCCTTCTTCATGTAAGTGTGTTATTCCTACTTTAATCACTGTGTCCTCTAATTCAGTACGTACAAGGCGTTTCTGGACCCTTCTTCATGTAAGTGTGTTATTCCTACTTTAATCACTGTGTCCTCTAATTCAGTACGTACAAGGCGTTTCTGGACCCTTCTTCATGTAAGTGTGTTATTCCTACTTTAATCACTGTGTCCTCTAATTCAGTACGTACAAGGCGTTTCTGGACCCTTCTTCATGTAAGTGTGTTATTCCTACTTTAATCACTGTGTCCTCTAATTCATTACGTACAAGGCGTTTCTGGACCCTTCTTCATGTAAGTGTGTTATTCCTACTTTAATCACTGTGACCTCTAATTCAGTACGTACAAGGCGTTTCTCTACCCTTCTTCATGTAAGTGTGTTATTCTTACTTTAATCACTGTGACCTCTAATTCAGTACGTACAAGGCGTTTCTCTACCCTTCTTCATGTAAGTGTGTTATTCCTACTTTAATCACTGTGTCCTCTAATTCAGTACGTACAAGGCGTCTCTGGACCCTTCTTCATGTAAGTGTGTTATTCCTACTTTAATCACTGTGTCCTCTAATTCAGTACGTACAAGGCGTTTCTGGACCCTTCTTCATGTAAGTGTGTTATTCCTACTTTAATCACTGTGTCCTCTAATTCAGTACGTACAAGGCGTTTCTGGACCCTTCTTCATGTAAGTGTGTTATTCCTACTTTAATCACTGTGTCCTCTAATTCAGTACGTACAAGGCGTTTCTGGACCCTTCTTCATGTAAGTGTGTTATTCCTACTTTAATCACTGTGTCCTCTAATTCAGTACGTACAAGGCGTTTCTGGACCCTTCTTCATGTAAGTGTGTTATTCTTACTTTAATCACTGTGTCCTCTAATTCAGTACGTACAAGGCGTTTCTCTACCCTTCTTCGTGTAAGTGTGTTATTCCTACTTTAATCACTGTGTCCTCTAATTCAGTACGTACAAGGCGTTTCTCTACCCTTCTTCATGTAAGTGTGTTATTCCTACTTTAATCACTGTGTCCTCTAATTCAGTACGTACAAGGCGTCTCTGGACCCTTCTTCATGTAAGTGTGTTATTCCTACTTTAATCACTGTGTCCTCTAATTCAGTACGTACAAGGCGTTTCTGGACCCTTCTTCATGTAAGTGTGTTATTCCTACTTTAATCACTGTGTCCTCTAATTCAGTACGTACAAGGCGTTTCTGGACCCTTCTTCATGTAAGTGTGTTATTCCTACTTTAATCACTGTGTCCTCTAATTCAGTACGTACAAGGCGTTTCTGGACCCTTCTTCGTGTAAGTGTGTTATTCCTACTTTAATCACTGTGTCCTCTAATTCAGTACGTACAAGGCGTCTCTGGACCCTTCTTCGTGTAAGTGTGTTATTCCTACTTTAATCACTGTGTCCTCTAATTCAGTACGTACAAGGCGTTTCTCTACCCTTCTTCATGTAAGTGTGTTATTCCTACTTTAATAACTGTGTCCTCTAATTCAGTATGTACAAGGCGTCTCTGGACCCTTCTTCATGTAAGTGTGTTATTCCTACTTTAATCACTGTGTCCTCTAATTCAGTACGTACAAGGCGTCTCTGGACCCTTCTTCATGTAAGTGTGTTATTCCTACTTTAATCACTGTGTCATCTAATTCAGTACGTACAAGGCGTCTCTGGACACTTCTTCATGTAAGTGTGTTATTCCTACTTTAATCACTGTGTCCTCTAATTCAGTACGTACAAGACGTTTCTCTACCCTTCTTCATGTAAGTGTGTTATTCCTACTTTAATCACTGTGTCCTCTAATTCAGTACGTACAAGGCGTTTCTGGACCCTTCTTCATGTAAGTGTGTTATTCCTACTGTAATCACTG